>CM044016.1:45173576-45443576 GCA_024085815.1 Flaveria linearis | reverse complement strand
GGGGGCGGGCAGCGGCGTCGACGATCAGGGGCGTCATAGTCGGTTGGCGGTGGGCGGGGTGGTAGGCAGCGGTCGGCGGTTGGGGGCGGCGGGGGTTAGGGTTGGCGGGGTGTGTCGGCGGTCGAGGTCATCGGTAGTGTCAGTCGGCGGTGAGCTTGGTGGTAGATGGCGGTTAGTGGTGGAGGCAAGAGTCGGTGGAATTTGAAATCCTTCAATATTTGAAAGGATTTTGAAATCCTTTATTTGAAGGAATTTGAGGGAATAATTCCAATTCTAATTCCAATTACTTTTTCAACCAAACACGTGAAGAATGGATTTCAAATTCCAATTCCAACAAATTCCTATCAACCAAACACAATGACCAATGGAATTTAAATTCCAATTCCATTGAATTCCATTGAATTTCTGCATACCAAACGCCCCTAAATCTTTTAAATGGTATTTAAATTAGTTTAATTAACAGTCACCTTTGAAATGATAATATCATCAGCTTGGTTCCGCTCAAAAGAATAACAGTGGAAGTACAATGAAGGCATTGTTGATTCATTGCTGCAATAGTTCCTTTTGTGCACGAGGAGTCGAATTGAAACAACAAAGGCACCGGTATGAACGCTTCATTCTTCAATCTATCGTCAACTATGATTATGATTCAATTATACGTTGAGATTGTGCACTTTCTCTTTACCGATTAACAATTAGCTGTGTTTCTAGTTGTTATCAACGGATCAGACCGTACAATGTTCAGATTACCACCGTTGTTCAGTTGCCGATTCGGCATTACAACGTGTCGAATTTGTTTTATAGTATTGGAATCACAGAACAATTGAACATAAACTCGATAACAAATGAAAATTATGAGCTGATGTGGTTAGGGAGGAGCCGCAGGGTTAGGTTGGGTAGGAAACAAATTATAGTTATTAAACTATAGTCATCGCATAAGTTTACTTATTGTTGTAGAAAGTATTAGGGATCCAGACATTAGCAGGTCTCAGTGTTATGGAATTGATGCAGTTGTTAGTCAAATTGGCTAATTGGTAGTTTGATAATGTTTGTGAAAGAATTCTTCTTTTTTGTTGTTTTTTATGAGATTTTGGTTCATTTGGTTGAATTTTTTCATGTTATACACAATGTTTATAAATAATCTTCTACAACAAAATTTGGAAGACCGATAAAACTTAGAGTAGGTTAAGCTAGTTGTAACATCTCGTATTTTACGTTAATTAAAAATTAAAAGCGTTTAATCTTATAAGGACCATTGTGGTCATTTATGAAACTCATGGGTACGTTTGCACATGGCTTTAATTTGTCCTCAATAATAATAATAATAATAATAATAATAATGATAATAATAATAATAATAATAATAATAATATAATAATAATAATAATAATAATAAATTGTAAAATTTAAAGGTCAAATAATAAAACTTAAAGTGGGTGGGGGGGGGGGGGGTTTATGACAATTTACAAACTTAAATAGAAGTTTAAGCATAAATTGATAAAGGAAAGAAACTGCAGGGACCATTTATGTAAATACCCAAACCCCCGCCCCTTCTCTCTCCCCGTCCTCGGTTTTCCGGTCGCCGGCCGGCGATACTCCGGCGCGGCGCCGGCGACCTCCAAATCCCTTAAAATCCGGTCGTTCGAATCCCAAAAACGCACCAAAATAATCGTGGGTCAAATTCCAACACTAATGCACGCCTTAATTTGAGTAAAAGCATCCGGATTTCACGTAGTGGACCATTAACTAAACCACTAAAACTCACCTAATCACATCCACTCAAACACTAATATATAACCCAATTAATCGAACCTGAACGATCATTTCTCTATTCCTAAGCTACTACCATTCTCAAGTTCATCTGAAAAACACTCAAACATCATCTTCGATCCCACTCTCAGTCGCGACTGTTCATCCATCGTTTTTTTTATCATTTTCTACATCGAAACAGGTAATTAAACATGGTCATAACCTCGATTTTGTTTGGGAATCAAAAGCCCTATGATCATTCCTGTTAACAACATCGATTTATACATCAATTTGATCGAGGATGGTTCTAGGGTTTATGTGGAATTGGGGATTTACTGGAAATTGTATTTTAAGATTTAAAAACCATCAGCTATCGCGGCTGTATGCTTGGTTCACTGGTTAGAAGCGTGTGTTGCAATCCTTGAGGTCCGGGTTCGACCCCAGGCACCCTCACTTTTTTTAAAGCAATTTCAACCTTTTAAAAATTACAAGAAAATTCCTAAAAATCATAAAAATCATTTTTATAAATTTGTTTATTTTTAAAGACATCAAATAAATTTCTGTAATTATTCCAAATTCAAATAATTAAATATCTGTTTAATAAAATGTTTTAACAAAGGTTATTCCTCGTTGATTCCTATTAAAATGGATTTTAAATCGTAATTTATAAATTATTATTGGTCCGAATGCTACTTTTTATCATCGTTTAAATCGTGACTATTCAAACGTTTATATTTAAACTTTATTAGATAATATAAATTTATTTTCTCTATATTAAAAATATATAGATGGTATATTTTTTTATATTATTTAATGTACTTACAAAAAATCCCCAAATTCTTATTGAAACCCTAGTTTCCATTAAAAACGTTAAGCTTAATATAATTAAACTAAATCTCGTCAATATATATATATATATATATTCTTAGGTATCTCGTGAAGGGTTACATTGGAACGTCGCTTATTATCCTTATTAATCGTCATTCATATACTTAATTGCCATGTGAGTATTTCTATACCCCTTTTTCTTATTTTCACACTTTGGGGTGAAACATGTTAACTTATATCATTGCACTTATAAACTTATTCGAGACTTGTAAACTTATGGCAATTTACTTGTGAGTTGTGGTTAGTTGAACTTTTGTGGTTACCATGTTATGGCGTTATATGTACAATCATTAACTATTGCTAGCCCAACAAAGTCATAGATCTATGGGACAGACAACCTATTTGGTGGCCCTAGTGTCGTATTCTTCAGCACTATGGGATCAAATATACTTAGCTGATCGTATATACTTTTAACGTTAATAAAGTATTAACGTCGATTGATACTTGTAAAACTTTGTCGAGGTTTGATTGTTGCATTGTTCATAACATCCCTAATCACTTTATTCACTAATTTACAACTTGAATTGCCATCTTTTATATACTTATGTATTGAAAACTATGGAATGCTCACCAACATTTTAATGTTGACCTTTTATTTTTAATATGTTTCAGGTTTTTAAAGCTTATCACACTTAGGATTGGACTTAGAGAAATAAACGAATGATCTGGATACTTTATGCTTGTATTCTGGATGTATCTTTGTTTGAACATTTACTTGTATTGTTACAATTGAATCTTGATTAATATATTTGGAACTAATAATAGCGTTATGTGGCTGTGAACAATCGCAACTCTCACACCTCGACGATTCCGCCGTCAAGGTTGGGGTGTGACACTAGTTCACTCGCTGGCTTCGTGAGAGCTAGGTAGGTTGATATCCTCTCAGTGTCAGTCTGTCACCGCTTGAACCCTGAGTTGATGAAAGGGGGAATGCCTTGGAAAGACCTTGCGGGAGATGACTCGAAGCGTCTAGGTGGAACTTGCAATGATTCAAAGCTTCCTTCTAACATCTCCACAACTTTACTTATGGCTGGCCGATCTGATGGATTAGAGTGAATGTACCAAAGGCTCACGATCATCATCTTCCTGGCTAATTCTTCTTCCTCTTTGGTTGTGACTCCATAGTCCCTAGACTGCCTTCAACTTCTACTTGCTTGTATATCCAATCGGGGAAGTATGCTTCACCTGTGCTTATCTTGTTAGAGTTATTGTTTTCACGTGCACCCGTCATTTCAAGAACCATCATCCCATAGCTATACACATCAGATTTGTGAGATGGGTCTCCAAGACTCCTGAAATATACTTCAGGGGCCATGTATCCCACAGTACCTCTTGCACCCTTTACAGACATAATACTTTCTTTTTTCTTGCACAACTTAGCTAGCCCCAAATCGGATACCTTTGGGACAAATTCTTGGTCCAATAGAATGTTATGAGGCTTTATGTCAAAGTGCGTAATTCTTGTGTTACAACCTCTGTGCAGGTACTCTAGACCTCTTGCAATCCCTTTTGCTATTTGGAGTAACGTGTTCCAATCCAATTGAAAGCCATCACCACGTAGAAACCTATCCAAGGATCCATTTGGCATGAACTCATACAAAAGAGCTCTTTTCTTTCCCTCAAAGCAGAAACCTGAAAGAGTGACTATGTTTACATGAGAAGTTCTACTGATGCTAGCAACTTCGTTGATGAAATCTTCTCCATTTCCAGTCGCTTCGCTCAAGAGCTTCACTGCAACTAGATGTCCATCAGGCAATTGTCCTTTGTAGACATGTCACATCCCGGCGGAAGCGTGAAAGATGCGGGTGGGGTGTGACCTGCTTTATCAGAGTACATTAATCATAGCGAAGAAAACACAATAAATATACATACATAAAATCACAACATAGGACATGCTTTTATTTATAATATTTGGAATTACATCTTATACATAGTTTTTCAAAATTAGATGCAATTTCTACAACTTGACTACAGCATGCCCTTATAACCGATGGAAGTGTGCGTCAACGTACACACTACCGTCAACGATGTTGACGGTTAACGTGACACATACTTTTCCGATCACTTCACCCCAACCATTGTGTACTTCAAAGCTACAATCAAAGGAATTACTCATTGTTTCTTGAAAAAGCATACTCAAATAGTCAACAAAAAGTTGGTAAGAACATAGGTTTATTTCCAGACAAATAATTTTTGTTGATGTATCAATTACAACCAAACCTGTACACAACATAATCATACTGTCACGAAATAATTCACAAAAATCAGATAATATTACATCTCAACCCTCATTCGGTTAGGTGCAGGAAAATAACAGCAACACTCATCCTGTTGGTGCAAATATTCTCCTAAGTAGCGCTACTAATATTATCAGACGGTTCCTTATTCGAACTAAGGTTGTATCATAAATGAAAGTAAGTCTCAAAATATTTTCAAATAATACATCAACGTAACCAGTATGCTTTTTCCTCCAAAATTTCAGAAAATGGTCAAAAATGGGGCTATGAAACTCATCGTGTCTCCAAACTTGAACATATAAAATAATTCACAATATCAGACAGAATTTTCTTTAAAATTTTTAGAACCTTAGATTTACTTAAATTTTGAGAGTTCTACTGTAAGGTAGTTAAATAAGGTTATCACAAAATTTCCCAACAATTAATTTATTATACATAATTACTTATAATTAGTCCAAAGTCTCCATAAATCACCAAAATTACCTAAGATTATCCAAAAATCACCAAAATTTACAGAATTTTATTTCAACAATTAGAAACATTCCATAAATTTTATAACATCTAACTCCCAACATATTGTTTTATGAAATTTTATAATATTCCCAAATTTATTAAAAATATCTTCTGTAGCTCATAAATTCTCAAAAGTTTCCAAACAGTTTTGTGTATAGAATAGAACATCATATAAATATATCAAGGTCTAACTCGTAGCATATCAGATTCTGTAAGTTTTATAATAATCTTAATATTTATAAAAAATAGTTATATAACTACAAAAATTATGAGATTTACACATTATGTAGATTCAGATTTAGTATTATATCCTTGATTTTCTCAGAATTTATTATATACTTTAGGTATTTATTCTGATTTCTTACTGCAGAATGCATAAAAATTCGTTTCTTAATTATAATAAGGAAATAAATTCTGAAATAATTCCAGAGGCTTTTATACTTCAAAAGAGTCATTCTGTGAATTTATCATAATTTTCCTGAATTTAATTAGATTTATTGGTTTATTTACAATTTAAACAACTTTACATAATTTTATAAAATTTTGAGGAAATGTTTGTTTCCACAATCCTAGTTGCCATTTATTCTGCTTCTTAAGGAAAAATCATTTGATATATTCATATGTACGAGAGAGGTTAATGTTTTTAACCATATGGGTTGGTTAAATACATACATGTACATACATACACATTAATATACAAAACTAATTAAGGTTTAGAGTTTTGGAACCTTTTATGTTGTGATTACTACGGGAATCCAGGCAGCTACTAACCAGTTGCTTGTTTGGCTTTGTAGAACAGAGAGGTAGAGAGCAAGTTGGTGATGATGGCTACGGGTGGTGATGGGGATGATGGCTACAGTTGTTGATGGCTGGGTGGGGGAAGCCGAGAGGTGAAGGGGTGTAGTGATGGTTACGGGAGGTGATTGTGTTGATGATTATGGTTACGGGCGGTGATTGTATGAGGCCGAGAAGTGGACGGGTGATGGTTGCTTGTTGGTTGTGACATACAACCCGAGAGATGCATGGGTGTGGTGGTTAGTGATGATGGATATAAGAATCAAGGGTGAAGGTGGTGATGGCTTTGAGTTGATAAGAACCCGAGAGATGAAGGAGCTTGTATGTGGATTGGGGTGGTCACGGTTGGCTTGTGGTTTATATAATTGAGAGATGAGCTTGTATGATGACATATGGTTATGGTTAGAGGGCCAAAGGTGGAGTTTTTCATAAGTTCTTCTTTATGGCTATACAAGCCTTGGTGAGTAAGTTTGTATTAGGTGTCAACCAAAGACATTCATGGTGATAGGTGGCGATAGTATGGAGTGTTTAAGATGAACCGAGGAGGTGGCGGTGGTATGAATAGATTAGTGTCCAAGTATGTAAGGTGACACTTTATGAAGATATGTGACTCATCATGTTATGATTACAAGGTCTTTTTCTATTGTTTTATTAATCGGGTAGTTTAGTTGTTCTAATGAACCGGGTTGAGAGTTTCGATTATAATTATGTTGAGGTTTAGGTGTTCATTTGTTTTGTGTTGATGGTAATTCCTTTGATGTATTATGGTTTTGTGGTTGAGTTGTATCAAATTTGTTTGATGTATGTTTGAAATGATTAATCAAATAATGTTTGGTGTCAAAAACATATATACATGAATATACGTAAAACTTATGCATGCATGCAAGCGTGCTTACGTATAACACATATACATATAGTTTACATGGTTAATTGCAAGCCTTTTAAATACATGCATATGTAAATAAATGTGTACATGCACCCAAAATTTCCATGCATGCACGCATGCATACGTATAAATATATACACATCAAATATATATATATATATATATAATATATATATATATATATATATATATATATATATATATATATATATATAAACAAGCCAAAAGAGTTAGTAAACAACCCATTTCTCCTCCCTTGAAGCGTCTCACTCACGCAGAAATGCAAGCCAAGAAAGCTGCTGGGATTTGTTTCCATTGTGACGAAAAGTTCCAGCCCGGTCATCATTGTAAAACGCCACAATTTTTGCTTTTTGAGCCGCCAACCGATCCACCATGGTTCGGGATGAATTCCACAGCAATGGGTCATGAGGACACGACCCGTTTTAAAGGGGTGGGAATTGATACGAACCCATGATACCCAACCCAACTCGTTAGCTCAGTCCAGGCCCAAGAGACAATCTAACAAGCCCATTCGATTCCAAGAGTGATCCGGAAGTTACTGCTATTTTTAGTTTTGTTGTTTTATGTTGCCTTTTGAATTATTAGTCCACGTTTGCATGTTTGCATGGTAAGTTAGGAAGTTATTGCATGATAGGAGTAGTGGTCATGGAAATAAGGGAAGTGAGTGATGAATCCATCTCTCAAGCACGTTTATATTCTGTAATGTTTTTGTTTTTGAGATAGAGAAGAAAATTTGCAGCAAGTCTATTTCTTTAGTTCGTATCTTTGCTTTATATTTCATTCAGGAGACCACCGATCTCGAACTCGGTATTTATCATTTGGTGCTTTCATTCTCGACCTCATCCTTCAACCATGCCACCCCGTCACGAACAACCAAGCGATCCGCCTACAACCGATGACCTCCTTGCTGCCTTAACCGACAACATGAAGCAGCTTGTTGCCTCTACCACCGCCACTACCGACCGCATCATTTCTAGCCAACAACAACTTGCTCTTGATCACAAATCACACCTTGATGTGATTGTGAAACAACTTTCCGCTCAATATGAGCAAACCAATCACTTAATTGCACTCCTCAATCGAACCGAACCCAAAACTCCCGATCCAAATCGTACCGGAAATCCACCGCCCCCCCACCACCACCGCCCCCTCCACATACCCCTAGACCACCAAAGATTTCTCTTCCACTTTTTGATGGGTCAAACCCTCTAGATTGGATTTTCCAAGCAGAAAATTACTTTATTTACTACCAAATTCCCGTTGCACAACGCCTCGCTTTAGCCGTCTTCTACTTCACTGGTGACGCCCCCTCATGGTACAAGCATCTGTCCAACAACAACTTGTTAGGTACATGGCCGGATTTCAAATGCGCTTTAGAACTCCGTTTTGGGTCATCGACGTACGAGAACCACGAAGCCACTCTTTTTAAGCTCGTCCAAACGTCCACCGTTAAGGCATACAAAACTGAGTTTGAGAGGATTAGCAATCGTGTTAGCGGGCTATCCCAAGAGGCCTTAAAAATTGTTTTCTTTCGGGTCTTAAACACGATATTCAAACCGAGATGGCCATCCTTAAACCTATAACTCTTCCACAAGCTTACGGACTTGCTTCTTTAATTGAAGACAAACTACACACCGGGCTCCTAGATCATCCCACAGAACCGAGTGCACTTGCTCCATCTCCGTCGCAACCCATTTCTCCTCCCTTGAAGCGTCTCACTCACGCCGAAATGCAAGCCAAGAAAGCTGCTTGGATTTGTTTCCATTGTGACGAAAAGTTCCAACCCGGTCATCGTTGTAAAACGCCACAATTTTTGCTTTTTGAGCCGCCAACCGATCCACCATGGTTCGGGATGAATTCCACAGCAATGGGTCATGAGGACACGACCCGTTTTAAAGGGGTGGGAATTGATACGAACCCATGATACCCAACCCAACTCCTTAGCTCAGTCCAGGCCCAAGAGACAGTCCAACAAGCCCATTCGATTCCAAGAGTGATCGGAAGTTACTGCTATTTTTAGTTTTGTTGTTTTATGTTGCCTTTTGAATTATTAGTCCACGTTTGCATGTTTGCATGGTAAGTTAGGAAGTTATTGCATGATAGGAGTAGTGGTCATGGAAATAAGGGAAGTGGGTGATGAATCCATCTCTCAAGCACGTTTATATTCTGTAATGTTTTTGTTTTTGAGATAGAGAAGAAAATTTGCAGCAAGTCTATTTCTTAGTTCGTATCTTTGCTTTATATTTCATTCAGGAGACCACCGATCTCGAACTCGGTATCTATCATTAACCTTCTTCAAACATGAGACCTCTTAACTCATACCGTGTTTTTTTTTCTTAAAAACCCAATATGATCAAACGTTATTTCTTCCACTACATATGTATGGCCAAAACTGTTTTGCAGCGTGAAAGCTTTCATAGAACCTTCTTATGTAAAATTTTAAAGCTGGCAGTGTGCTGCATATGCTGCTTATTGGAGGTACTTTGTGAATATCAAAATGAACTTGATTGGAATAGGTTGCTGGAAAACTCCAGAGTCCAGAAATGGACAGTTGATAATATGAGTGAAATCGGTTTAACTGGGCTAGAATGCTAGATACATTCTCATGTCCAAAATCATTGTCGTTGAAAAGCGTGGAGTCAGAGGTGGTCTTGAGGAGATAGTGAGGGCAAAAGGTGATCTGAAGATCATTTCTAGCAATAGTGATCATTTCTATCAGTATTTAGGACCCGAATACCTGATAGTTTATTGATTCTAACGAGCTCGAGAACATTAGATTGACAGGTTAACTGAAAACGCGGGTGGCCCAAATCCACAATCACTGGACCGACTGGTTAAGAGAAACGGATGACGGTTCTAGGAACCAGGGTTATGGAAAATAGCGAGGGACTCGGGAAAAATATGGATGACGGTAAATGAACTGAAATGAAGGTGATTGATAGAAAAAATGAAAGAACAAGTCTTTTGGTTTTTAGTATTACATTTCAATCTTAAAATATCATTCAAGTGGTTAACAAATTAACTGGGTCTAGTGGTAGTGGAGTTTTGGGTCAATTATAAGCAACGTACTAATATTCCGAATATTGATGCATTAGTTGAATCAGCCGGTTCAAATAGATGATGAACATGTTCAAAATCCAACGAGAATATGAATCTAAAAGATCAGCCACATTGGGGGCGATTATACTGGTTCTATAGAAATAATTACCAGTTTCGATACCATTCAAAATGCAAGGGAATCGATAGTTAGCAGGCAATGGTACCGATGCATTATCTTCGCATCCGTAATATAGAGCTACATTCTCCTGGGCAAAGTTATTGTCGTTGAAAAGCGCGGTGTCATAGGTGGTGTTTTGAAGATCTTGAGGGCAAATGTTGGTCCACAGATCATTTCTAGCAATAATGATCGTGTGCGTACTGGTATCAGTATCAAGGACTCGATAGTCTACTGATTCTAAGACGAGCACAGGAACGTCGGATCGGCAGGTTAGCTGGAACCCCGGGTGGCCACAGTAGTCGGGCCGCCCGTGCCCCGAAAAGGGGTACTCGAGTTCAATGGTTCCACACTGGACTGGCTGGCCACATATGTCGTATGGGCTAGTTTCCTGGCCCTGAGGGCCGGGAAATGGATAAGGCCGGGTGGCTAGAACCACCGTTATCGCGATTAATGTGGGGCTCGGGTCTAGACGGGCGGTTTGGGAGGAAACCATGAATGATGACGAACAATCAATGAACTTGTAAGGAAGCCAGGAAGGTGGTTGATGGGAAAAATGAAAGTGGAACAAGTATATTGATTGTCCTTGATCGTCAATCTTCAAAACCAAGGAATATATATATATATATATATATATATATATATATACTAGGTTAGTACTTGTGTATTACACGAATTATATAAATAAAATATTAAATAATTAGTACTAAAATTTATGTATTATAAAATAATGCTTGAAGATAAATTAAATAGTTACTTTAAGTAAATAAATAATTATGTATTTTTCTTAAACTTTTGTTTTATTAAAAATTATGATTTTTAAATATTTTATTTTAAGAAAAATAATAAATAAAGTTCATCGTATTCTGTATTTTATGACCTTTTGTTTTTAAAAGTGTGTTTTTAATTAAAAATAGGTTTTTAATTTATTAAATTATATATTTTTAATTTGAATATGGTACGAGTAATATTAGTAGTATTCAATATTATTATTAATAATATAGAGAAATAAGAAAGTAAGTAGATAAGTCTTATAATTGTTTCACGCTTATTTTAGTTTTTTTATAGATAGATGGATAGGCTAAAAACCTTTAATTAAACGTATTATTGTTAGTAATAAACATGAAAAGTTATAGTATAATATAAAATATAATTAAAGTTATATATACGTAATAGTTCAAGAAATGAAAAGATTGTACTATTTTTAACTCTCTTATCTAAATAGTTTTACTTTTAAACATTCGTTTTAAGATTTTTTTATAAAAATTTTTTTAAAACGCTTGTTTGTAATGATTTTGGTTGTTTTATTAAGACAGTTTTTAAAAAAATTCACCAGTTTATAACTTTTTAAAAACAAAACAATTTAAAATATTTTATTTGAAAATGTTTAGTGTTTTAGAAAATTTCATATTATATAAAATTTTAGTCTTTTTATTATTTAGATTTTAATTGAAAGATTTGATTTCTAATTTCTTTAATAAAATCTATTTTAGAAAAATAATTTGATTTTAAAAAATTAGATAAGAAAGAGAAATATAGCAATTAATAACATTCATTTTAATAAGAGAGAGAAATTTATATGAGTATGTAATTACTATAATACTCTTTTGGAGGGAAAATTGATATGTGAGTGTCTAGAAAAATAACAAGTGTCAAAAAAGTGGGATAAGAGAAGGACAAGTGGTAAAGAAAACCTTATTTTATTAGATACTATAAATATGAGTTTTTACAAGTTGGCCTAGTGTTACTAAAAATATAACAGTACACAAGTTTCACTATGAAAAGGTCTGATTTCTGATCGGATCACGGAAACATGCCTATTATCTTTATTTATTTTTAAGTAAACTGTTATTTTAGTCCTTGAGGTTTGTCTACAATTATCATTTAGTCCATTAATTTAAACTTTGTATAGGATACACTATAGTTTAAAATGAGATGCCAATTCCATCCAATCATCTTAACATTGTTAACTTTCTGTTAGATTTAAGGGGCGTATTAGTCCTTTCACTAACATACTAAAAGGGCGTACCTGGTGCTGCAAAGAGCTCCCGCGTTTTCGCAGGGTCCAGGGAGGGTCCGTCCCATTTAAGGGAAGATGTACGCGGTCTTTCCCTCACATTTTGTGGGGAGGCCGTTTCCACCACTAACATACTAAAATAAATCAAATTATCCCTTGTTTGAACAAATGATCGTCTCCCCCTTTTTAATTTCAATTAACCCTAATTTTGAATCCAATATATTAAGATTGATGATACTTGCAGACCTTGTTTTTATTCTAAATGAAGCATCAAAATCATGTTATAAGATTCCATCAATCTTAAAAATCACTGTTTTATGAATGACATCATACCTGCCAAAGAGAACGTAAAGTTTTCTATAAAACCCAATAATAATTACAAGTTCAATGATCAGCCATTTTTTTTTTCAAATCAATATTAATTCAAAGGCTGGTTGGTTAATTTTCTAATTATTTAACTTATTATTTAGTTGATAAATGGGTCAGCAAACTTATAATCTCTGTTTTTGTCTTCGTCTTTCTTTTGACAAGCAAGCACAACAGGTATGCTCAGATGTTGTTAACTGGGTCTACAATTCAATTTAATTCCTTACAAACACCTTGTTGGGCATATCATTTATGGGCAGCAAATAGCAACAGATCCTCACAAATTGCTAAAATGTTTCTGTTTTGATTTAAGTTTGGTGAAAATATTCATGTTTAACTAAAATTGGTCATAATGTTCTTGTTTGACCTAAAAAACAAAATAATCATAACAAAATACCATTATCATAACAAAATACCATGAAACACTGATTCATAATTTCCATAAACCATTGTCATAACCAAAAACCATTCATAATCTACTATGATGCAACAATCCACCCAAAATCTATTGTGATGCCAAACAAATAGCAAAAATAACCATATCACTACTTCAACCATTATTCATAGATAAGCAAACATGAATGACTAATTTGATTTTCCTGTCCCCTTGCATGATCTTTTGTTGTGACCTTTGGTTTTGCATAATGCACAAGTCACTGTGTTACCAAGTCTTACCATCTTTCCATTTTTTGAAATGCCTTGACTCAAGTCATCAGCAGTCTTCCTCCTTTTTTTCTTTGGCCTCCCAATTTGGTTATGATGCTTTGGATGAATGAGTGTAGTTGGACAAGTAGATGGGGTCCACAAATGTCTGCCATTTATTGGATCAATTGTTTGTTGATATACTTTCTTCCAAGTATCCAGCCAATATATCTTTAAAACCCAGCTTTCAGGGACACCAACTTCAACACTATGGGATGCCATGTTCCAGTTTACGGCCACTGCATGCTTGCATGGCATGCCTGTCAACTCCCACTTTCGGCAAGAACAAGTCTTATGTCCAACATCTACTACACACTGGTCCATCCAAGGTCTAGTAACTTGATATTTGTTGTGTGTATTCCAAAGGACTGTGTATTGTGAGGCATCAGCTTTGATGGTAGTAAAAGCTTTTGTTGCATTAGGTGTAAGTGGTCCATCACATTTAGAAATTAACTTGTGCACAATCATTATTCTTTTCATCATATACTCTCTAATGTACTCCAAATATGTTATGATAGGCTTGTCTCTAGCTTCAATTAGTTGTTTGTTAAAGACTTCACACAAGTTGTTCAAGAGCACATCACTTTTTGCTCTTCCTGCATCAAATAACCACAAAAATTATACACACAAGAATGATTAAACCTATTTGCATAATTTATTCAGATATGAGTATACCACTAAAATAAGCTCTAGACCAATGCTTTGGATCAATCTGTTTTAACCAGTCATATAAGGATTGATCTTGGACTCTAACATTTTCCATAGCCCTATCAAACTCGGGGATGGTGGTAACACTTGCACATTTCCACAACAAGTTTTTAAACAGTTGCCCCCTCCATCTCTGCCTCATGTTCTCATGCATGTATATGCCTTAAGCAATACCTATGTTCAGCGCTTGGAAAGACCTTCAATATTGCAGGAATAATTCCCTAACAATCCATGTATAAAAATTGTTAGTACTTAAAATAACTAATTGAATTACAAATTCATTAAAATTAACATTGGGGTACCTTCTGCCTGTCACTAATGAATGTGAAATTAGAGTTGGAATGTAGACCAAGATCATTTCCTAAGCACTCCAAAAACCAAGTCCATGAAGCCGAACTTTCAGCCTCAACCATAGCATATTCAAATGGATAAATTCCATTGTTTGAATCCACACCCACAGCTGTTAGCACTTGTCCAGGATAAGGCCCTTTGATAAAGCAACCATCTAGACCTAGTATGTCTCTACCACATAGGTTGAATCCTGCCTTCATAGCACCAAGACATATGTAAATCCTTCTAAATTGTCTAGATGAACTTGAAGGGTTGGCCTCCCTCTCCACATTAATTTTAATAGTTGTACCTGGATTTGACCTTATTAATTCATCACAATAATCCCTTAAAAGTGCATATTGTACCTTGTAATGTCCTTGAATGTTTTGATTTGCCATCACCTTTGCTCTAAAAATTTTATGTGTTGAAACTTGAACCTGTAACTTCTTTTGTATTTGATCTTGTAGTGCTCTTAAGGGAATGGTAGGATTACTCTCAAGAATAGGTTGCACTTCCCTTGTAAGAAAACTGATTGTACATAGCCTCACATCCCTTGTATGAAGACAGTTATGCTCTTCCTTGAAGGTTTTCACAATCCAAGTATCCTCTTTTAAATGGTTTGAAATGTGCAAAATCCACTTCCTTTCCAACTAATGCCCTAAAAGATTATTAACTTCATCATTTTCTACATCCACTTCCTTTCCAACTAATGCCCTAAACTCATCCATGTCAACTTGTACATCCTCAACCATGTTTTCCTCATCTATTATGAAATCTAAATCCTTAGAGACAATATCCTCAAAATCACCCAAAACATGATTATGTTCATTCTCCAATCCCACGTGTTCATTGTTGATTTCTTGTGAGGTTTTTATAGGTTGAGATGTTCTGGTTTGCACCATTGTTTCCAAGTGGTTAGTGTATATCTCAATGATCTTATTCTTTTCAACAAATTGTAATAACTTAAGTACATCAGCATCACACCTGAGAGTTGTTAATACACAATCCAAATCATTATCTGGATTCCTAAATTGATAATCAATTACTTCATCTTTAGAATATCCTAAAACCTGGACCATGGCATCTAACTCTGGTATTGAAAAGTGATCAGCATCCACCATGTCAATAAAATTTATCTTACCAAACACATACTTCCTTCTTGGCAAGCTAGAGAAGTGACCAGCATGATGCATCTTTAGTGAAAAAATGTTTGGTTTTTCTCCTGCATCAACACCACAAACAAAGTAAAATACAAGAAAATGAGATCCATGAAATTGAATAATAATATTGCTAACATCATAGGAAAAAAACAGAACACTTTATTATTTTATATCGATCAGTATGTCATAGATAGAGCTCGAACCCTTAACCTCAAGGGTAACTTCACTAGTATATCTCTAATTGATTTTTCCACTAGATCCAAATGAGTGTTTCATTTAACTAATATAATAATATGTATAGCTTTCTATGATCAATATAACATGTCAAAGAGTAGATGGCACTTGAATTTGGAACCATAAAATCATTGTTTTTGTTGAGCAGTTTGCATATATTATCATGACTTTTTTATATCATTTGAAGGTAGAATTTAAGTTTTGATTGGAAATAGAACATCATATGTCTAATAGACTTGTACGTATTATCTTTATTAGCAACCCAGCGCCAAGATTCAATTCAAGGTTTAATCATTTTTTATGGAAAATCAAGTATCCACCACACAAGAACAAAATTATTCCAATTACATATTGTAATTAAGTTGACTTGCATTCAAGAACACATGATTTTTTTTATTGAGAAAGTTATCAGTGCCAATAACATCACCATCATCATGATTTTTTTTATTGAGAAAGTTATCAGTGCCAATAACATCACCATCATCAATCTCTGTTTCACTATCTAGAAGTAAAACAAAAAACACACAAAAATTTAAAACAAAACTTACTGTAGATTTCTGAAACGTCGAAATCCTCATTAGGACGACGAACAATCCAAACCGTGAGGGCCATGAAATTTGTAATGCGTGATGATAAAAGAATTTGACAGGAAACAGAGATTATGATCGTGATTTTGTAAAGGTTATGGAGATTTTGTTGCCACAATCAAGCCATTCAAAAAGATGATTCTGTACTTAGGGTGATAGTGAAAATGTCAAAAACACCCCTTAAATCTAACAGGACACTAACAGTGTTAAGAGGAGGTGGATGAAAACAGTAATTTTTGAAAACTTCAATGTATCCTATGCAATATTTAAACTAATGAACTAAAATAACAATTTTAGTCAAACCACGTGGACTAAAATAACAGTTTACTCTTTATTTTTTTAAATATTTTTAATAAAACGTTATAAATATAATTAGTTATGATCGTCGTCATGTTTAGTTCGTCTAGCTTATTTAACTAGTTTTTCTGAATTTTTAGAGTAAATTACAAATTATGTCCTTTATTAATACACGAAATTACATGGTATGTCCTTTAGTTTTAATAATTACACCAAATGTCCTTTTTTTAAAATATGTGCACACCTATTGTCCTTTACACTAACTTTCAGTTAAATGTACAGTTAACTCAGTTATGTATCTCTCACATGAGGTGAATTTTTATCATTTTCTTTCCGCATCTAATATATTAAACAAATAAAAAATTATTTATTTTATATGAAAAATAAAATTAAAAGATACCGTTGGGTAAGTCAGTAGAAAATTAAAAGATATCGGCCCGTTGGGTAAGTCGATGAAACCAATCACTCCAGGTGTGTATTTATTCGACTAATCGTCAAATACTTTATAAACTACTCGCACCAACAAATAATAAAAAATCAATAAGGAACACAAAGTTGGAGATTATCTGTTATTCTTTGAATTGTTTATATAATTGCAAAAGTAAAAAAATGAACTATGAATCGCTCGTTAATCCATAACATCATAAGCCCAACAGTATCTTTTAATTTTATTTTTTATATAAAATAATTAATTTTTTTATTTGTTTAATATATTAGATGCGGAAAGAAAATGACAAAAATTCACCTCATGTGAGAGATACATAACTGAGTTAACTGTACATTTAACTGAAAGTTAGTGTAAAGGACAATAGATGTGCACATATTTTAAAAAAAGGACGTTTGGTGTAATTATTAAAACTAAAGGACATACCATGTAATTTCGTGTATTAATAAAGGACACAATTTGTAATTTACTCGAATTTTTATATAAAGTTATTTGAAATCTTTTGTAGCTTTAGGTTGACACACATACATCTATACAAGATAAAGAATACAGTGATTAATAAGTTGAATAATTCAAAAGCCTACGCGTAACGAATTGTGAATTACTTGAACATTAACCAAGACTATTGGGTTTACTCTATTTGTATTAGTTTAGATTAAAAATGAGAGTGGGTTTTATTATAATATTTAACTAGTTAAATTCCCGCACGCGCGTTGCGCGTGTGATAAACAAACCGTCAACCATCGCTCAGATAATTCGTAATAACCGTATATGTATTGCAAACTAAACAGTTGATTCAGAACCGAATTCCAGTTGCAGCTGCAAACCGTAGTGAGTTGCCACGGCATAGAAACGAAGAAATTTTTTCAAATACAATCATGGCCAAAGGCGTTGGTTCAGGCTCGGGTTATAAACACAAACACACACTACGGAAAAGTTTTGTTGTATTATTCTCAAACTAAAAAATACGACGACAGAAGACATAATTAATGAAACCTTTAACATGCTTATAAAGGGAAAACAAAACAATAAAAATCCCACACTCAACATGATCTCCATGTATACTGCATTGTTTAATAAACGACATCTACTTCCACATCTACTTCCATTTTTTGTCTTTTAGTGTGAACAAAGGAAGAAATATTATTGATGTGACAATTAATAGGGAGAGGGTGGGTGTTTAGCAAGTCAAAACAAAGAAGGATACGTTTAGCATAATCTTATGCGTAATTAGCATGTAACCTTAAAGCACGTGTACAGGTGTTAAAAAATTGTATATGTACCACCTTAAGATCAAAACTGAAATGTCATTGTTTAAGCTATATAAGCTAAAGATCAGAAAATGAAACAAAGAAGCAACATATATTGTAAAACAGAGTTACCTCTTGCTTTAAAATCATCCACAAAGCAGAAATGTACCTAAACCTTTACGTAGAGATATATAATCTCTCAACCACCCTTCTTTCTTTCTTACATATTTTACACAAAAAAAAGTATGGCTGTGTAGGGCAAAAGGGGGTGGTTAGCACTGTTCTCTCCATATCCGGCCGGCCACTTTCAGCTTCAGCTCCCGTCGATCACCACCAGAATAGAACAATGCTATGTTCCTTGTTATGATCAGCCCGTCAAGACTATCTCTAACTGTCTTGTGACTGTCACGAATACTTCGGGGAATCCCTTGCCATTTAAGCTTTCTGCCATTTGCACCTACCTCAAGACTGTAACTGAATTTGCTGGCATCATCTTCGTCACCCATAAAACGCACAAATGCCATGTAAACCGGTGCCATGCCCAGGTGAAATGCCTCAAAGTGCAAACAAAATTGATATCCATAACAGTTGAAGATCTACAGGTTAACAAATAAAATGAAGAATGTAGATTTCAATGAAATTGTACTTTCTGCCTAAAGAAAATGAACTGAAAAACAATGCTTTTTCCTGTTAAGGGTGTGTTTGGATGTGTGTTTTGGAACTGATCATGCAAAATTAGATAATCAGATGTGGACACGTCATTGATAATACAAAAACAATTTTACGTAGAGAATTCAATAAACCCGCAAAAGCACTTGTACATGGTGCATTACAGCTATAGTGGCAGACAGAAAAATAGAGGCGCTCATAAACACCTTATGGATTCATTAAAACAATAGGCGCAAGTGCTTGCGTTTCGTGCAGTTTTTTACTAAAAATTAGCTTTAAATTGAAGGGCCTTCAATCAATGGCAATGTGTTTATACTATTTCAAGTTGTTTGAGAAATCATTCAATAAAATGACCAAAAAGAGCCACTTTTTTTTTTGGAAAAGAAGAGAGAATTTGTGAAACCGATGTATAATTCCTTTAAATTAGATTAGATGAAGCCATAAGAGGTTTTATTTTATAAACAGTTTCGTTGCAGCCAATATGAAATTTCACAAGCATATATTTTATAAACAGTTTTGCTGGCCCATAGAATGAATAAACACAAGCATATATTTTTATCCAGACATTAAAAGCTTATTATTGTGACATGAAATAACAATAATAAGATTATCAATTCCACAAGTATATCCAAACACCCCCACAATAAAAGAGATATGGAAAGTATTGTTCGGTTGTGCTTATGCTCAGATAATGAAGAGGAAAAAATCATACCGTCAACATCCATGTAGCGTTTTCAATTCTTGAGGATTTGCCTTCATATATCGGTGGTTGAAACTGGAGCCATCGTGCATATCAACATTGTGATCAGCCTTAAGATGTGCAACGAGAGATGGTATATCGCCCTTGACATGGCATTCTGTGCCTGCATACGGGCAATTATATCCACGGTACTTGCAATTCTCCTCGTGTCTTATCTTACTATGATAAGGAAGAATATCTTGACAACCCAAATAATGGTACTTGCAGGGTAATTCTATAGACTCTGCAACTTTCTCCAAGGCCAAACACCGTATGTTTCCAAGCTCTTGCCGACATATTGGGCAGCTATTTTGCACTTTAGATTTACAACCAATGCTTATAGTGTAGACATGAATTTAATATTGAAACTTTAAAGATCATATATAATTCATATACTATATAGAAGATGCTTGGATGTGTGTTTCTAAAGTGATTAAGTGATCTTGGATGATTAAAATCAAACAATCATGATAAATAGTAATAATCAAATAAGTGTTCAAGCGTGTGACAAATTTTGATTAGTAATAGATATAACAAACAAAGATGTTGCAATAATCAGATAATCATTTCCCAACATCATTAGGAAATAGTTATAAGAAAACATACTTGATGAATTGGAGGATGCATTATGCTTAAGCATACTGGACACTCGAGTAGCTCATGAACCGCACTATTTGAAGCCATTCCATGCCTTCCACCAGCCGATGTACATAATCTCAGGCAACTTCGCCCTTCAACATTTGCAGTTTTAACACCATAATCACCGCGTGATTCAATAACATCATGATAAATGTTACTCCTGGGACCCATAATTTTATAGTTCTGCCTTCCGTTCCCCCTCGATTCGTCCCTATGAACACAACCAAACCAAAATTATAATCTCAAAGTTTCACTTGCACATTTTGCAAAACCATAATTTCTCAGTGCCACAACACCAAGTAAATGAACAAAGCACAAACCAAAAGTTAACTCTTTGAACACCAACAATCTTTCTTTTGAATATACAAAGCAAAACACAGTAATTTGAAGGAAAAAGATGGGCTAATTAATATTGCACAAATTAAGAAATGACAAATTGCAAAATAAACAATTGCATTTGATCCAAAAGTACTCATCTTGCAAAAGAGTATTGTTCAAAATTACATTTGCAAAAGAGTACTGATCCAAAAGTGCTCCGAATATATCTTTAATTGGTCCTCTATTGACCTGTTGACCCGTTAAGCTTTTGAACCGTGACCCAAGAACGAAACCCGATTAACCCAACAAAAGGTTGTTACCTGTTGACTGTTGTCTTCACCGGAGAACAACCACCTCCGAAGCCTTTTTTCAGTTTTTCTTTCAAAATATAGTTAGTTCTATGAAACACCAAAAGCTAACAATAGTTTCACAACAACATCGCATCACCAACATACAAACATGAGGCAAAGCAGAAGATAATGTCGATGGTAATAGTTAGATATTGGCTCAGAACAGATTCTTGGTCGCGGCTGCAGGCCAAAAATGGCTGCCAAGCCAAAGCAACCAAGATCATTTAGGAAAAATCATCACAGCCAAAAAAGACCCACCAAAATACAACAAACATCTTATTAAGTCATAAACACAAAACGCCTCAGATGAACAAAGCTCCATCATCATCGACATTGGACATAAGGTGTACATCTGATCAATATAAAAACGTCACAGATCTGAAAACCCTAAAAGGGTATAAGAGACAGAGATGAGGGAGGCATCAATGATTGTTAGACCACCACAATCGCCATATGCAACCACCTCCAAAACCCTAAAGAGGTTGAAAGGCACAAAAGTGGCTGAACTACCACCATCGCCACGTGCAGGGCGTCAGAGAGACAAAAAGCCTGAAGGGATGTTGGCATAGCCAACGACGACGGCCCACCTCAACCACAAAGGGGAGGCAGAGCGGCGATTAGGACCACCGCAACAACACCCGGTAAAGCATTGCGACTGTAAGGCCCTTGGCGCGCGCCACCACCCGACCGGTCGCAGATCCCACCGAAAACCCTAAAAGGGTATAAAATAGAAAAGAAGAGAAAGGGAAAACTACCAGCATCACCGCCATCAACGGATCAGCCAACCTCAAGCGAGTAAGAGAGAAAGGTAGACAGAGACAATTGTAGGGGCAAGCCGTGGACGGCGACGGAGACACAAACATGCCCAAACCACCACTGTCACACACTCCCTCTCTCTTCTGTCTGAGGTTGTTGGCCGGTAAGCCGGAGACGACGGCTGCGACACACCTCTCTCTCTCTAAAACAACTGCCGGCCACCACCAAGAAACCGCCGGCCACCACCAAGAAACCGCCGGCCACCACCAAGAAGATACGAGAGAGCAATTTATCTCACTACAATTGAAACAGATGGGATAACAGGGAGGTTTTCCCCCTTTTTTTCTCTTTTAACACATATGGAGGGTTCAAAATGTCAAAATGAAGAAAGTTGTGTGGCCAACCCACAAAAGCACTTAAGATTACTATTTATTTCCAATCTTTATTAACATATATGTTAATTATCATTGGTGGGTTGTCAACGTACGGCAGTTCTATTTACGTTTTCTTTAGGTTGCGTTTGGTTGGAAGGAATAAAATGGAATGGAATGGAAATGAGAAACTAGTATAATTTTCAAGTAAAATTATGTTTGAGTGAGCAATTAAAAGTAAACTCAAAGGAATGTTTCACCTCAAATTCCTTTGGTTGTGGGATTTCAAAATCCTTCCACCTAGAGAGGGAATTTGAAATCCCACAACCAAGGGGATTTGAGGTGAAACATTCCCTTGGATTTTACATTTCATTACCCACTCAAACATAATTTTACTTGAAATTATACTAGTTTCTCAATTCCAAATCCATTTCTTCCAACCAAACAATCCCTAGAGTAATCGAAATTGATCATCACTGATTTATGGCATATTACAGGTAAATTAGGTATGTAGGGATGTTCAATATTCAAATCGGCTGCATAATGACCGTATTTATGACAATTATAGCAATTAATGTACCTTTTATCCTGGTACGTACCTTGCTCCCTCCGGCCTTCATTTGGTTAGAATTGACCACCTCGAACTCTACCAAAATCGTGACCTCTACCACGGTCATGGCTGTGGTTGTCCTGATTTGAGTACCCTCATCCACATGTTTGAACAGTTTCCTCTTGGTTAGTATAATGAATATATGGAAACTGCTCTTTATATGTCTATGCAAAATTTTTGTGAACAAAAATAATTAATAAATTTTCATTCTATTTAATATTTTTTTATTCAACACGTGTAATACACGTGTTTACTAAAGCTAGTAATGAATATATGGAAACTACTCTTATATGTCTATGCAAAATGCTCTAACAAGTAGCATAGTGATTTGAACAATTTCAGTTCATGTTGTTAAATTCTGCTTGTAGTCAGCAGCTTAAAAGATGTTCCATTAACTTGTTATGCGTGCCAGTAATGTTCTATGATGTATATTAATAGAGATTCAGTACCAAGATGTTAGTAAAATGGCGTTTTCCTAATATTTTTACAAGTATATGTTATTATTTTAACCATATAGTTACAAAACAAGAAAGTGATTACAATGCAACAAAAAGATAATTCTCCCATGTTATCATTGTTTACTTCTAACTACCATAACAGATTTACATATCATACAGAACTTTGCCAAATGCCAAGTTGCCAACTAATGGAATAAATTTATGCAATTATTCGAACCAAAGGCATAAAAGATTCAATTTCTTCGAAGTATAATTTCTGTAAAATCAAAGTGTGAACTGAAAGTCTCTCATTTGTCTCTAACTGATTGAACTCAACATATCTAACTGAGAAATGCCATGGATAGACCTTTTGGGAGATGACCAGAATCGTCTAGGTGGAACTTGCAACGATTCAAGGCTTCCTTCCAACATCTCAATGACTTTGCTGATGGATGGTCGATCTGATGGATCATACTGAATGCACCACAGTCCCACCACCATCATCTTTCTAGCCAATTCCACTTCCCCTTCAGTTGTAGTCCCATAGTCTTTTAGGTCGGATCCAGCTTCTACTTGCTCGTATATCCAGTCTGGAAAGAATGCCTCACTTGTGCTTCTCCTGCTAGCCATATTGTGCTTGCGTGCACCCGTCATTTCAAGAACCAGCATTCCATAGCTATACACATCAGATTTGTGAGATGCACCTCCAAGATCTCTGAAAAATACTTCAGGGGCCATGTATCCGGCGGTACCTCTTGCACCCGTTACAGACACAGTACTTTGTTTCTTCTTGCACAACTTAGCCAGCCCGAAATCAGCTATTTTTGGGACAAATTCTTCGTCCAGTAGAATGTTGTGAGGCTTTATGTCAAAGTGCACAATTCTTGTGTTACAACCTCCGTGCAGGTACTCTAGACCTCGTGCGATCCCTTTTGCAATTTGGAACAGTGTGTTCCAGTCTAAATGGGAGCCATTAACATGTAGAAAGTTATCCAAGGATCCGTTTGGCATGAACTCATACAACAGAGCTCTTTTCTTTCTCTCAAAGCAGAAACCTATAAGGGTAACTATGTTGACATGGGAAGTTCTGCCGATGCTAGCTACTTCATTAATGAAATCTTCTCCACTTCCTGTTGTTTCACTCAAGAGCTTCACTGCAACTAGATCCCCATTAGGCGATTCTCCTTTGTAAACGCTTCCATATCCTCCTCGTCCCAGTTTATTTAGGAAGGAGTTTGTCATTTTCTTGATTTCTGAATACTTGTATCTTTTTGGTGCCAAACTTCCGTAGTTCCTTATGAATACTTCTATCTGTTGATATGCAATTTCTGGTTGTTTTGGAGTTACACGTAACCTCATTTTCTGACAGAGTATCACAAACAATAGGAACATAATTCCTGTGAAGCTGCATGAAACACCTACAGAATATATTTAGTGGATAATTAGCTCTTATTTGTGTCTTGGTTCATTGAAAAAAAAAGAGAGGACATTTCTGTTTTCATGCTAAAACTTTTCATGAATGTCTACATAATCAAACAATGCCCTCAGTATAGATTAAAGCTTGTCTGCTTACCTATTATAAACTTCAATTTAGTTCCCTTGGATCCTGTTTGAAAAAGAAAGGAAAATACATAGGTGAAATTATATCAGACCATGAGGCATGAACCATAAGAAATGTAAGACATGTTTGACTAAACTAGCAGTGATTAAAAAGACCTATTTTTTAAGTATGGGTGCACAAGTTTAAAAGGGATAGTTACTACTCAGCTATATTATTACCTCTAGGGTGCGCCCGTTCGTTGGAATTGTTACAAGTTGACGAGACATTCCCGCTAGCACAGTAGCAAACAAACAACTCAGGTGAAGTTGAGTTAGACCCACACTGACCATTGGAAGAAATACACCGATCACAATCTTCGTTATTCGCCATCCAGTTTAGATTGAAACCAACCCTCAAAGCAAATTTCAAATCTCTCTCTGAAGAAGTGACATATGATAACTGATCTGCCCAAGACTGATGTACTGGTACAGTAAAACTATAGTTGCATTGGTTCAAGAAATTAGTGATATTGGTGGTGATCAAACTGGTTCTATAAAAATAACTGTGACTCTGAGTCCCATTCACATCACAGTTGAACCGAAAATTATCACCCAACGGCGCTATCCCACTCAACATATTATGCTGACATCTATAGTACAGAGACACATTCTCCTGGACATACGTATATCCCTTGAAAAGGGTGGAGTCATAGTTGATGCCCTGAAGATGCTCAGGGCAAATGTTGCTCCAGAGATCATTTCTAGCAACAGTGATCATATGTGTCTTGCTATTAGCATACAGCACGCGATAGTTTACTGATTTTAAGACGAGCTCGGGAACACTAGATCGGCATGTTAGATGAAAACCTGGGTGCCCGCAATAATCTGGCCGGCCTAACCCCAAAAAGGATACCCGAATTCAATGTCTCCACACCGGACCAACTGGCTACATGTATCATATAGCCGCGTTTCCTGGCACCAGTGGACCGGGAAACATATGGCAGTGGCTAGGATCAACACCAAGCAGAGATGGCACGGGTCGAGTGGGTACGGGTTTTCATGGTGATTGAAACTTGAAATAGAGATGATTAATGAAAATAGGAACTAAGGTGTGTTGATTGTTGAGTGTTTAGTTGTGTGGTAGGTTTCCCTTGGAATGGTGGGCGAGACGGGTCACCAGCGCTGTCTGTGTTCGCGGGCGTGGGTGGTCTTTCGCCAATGGGTTTACCCGGGTGACCGGGCTTAAAAATTATTCGTTGGCCGTTCAAAAAAAAAAAAACTGAACATTTTAAATGATTAAAGACTTTTAGAACAAGAGAATTGAAGTTTTGGTTGAATAACTTTGTGTTGACCGACTTGGTGTAAGACCCACCCTTGGTCAAAATTAGATGTATTCTTAATCATCAACTAAAGAAGTGGCCATTGAGAGGAGGTGAGTGTTTATTTAGATACATACATTAGTTTATATCTTTTCATCCCTTTCAAAAAGCAACGTCATCGGTTTAAATTTTTTATTGAGATGATGTTAATCCTTTGTATTATGATTATGGTGATATTTTTTTTATTTGATTTAGCAAATGACTTTACTCAAATGGTACCGATGTGTTGATGGTGACTCTCCTAAATAATGTGCATTAAAGTCCATCGTGAGCATATGATTTATATTTAGAAATAGTTTATTGTATGTATGAGTTCTTTTTTTTCAGGTATTTAGAAATAGTTTATTGTATGTATGAGTTCTTTTTTTTTTTTTTTGAGTAAATTGCTATTTTCGTCCCTGTGGTTTGGTGAAAATTGTCATTTTCATCCAATAGTTTGTTTTTTCGCATCTGGGTCCCTGTGGTTTACAAATCTTGTCATATTCATCCAGTCCGTTAACTCCATCCAAAATTTCCGTTAAATGAGGGTTATATTGGTCATTTTACATATATGTTTTTATTTTTCTTTTTTTTAAACCTGATTTAATATATATTCGTTAAATACATTGCTATTTTAGTCCCTGTGGTTTGGGCGTATTTGTCAATTTAGTCAAAAAATAACCACCACAACACTACCCTTCACAAGAACCACCAAACCACCGCCACAACCCCATCACAAAGCCACCAACACTACACCAGAGCGCCATCACCACCACGCACATCGGATCGTCGCTACCATGTAAACCCTAAAATCGATAATCAATATTGGACTTGTAACATACCACTTCGAAAATGCATATCAAACCCTACTAATACCTCTACAATACTCGTTTTCAAGGGCTCCATATACGTTTTCGAAGGGGTTTGTTATAAGTTCGAGATTAAAGGTTGGTTTCTAGGGTCTACATGGTAGTAGTGATCTAGTGATGGCGTGGTGGTGGTTTTGCGGCATAGTGGTGGTGTGGTGTGTAAATACGAGGTCTAACTCTGGATGGTTCTAGTCTTGTTGAACTTCGATCCACCGATGCTCTCTGAAGCTTCACACCTACGCAGAATGAAAACAACACCAGTTAAGGCGTTCCAGTAGGAAATCTCCCTTTAACGACCCTCCGGCGTGAGAGTAAGTATAGGTTGAATGAAAATATGTGATAGGGAGAATAAAGGGGGTGTTTTTGTGTGTATTCTTTCGTGAGGATCTTGTCCTCCTTACCTGGTATTTATAGTGTTTGTCTGCTGTAACCGTGTGCTGATTTACAGAGATTATTCCCTAGCAAATCCGTTACCTTTTATGTTCTTCGACCATTACTAACTTATCGGTTATGATTGGGGTGATTCCGATATAATTAAATGCGGGGGCACGTGTCCTGCCGGCTTACCCGTTCCGCTCGCATGGGCCGGGCTTTTGGGTTCGGGTACCGGTCTTGTGTGGGTTATTTGTACCCTACGTCTACATGGTGGTTCCATCACGGATGGTGGTGATGTGGTGTTTTATGCCAAGGTGGTGGGTTTTTTGGACTGAATTGGCAAATATGCCCTAACCACAGGGACTAAAATAATAATTTATTTAAAGAGAATATATTAAATAGGGTTTAAAAAATAGAAAAATAAAACATATATGTAAAATGACCAATATACCCCTCGTTTAACGGAGAATGTTGGATGGAGTTAACGGACTGGATGAATATGACAAGATTTGTAAACCACAGGGATCCAGATGCGAAAAAATAAACTATTGGTTGAAAGTGGCAATTTTCACCAAACCACAGGGACGAAAATAACAATTTACTCTTTTTTTTTTTTTTAGGTTGTCAGATTGTTATGATATTTCAGTTTATCTTTTCATGTATATCTTCTTCATGAAAAGATTTGAACTTTCAATTCTTTTTGCGTTATGCAGACCCAAACTCAAAAATATATATATACTCAAACTCGGATGCCTAAATAATAAATAAGAAAGTAAACAAAAATGTTTATGTAACTTAGTTGTTGATCAAATATAATTAATAAAAAAACTAACTAGAGTTACAAAATGATGCAACCATATGATCTGAAAATAAACCCATTGTGAAATGTGGATATCATCCGAATTGATTAGTTAGTGGCATGCCGTTTCATGCATTCGTGGCCAAAATTAGAGAGCACCAGCGAGACACAAGGGTGTTTCTTATAACGATAAGAACATGTTAACAGAAAACTTTTAGAACCCACTAATACCTTGCCAACTAATAGGATGAGACAAATTGTAGCTTGCGCTAGGTTCGATTCGATCCCGAGACCTATACTAGATAGATGTTGGAGACTTTCCTCAGCACAGGTTTCTTTTTGTGGTGTGTTACTTCGGTGTTAGTTTCCCCAAGTATGCATCAGTGGAATGATGGGGTCAAGATGGTCAACTGACCTAGGTCAATAGATTTTGTTGGATTGTTATTATAAAATGGATTTTTTTAGAAAAACTTGAGTTTAAACCAATGTTTTTAGAACCGGATCGTATTGTCGCGTGCAGTTCATGCACGTGGGAATTCTTATGTTTAGTATCTAGTAGTACTTGTATTGTGAACGTGGAGTCGTAGGAATGAGTCTTCCTTGTTTTATGGTTTGTTACCTAGTATGTCATGTGTTTAGTTCGTGTGTTAGTTCGTGTGTTTAGTTCGTGTGTTTGTTGAGTCAAGTAGTGGAGTTAGTTTTCATGTAAGCCTATTTAAAGGCATGGTTATTCATGAATGAAAGCATCACGTTCACGAGAGCATACTTTGTTATCACTTGATTTCTTCAGGTGGTATCAGAATGAGAGTTGAGATCCACAATTAAAAGAGAGAGGAGGGTGCAAGCGTCTGTGGAGTGATCAAGAATGTCATCCGAAGGAGGATCATCACAAGGGTTTGTGATTCCAAAATTTGATGGTGACTACGACCACTGGAGTATGGTCATGGAGAATTTGCTGAGATCAAAAGAATTCTGGCCAGCAGTAGAGACAGGCTATGTCGAGCCTGAGGCGGGTGATCAAGTGACTGATGCTAGAAGGAAAGAAATAGCCGAGATGAAACTCATGGATCTGAAAGCCATGAACTATTTCTTTTACTCAATCAATAAGAGCATTTTGTGCACAATCAAAGAGAAGAAAACTGCGAAGCAATTATGGGAGGCCATGAAGACTAAGTACAAAGGGAATGCCAGAGTTAAGAAGGCTCAACTGCAACGGCTAAGAAGACAGTTTGAAACATTGGAGATGAAGACTGGAGAAACCATTGAAGAGTACTTTGGTAGAGTAATGACTGTCTCCAATGACATGAGGAACAATGGAGAAGACATGAATGATGTAAAAGTGGTTGAGAAAATACTGAGAACACTCACACCAAACTTCAATTATGTGGTGTGTTCAATAGAAGAATCAAAGGACCTAGACTCTTTCACAATTGATGAACTGCAAAGTTCACTCTCGGTGCATGAACAGAAGTTAACAAAGAAGGAAGGGGATGAACATGCTTTAAAGGTTGATGAGTACACTTATAGAAGAGGATTTGGCAGAGGGAGAGGAAGTACCCTCAGAGGAAGAGGCCGTGGTAGAGGTAGAGGAAGAAGCAACTTTGACAAGTCTCAGGTTGAATGCTACAAGTGTCACCAAACTGGACACTTCCAGTTTGAGTGCCCTCAAGAAGATAAGGCAGCAAACTACACTGAGTTTGATGAAAACGAAGAACTTGTGTTGATGGTGAAGACTGAGGAGAAGAAGACAATAAGCAAAGGCTACTGGTTTCTAGACTCTGCCTGTTCCAATCATATGACAAGCATGAAAGGTTGGTTTACAAGGTTGGATGAGTCATTCAAGAACAATGTGAAGTTAGGAAATGGGCTGAAATTGGAAGTATGTGGCATAGGTGATGTTAGCTTTCAGATAGATGATCTAAAGCAAACATTCACAAATGTGTACTACATTCCAAGTCTCACCTCAAACTTGATTAGTCTGGGCCAGTTGTAAGAAAAGAATGTCAAAGTGATCATTGAACATGGTGTATGCAGATTATTTCATCCAAGCAGGGGGTTAATTATAAAGTCCACTATGGCCAAAAATAGAATGTTCATTGTCTATGGACATCAACCCACAACTGAGTCCAGGTGTATGTAAGTGTTTGAAGATGTGAACACAGACACATGGCATAAAAGGTTGGGATACGTGCATCATAAGGCCTTGAGAATGATGCAATACCAAGGCATGGTTGAAGGGATGCCTAAAGTGTGTGGTAAAACCAAAGTCTGTGAAACCTGCAATGTTTGAAAGCAAAATCGAGTAGCTATTCCCAAAAAGACTACCTGGAAATCTACTCAAAGGATAGAGCTTGTACACACAGACTTGTGTGGTCCCATCACACCCATGTCGCCTAGTGGAAAGAGGTATGTATTAGTGATGACTACTCTAGAAAGTCTTGGGTTTATCTGTTGGGTAATAAGAGTGAGTGTTTGTTTACTTTAAGAAATTTAAAGCAATGGTAGAAAATGAAACAAGCACCACTATTAAAACCTTGAGAAGTGATAGGGGTGGGGAGTTCACATCATAACAATTTAAAGATTTTTGTGATCAATGTGGGATTAAAAGGCAGCTCACCACTGCCTATACTCCCCAATAAAATGGGGGGGGGTGGCAGAAAGAAGGAACAGAACATTGATGAACATGGTCAGGTGCTTGTTAGTAGAAACTAAAGTACCTAAGTGCTTCTGGTCAGAAGCTACCATGTGGGCTTGTCATATTATGAACAGATGCATATCCAGGGCTTTAGACAAGAAGGTACCTGAGGAGCTATGGTCTGGGCATAAGCCGAATGTTGAGTATGTAAGGGTGTTTGGATGTATAGCTCATGTACACATCCCAACACAAGTACGAACCAAGCTTGATGACAGAAGTCAAAAGTGTGTCTTGTTTGGTATAAGCTCAGGGTCTAAAGCATACAGGCTGTATGATCCCATATCAAAGAAGATTATAATTAGTAGGGATGTAATATTTGAGGAAGACAAACACTGGGAATGGGAGAAGATTGATGACAAGGAGTTAATAATTGAAGGTGAACAACATGAAGCCACTTCTGTGTTAGAAGAAAATAGTAGTATTGATGAGCCTGAGTCTCCAGCTCAGTCAAATGAACAAATTGGTGTAGGTGCAAGTAGTGAGAATGAAAGGCAACCAAGAACTCTCACCACTACTAGTGAACAAGGTCAACCAAATGCAAGGCCCACACCAACTCATGCAGGCCAAAGGAATGTAGAAGCAGGAGAATCAAGCAGAATTGGTACAAGAAACAGAAGAAAGCCAGTGTGGATGCAGGATTATCAAACTGGTGGTGATGAGATCTCTGATGAAGAACAGGATGATGGTTTTGCAATGTATACAGAACAAGGTGATCCAACTAGTTATGAAGAGGCAAGCAAGGAAGAAAAGTGGGTAGAGGCAATGAAGAATGAAATCAATGCAATTGAAAGAAATGATACATGGGAGTTGGTAAAGGCTCCTGAAGGTGCAGTGCCAATTGGGGTAAAATGGCTATACAAAACCAAACTAAATGAAGAAGGAAAAGTGGAGAAGTATAAAGCCAGGCTGGTGGTGAAAGGATATGCTCAACAGAAGGGTGTTGACTATGAAGAGGTGTTTGCACCTGTGGCCAGGTGGGATACAATAAGAACACTCTTGGCTGTGTCTGCTCAAAGAAATTGGAGGGTATTTCAACTAGATGTCAAAAGCGCATTCTTGAATGGTGAGCTGAAAGAGACAGTCTTATTGAGCAACCACTTGGTTTTACCAAAGCAGGTCAAGAAGAGAAGGTGTATAGACTAAAGAGAGCTTTATATGGGTTAAAGCAAGCTCCCAGAGCTTGGTTTAACAGAATAGAAAGATACTTCAGAAGAGAGGGGTTTAAACAAAGCAAGTTGGATCATACATTGTTTGTTAAAAAGGTATGGGGCAACATCTTGGTGGTCAGTCTATATGTAGATGACCTGATTTATGCTGGATCTAGTGCTATGGTGTGTGAACAATTCAAGGAATCAATGAAGAAAGAGTTTGAAATGACTGACCTTGGTATCATGAAATACTTCTTGGGCATTGAAGTGAAGCAGTTTACAGAAGGGATTCATGTAAGCCAAAAGATGTACATTGGGGAAGTGATAGCAAGATTCAAGATGGAGGGATGTCATCCTGTTGAAAATCCAATTGTTCAAGGAACAGTTCTAACTAAGCAAGGAATAGGGGAGGAGTTTGATCCAACTAGCTACAAAAAGCTGATTGGGAGTCTTATGTATGTAATAGTGACCAGGCCTGATCTTACTTATGTTGTTTGTTTACTGTCAAGGTTCATGTCTCAACCCAGGAAAGAACATTGGGAGGCTGCAAAAAGAGTTCTAAAGTATCTAAAGGGAACCAACGATTATGGGTTGTTTTACTCTAAGAAAGTTAATGAGAAGCCGAGGATCTACACTGATAGTGACTATGTTAGAGATGGTGAAGATAGCAAGTCCACCTCAGGTTATGTGTGTGTGTATGCAGGAGCAGCCATTTGTTGGAATTCAAGGAAGCAAGACATTGTAGCACTTTCATCAACTGAGGCAGAATACATAGCGGCTACTCATTGTGCATGTCACTGTATCTGGTTGAAGGGAATATTGGAAGAATTAGGAGCTACTCAAGAAGGTGCAACAGAGATAAGGTGTGACAACGCTTCAACAATCAAACTATCCGAAAATCCAGTGATGCATAGGCGTACTAAGCATATCAAAGTCAAGTATCACTTCTTGAGAGACTTAGTGAATGATGGTGAAGTGAAGCTGATCTTTTGTGACTCGAAGAATCAAGTAGCAGATGTGATGACCAAGCCCATGAAATGTGAAGATTTCAAGAAGTTCAGACAGGCCATGGGTGTTGTGGAAATAAACTAAGCTTGTGCATGCTTAGTTTAGGGGAGGATGTTGTCGCATGCAGTTCATGCACGTGGGAATTTCTTATGTTTAGTATCTAGTAGTACTTGTATTGTGAACGTGGAGTCGTAGGAATGAGTCTTCCTTGTTTTATGGTTTGTTACCTAGTATGTCGTGTGTTTAGTTCGTGTGTTTGTTGAGTCAAGTAGTGGAGTTAGTTTTCATGTAAGCCTATTTAAAGGCATGGTTATTCATGAATGAAAGCATCACGTTCATGAGAGCATACTTTGTTATCACTTGATTTCTTCAGATCGGACGTCGAACCGGACGCCTTACAGGTTTGGTGGTCGGACCGGATTTAAGAACCGGATGACGTCATAATTATATATATAGTATATTATATATATAGTTATATATATAATCAAATATAAGTAATTTATATATGATTTATATATGTATTTTATAGTTATATATAAAACTTAACTGTATTTGTATATCTAACACACTAATTTATGGTTCAACACCCCGTTTTTACCCAAAAAATTAAAAAAAAATCCGGTCCGAACCGGTCCGGTTCTCCGGTCCGACCACCGGTTCGGGATGAACCGGCCTGTTCGACCAAACAAAACCGAACTATAGCTGACCGGACCGGCCACCGGACTGATCCCGGTCGAACCGGCCAGACCGGCTGGTCGTGAAAACAATGGTTTAAACCATAGTTGTAATTACCGAAGAATAGGAATTATGATGACAAAAAGTTGTGGATCTATCGCTTTCCGGACGTCATGGGATATGGGACCAACCAACTATCAAATATATCGAGTGTGGTATTATAGCAACAGAATCGAGAAAATTGTTACCGATACTCTAGGAGAAGACTTAGGAAGGTGAATGGACGTGTGTTTTGAGGGATGGATAAATCAAAGAGTATTAGTAGTGGTAGTGTGATAGTGATAAAAAAATGTTGTCATGTAGGCATCCACTTTAGCTGTGTGTGATCGTAAAAATGGATACAGTGTGCGATAGTTATAAAATTTGTAATTATTAGAGTTAATGATGTGGGTTTTTTAGTTGGGTAAAAAGATAAAAAAAAAAACACACACACAGCACACACGCCCGTGAAGGGCTTCACACAAGAGGAGGGTGGTGTTGGGGGCGTAATAGGCCAAGGTGGCACCCCTTCATGCCCACACTACGGACACTCTAAGTGACGCAACGCAGAAACCTAGTGAAAAGTGGCATCAACGTGAATCGCTAAACTTCTTAGTTTGCAATGAAGTATATTTAGAATTGAAGTTTCAACAAAATAAATCATAACCAACCCGACAATTACGTCCTAAAAAATGAATGAATTTCACATAGAAATGAACTACACAACTGAAGATACATACTAAACACAGACCATTATGATTTTAGTAGTTGTATTTTACTATTTACACTCTATAAAACTTGTTGTCATTTGTTCTCATATAACAACACACTACATGAACAACAGTAAACTAGTATTTTCACATCCAAAATAGTCCGATCAACCATCAGAAGAATTCGGTTTAGAACCACCAACCAATTTGCTACTAACAGCAGAATCCGGTGATGACGGTTCGGTGTTATGATCCTTCAATTGACCACCATCATCCACCACAATATCAAGCACCTCTGGTTTCTGAGCATTCAATCATCATTCTGAATCCCTCTTAAAGTCTCCCCCACTTCTTTCATCGTAGGCCTCATATCCTTCTGTTGTTGTAGACACCGGAAAGCGAGCTCAGCCACCAAGGTGATCATCCTCCTCACCGAACCATTCGTTTCAAACCCGACACTCTTGTCAACCAACTCACCCAACATATGGGATTGGATCTTGGTCATAGCCATATTAGCTAGGTTTATGTCAAGTCTGTGTCTACTCGTATCAACGGCTTGTAACGAAGATATGAGCTCAACCAGGACAACACCGAAGCTGTAAACATCACTTTTATCTGTTAGTTGATAGCACTGGTAGTATTCAGGGTCAACATACCCCGGGGTCCCTTGTGGGGCAGTGGAAACATGTGTAACGTTTTCAAACAATCTTGACAGCCCGAAATCGGCCACTTTGACTTGGAAACTTTTGTCTAGTAAAATGTTGTTGGTTTTCACATCGCGGTGAATGATGCCCGATTTGTGGAGATAAGCTAGTGCATCGGCTGTTTGTATCGCGATGTTGAGGCGAATGGACCATGAAAACAAACTTGAGCTTGAGTTTGCTAGTTTTCCGTGAAGATGATCGGCTACTGTTCCATTGGGTATGTATTCATATACTAGAAGTAGTTCTTTGCTTCGTTTTGAGGTGCACCCGTATAATTTCACCAGATTTTTGTGATCTAAGCCTGTTAAGATCCTAACCTCGTTTATGAATTGCTCGACGCGTTTGAAATTGTTTTCGTATAAGCGCTTGACCGCAACTTCTCGACCATCAAAAAGCTTACCTGAAAACATTATGCAAAGGGTTAAACCAAAGGCTCATAGAGTTTGACACAACACCAGTCCACAACTAGAAAAGTCTCTTGTTTTTTCACGGGTTTTATAAGAAAGTCGTCAGAAACAACAATAACATTAATTGTTTCTGACTACTTTCTCCTAGCTTTTTGTCGGAAAATTTTCTTGTGGTTCGAAAATTTTCTGACAAAAATTAGGGTTTTTTTAGGAAGTTTGTCGAAAAGCTGTCGAATGTTTTTCTTTTTCCAAAATAATCCATAGTAAAAAACAACAACTTATTTCTATCCCTTGTCTATCTATAAGTATTACCAAAGTACACAGTTCCAAAACCACCGTCTCCAAGTTCCCTCGAATCATTGAAGTTATCGGTCGCGAGCTCTAGTTCTTCGTATGTAAAAACTTGAGCTCCGAAATACGAGCTTTTTCCAAACTCTTTAGATGTTTCTGATGCTTTTGATGAAGGGAACGAAGGGATGCTAGAAGTGAAATTAGAAGTGCCACTGGTTACTACTTGGCTGTAACTAGATGTCAAAATGGCTTTAGTCTCGGTTTGGCCCGGTGATGCTTCTTTGACCGCACGCCTTTGCCTTCGTCGTCGATAAACAAAGATCCCACATCCGACGACGACAACAACAATAACCCCTCCAACGATTCCAAGTACTAGGATCCAAAGATAAAATATACAAAACTTTAGCTTCATGAAATAATGACTGATGTAGAAACTTAGGTATATTTAGTGAGAGTTAAACCATACCTATACCCAGAGAATTACTCTTTGAACCTCCTGCAACCATATAGAATTTTTAGGAAATTTTAGATTCAAAATCATCCGATCAAAATATTAATTTAAGGTTACTTTGGCAAGTACATTTTTTTAGTTACCCTAGCTAGTAATTAAATCTACGTTAAAGTTTTAAAACTTTTTTTAAACCGAAACTCAGACACCATTTATTACTACTCTAAAGTACATTAGCTTCTAATAATCTCGTACTAGAATTTAAATAATTGTAAACATCCATGTCATGTCTCATGTCATCTGTTGATTTAAATAATTGTTACAATTGAAAATCAATTAATATGACGTGAAATAAATTATAAACATCCAGAATATAATAATTTAAATTTTGTGGGCCAATCCAGCGATTCCTAATCAGAATGACAAAGCATATGATAATTTTAAAAATAGAAAAAGAAAGTGGTCAAGAATGTACGTCGCTGAATAATTCCAAAGTCGACCTAACAATTCTTTTATTTTATTCAATTATTTGATAATTTATTTACCACCTAACTACAATTTGTGTAAGGTAAACATGTGAAGAATCATGTTGTGTTACATATTCGAGTATTTCTTTATAAATATAAAAGATTTTAAATAATCTCCTCAAAAGGGACAAATTAAACGTAATTATAAACTCTTGTAAAATTTTTTTTTATCATAAGTGATGTATTCAAATTGAGAGTTCAGATCTGGTAAAAAGACGGATTGTGATATGTTTTTCTTAAAAAATCTACAAATTGTTGTTTAGGAAAAAATATATTTTATATTTCACTAAAAGAAATTGTATAACTTATAAAAATAGCTATAAAATACACCTACAAAAATAATCACAATCTTTATGAAAACCAAGAAATTAAGCACACAGAAAGTGATGCTTATATCTTATAAAACTGACAAACCTTTCTTTACAGTTTTATGTAACAACTTCATAGTTAAACAAATAAACCGCGTTTATTGATATATACCTTGAACTGGCCGGGTCAAATATGTTTCTTTTAACCGTAAACTAAAAAAAAATTATAATAAAATCATCTTATCTAACACAGAGTATAGACTAACATAGACTAACATTCTTAATATTTTAATTGGATCACAATCTGACCGAAATATGAATCTAAAGATTATAAAAACGCTTACCTCCTTCACTAACATCGTTGGAATTGTCACAAGTTAACGAGAAATTCCCACTAGCACAGTAGCAAACAAACGAGTCAGGTGAAGTTGCATTAGACCCACATTGACCACCGGATCTATCACACCGATCACACTCATCGTTCTTCGCCCTCCACTGTAACTTGAACCCAGCCCGCAAAGCTGATCTCAAATCATTCTCTGAAGCAATGGCAGAAGACCCATCCACTGGTACAGTGATATAACTATTGCATCTCACCAAGAAATCAGCAACATTCGGGACGATCAAATCGGTTCTAGAGAAATAGTTATCGGTTTCGGTACCATTCACAGTGCAAAGAAATCGATAATTAGTAGCCAATGGTGTGGCACCCACACCTGGGACATTATCTTGACATCCATAGTACAAAGATACATCGTTCTGACCCAAGTTATCCTCGTTGAAAAGCGCGGTGTCGTAGGTGGTGTTGTGAAGATCTTGAGGGCAAATGTTGGTCCACAGATCATTTCTAGCAATAGTGATCGTGTGCGTACTGGTATCAGGATCAATAACTCGATAGTCTACTGATTCTAAGACGAGCACAGGAACGTCGGATCGGCAGGTTAGCTGGAACCCCGGGTGGCCACAATAGTCGGGCCGCCCGTTTCCCGAAAAGGGGTACTCGATTTTAGTGTTTCCACACTGGACTGACTGGCCACATATTTCATATGGCCGGCCAGTTTCCTGGCCCTGAAGGGCCTGGAAGTGGATGGCGGTGGTTAGGACCACCGTTATCGTGAGTAAGAAGAGGCTCGGGTCGCGAGGGTGTGTCATGGTGGTATGGAAGGAGGGATGATGGTGAAGGATGAATGAGGTAAAGAGGAAGGTGGTTTATGAGAAAGTAAAAGAGGAATAAGTCTTTTGATATATGTTTTAGTCGTCGATTTGAATTAGTAATGAAGAAATACGTATTTGATGGATTAAAAATGGAAGCTTCCAATTTGACTAACAAATATTGAGTTGACGAGGTTTTATGAAAACGGAATCCACGTTTATGAAAATCATTTTCTATTTATGTTAATGATGACTTATTATTTAGATGATTTGTTATTTTGACGAATCATAGAGAAAAGACGATTATGGAAACACTTACTCGAAATCTCTCATCTATTAGATTATATTGTGAAAGACTGAATTTTTTCATAAAATTCGTCATGATACATCTAATCCATGCATAATATCATTGAAAGTGGGTATATTTTTTTTGCTACTACTTAGTATCGAAAATAAATCTGTATGTAAGTATAAGAGCTTTTTATGTATCATGACATAAGGAAAATGAATGAAATATAGAAGTGAATATTTTCACTTTACATGTTCTTTTTAAGTTGAGTTGAATTTAAAAGTTATGTCTGTTATAAGTTGTTATTCGATCTAGCTGCTTCGCATACAAACGTATTCATGTATTGATCAACATGACAACACTTACAGGCAAAATCATCAAGCACATAGTGATTAGTGTCGATTATTCATGTTTTAGTCAACATGACAACATTGATGGACACAATCGTCAAGTTTAAGCACGTAGTGATTAAGATGTTGTTGAATGATTCAAAAGCCAACATATTGAATTATGAATACTCGATGGAGTCTATTGAAATCCGGCATTATACGCTCTACATGACACATGAAAAAAAATCGTGTCAGCTGACCTCCAACCTCCACCCCTAATTATCATCACAGTTATTGTATGTATGTCTGGATTATTCATGTTCGTGTATATGTATATCGTATGGATTTTAATTGTTAATATTATTTATCATGGATTGATTGAAAACGACATTTCTGTTCTCTTTCAATTCTTGGTATCAACATATAGTATGGGTCAATGACAAGTTTTTATTGTATAAACAAATTTTCAGTGAGAGTAGTTATAACCACTGATAATTAGTTTTTATCGTCCTTTAATAATGTTAATAGTTGTTAAAGTAGTACTTATAGTTTCAGTTGATAGTCAAGTGATAAAAATTAAAAAAAACTATTTGTAAAATACCGTGGTTTCAAATACTGACATGAGTTAAATTAGAAATTTATGTAGTTTAATAGTAAGAGTAGATGGTTATGAATCGTCATTTTAAATGAATTAAACAAATACTTAAAACTTGTTTATAACAAAAATAAATATCTTAAAATCACTTTACTAAACTCAATTTCAACTTCTAGAAAAATGAAAAAAAAATTCAAAAGAAAGTTAGAATTTTCTTCTTTAAATCATGTTATGAAAAAGTTGATTTTGATATTATCTATGAAATAGTTTCAAACAAAAAGAAATTTCCTCTTACCACCTTAATTAAAATGGAACTAGACAAGTATATAATTGACAAGAGATCTATGTAGACTAAAGGTTATAATTTTCATAACAAAAGTTTACTCATGTTTTGATCAGTAAGGAACTTTTTTCTATAATATAAAAATAGAAAAAACATTTTGTTTTTCTTGTTAATTAGTTATTGTGTGAAAACATGTTTTCTTGACTAGGTATGTAAAGTAGGAATTACGTAACTAATTATAATTGGATTGTTGATGATTTCAGAATCGATGGTTACATTTATTAAAATGGAAAAGATCTAATAAGAAAGTTTCAACCTAATATTTAAGAATTCAATTATAACAGATAAAAGCTCGTGAATACAAATCTTATTATTATATGAATTTGAACCTTTAATATTAAAAATAAAATTGTAGCTTTACTACGTATTTTCAAATATGATTGTATTTTTATTATGTATTTTAGTATTTGTATTGACGTTTTGTTATTTTATATTATTATGTATGGGGAATCGAGTAGATAGATATTTGAACACAAAACTTTTTTTTAACAACAAATGTACGACCCTGCTTCGGATGATAGATATTATCTTAATTGGATCCACTTATCCGTTTCTCAACAGGGACCGCACCCCCAACCCCCTCAAAAGGAAACCAATTGTTGAGAAAACTCACTGCCTCAACTCTGAGCATTTTTGCTCAGAGTAAACTTGAACCCATAACTTTCACTTATTTATATGTCATGAGTACCTCACCAAATTTAAACACCAAACTTTAATAATGAATTTTAGGGTCTATCAAAAGTGGGCACGCGTCGCCGACTAGACAGGCTTCATGGTGGCTTGTGGAGTGTGGAAGGAAACGATGAATGATGAACAATGAACAAGTAGAAGGTAGAAAGTAGAAAGAAAGACGATGTATTGATGGGAAAAATGAAAGTTCATCGAGTCTTTTAAGTCTTTTAATTGACAATTTTCATCAAAAACAAATAACGTTCTTAACAATTTATTGAAAAAGAAGCCTCTAGTTTGACTCACAAATGCTAAGTTGTCTGGCGCTCCTAAAATGAAGCTTTCGTCATATCCATCGGTTTAGCATTAAACTTGGTCACGAACGGGTTATCAATTCATAACTGAATAAAATATCTTATTCGTGTTCATTCATTAAGTAATTGAACGTGTTCGTGTTCGTTTGTGGTTGTTCGTTAATTTAAACCAATGCAAACAAATGTTTGTATACTATTTTAAAAATAAAATCAATATTTTTAATCTCAAACATTAAACATAATCACCTTAAATAAATATAAAATCAAGCATGTAACATAAAAATCATATGCATAATTATCCAAGAACAAAGACAAAAATTTAACATAATAGTTATATACATATATAACTATTCTTAAAGTAATATCTCAAAAACATAAGTTTAAGATGACTAAGTTTTTTATGATATACAAGCTTTTAATAACTATGCTTTCTAATTTAAATGTTAAGAGTAAGAAAGTAAATATTAAAAGCGAGGAAAAAAAACCTTTAGTGAAGTAACAACTAAAAGAACGTATAGCAACTAAAAAGAACTAACAACTAAAAAAAGTACTGCAGAACGTTCACAAAATCAATTAATAAAAGCATCATATGTTCGTGTTCTTTCATTCAATCAAACACAAAACGCGTTGTTCGTTTTTGTTAATTTATCATATGAACGAACTTATAAAAATTAATTGAAAAATCTTAAAAGAAAAACCTTTTCCGAATGTTCTTAATATAATAATAATTACATTTTTTTTTATCATGTTACTAATAAAATCCCACGGATTGAATAATTCTTAAGCCGACGTATAACGAATTATGAACTAGTGGAATTTTAATCTATTTAGCAATTTTCAACACAATTGTTGTATAATTTAACATGAGAACGAATTATGCACAGTACTTATGTTTTCTATAATAATCATTTATCACGAGGCTTTCTAGTCTTATTATTAATTTTTAACTTGTTATTAATCTGTATAAACTCTTAGACACGCTCCATGCATTAAACAAGCTAACTAACTCAAAAGACCAACGGAGATGTAATCTATCGCGTTGGAATAGTGTTACAATAAGTTCCACGTTAGTTGAGGGGTATAATGAAGCATTTTCACATAAGGGATGAAAATTTTCTCAATAAGAATACATTTTTGTCTGAGCAAGCGATTCATCAGGTCAAAATAAAAACTGTGAGTTTCCAGATGGACAACTCATTATGAGGAAAAAAAAGAATAATATACTGACATGATTTACTTAAACTTAATATCATAGATATCCAGACCGGTGTACCAACGAGAACTTAGACCGGTGTACCAACGAGAACTTTAGGCTCCATTAAGTGGGTAGGGATCTAATTCAAACATCAGTTGAGGGATATAATGTAACTTCTTTATATGGAGTGAAAACATTTTCTAGTGTGATGCATTTTTTTGGACGGTCATTTCGTTGGGTAAAAATAAAATTTGTTAGTTTTTTTGTGGATAATATACTGTTGGAATAATTTCAAGAGTTAAAGAAGTGTTAAAAGTGCAGGGACTAGTTGTGATAGTTGTGAAAGTTTGGGTTTTTATTGTGTGTTTTCTTTGTATGTTTTGGTTGTTAACAATGGTTAGTTGTTATATAATAACGATTAGAGTGATATGAATATCATCATCTTCTTCTTCGTTTTGTTTGTAATTTTCTTCAAGATTGAATAAAAGTTTTTCTTCTTGATACCTAAGTTCTACAAGTGGTATCAGAGCTTCGGTGTAGAAGAAAAGCTCGAACCCTGGTTCGAAGGACTGAACCGCGATGGCATCTGGGATTCCGATCAAGATCCGAAGGACTGGATCTCGATTCTGAGACAGGGAAGAAATACCACCGGCGTGAGAAGAAACGATGGCAGGATCCACCAGTCAACAGATTGTAACAGTACGTGATCACGTTACAATCCCCCTTTAGTGTCCCATGCTCACAACCACAAATTACTCGATTTGGGCTATGAGATTGAAGGTAATCTTCAATGTTCACGGCCTGGGAAGTGATCGAACCACCAGAAGGCTCCACGCCAGAAGTGAAGAAGAATAACACCGCAATCGCGTACCTATTTCAAGCTATGCCGGAAGACCTAGTTCTTCAGGTAGCAAGTCTAACCTCTGCCAAAGATATTTGGAATTCTCTGAAAACGCGGTATGTAGGCGAAAGCAGAGTCAAGAAGGCTAGATTGCAGACGCTTAGAAATGAGTTCGAAAACCTCAAGATGAATACGGAGAAACCATCGACGATAATGCAGGACGAATTACTGCGATTTCTTCGAAGGCGAGTGAGCTCGTGAACCATTAGCGGAGGCTGCATTGGTAAGAAAATTGCTTGATGTGGTACCAGATCAATTTATTCAAATTGTGGCGTCAATTGAGCAATTTGTGGATCTTGATACCCTGAAATTGTAAGAAGCAATCAGGCGTTTGAAAGCATTGAAGAGCGAACGGAATGAAGAACAAACGCAACCAGGGTAAAAATGATCAGTTGTTAGTTGTTACTCACATACTCCGAGTGGTCTGCCAAACAGAAGAGCTCAGATCAAAGAGGTAAGTCAAGATCAAAAGTCAACCGATCTACCCGTCCCGCCAAGACTGGAGACCTGCCTAAAGATTGGGAAACAACCAACTCAAGGTCGAAGTCAGCAAGAGATCGACAGACAAAAGATAAGTCATGCATCAAATGTTTCAAATGCGCGGAATATGGGCATTATGCCTTGGAGTGTTCGACCCAAAAGACCAAAGAAGACGAGTCCAATCTGACCCAAACTGTTGATGATGGGCCGACATTGCTGGTGACGACAGTTCAGAACAATCCAAAGGAGTTGGTATTCTTGAATGAATCAAGACTCGACCCCTCTAAATTCGAAGAAGAGTCTGTGGATCAAGATACTTGGTATCTTGATAATGGCGCCTCGAACCACATGACTGGCAACAGAAAAGCTTTCTCCGTGCTAAATACAGATGTGGGTGGCAACATCAGATTTGGAGATGGCTCCATAGTCGTAATCGAAGGGAGAGCTCAGTGGTTCTGAACTGTAGGAATGGGGAACACCGAGTGCTATCCGATGTCTACTACATCCCCATGTTGAAGAACAATATACTCAGTTTAGGACAAGCAACTGAGGGAGGGTGCGAAATAAAAATGAAAGGTGACCAACTGTGGCTGTATGAGAAGGATGGAAAACTACTAATCCAAGTCAAAAGATCAAGTAATCGTCTCTATAAGGTACCATTGAGGATAGCTACTGCAGCCTGCTTCCTCTGTCATGCACAAGATCCAGCGTGGATGTGGCATAACAGGTTGGGCCACTTGAACTTTGATGCACTAAAGGAAATGACAACAAGGGGTTGGTTAGAGGAATCCCCATAATAAAGAATCCACTACAAGTCTACATAGCCTGTCTAGCTGGTAAGCAATTTCGGTCACCTTTCCTCACACACACACCATATAGATCAGGAAAGCCCCTAGAACTGATTTGTATGGATGTGTGTGGTCCAATAACACCCACCACATTAGCAGGAAATAAATATTTCATGCTAATTGTAGATGATTGTACAAGATTCATGTGGACATTCATGTTAAAGTCAAAAGACCAAGCCTTTGAAACATTCAGTCATTTAAAAGTGGTGTAGAAAATGAGACAGGGCTGAAAATAAAGTCTTTAAGGTCTGATAGAGGGGGAGAGTTCACCTCATAGGAGTTTAACAAGTTTTGTGAGGTTGAAAGGATCAAAAGACATCTTACATCCCCTTATACTCCTCAACACAATGGTATTGTGGAAGGAGAAACAGATCAGTTCTAAATATGACAAGACGCTTGTTGAAGGCCATGGAAGTTCCTCAAATCTTATGGGCAGAAGCAGTGAGGAATTATATATATTGAACAGAATACCACAAAAGCATTACATAATACCACCCCCCTATGAAAGGTTGAAAGGGAGAAAGCCCAATTTGCAACACTTGAGAGCCTTTGGTTGTGTAGGCCATGTAAAAGCTGTGCAACTACATCTCAAGAAACTTGCTGATAGGAGTCAACCTATGGTTTATATGGGAGGGGACTAAAGCGCACAGAATGTTTGATGCGCACAACAATAAAGTGATGGATCAGTAGAGATGTGCAATTTGAGGAAGAAAGAAAATGGAATTAGTTCCAGTTTTTGAAAGGGGAAGAACAAGGTGGTCCAGGTCAAGTTCCTTATGAGTTCCATGTACAAGAGGAAAGTGACGTCTTCAATGATGATGGTGTCTTAGATGGTCCTTCACAGAATGCAACTAATGAATCAAGTAGCTCAGGTGGTCCAGGTGATGATGAAGCTACGGTTCAAGAGCAAAATGAACAAGATCAGACAGGAGTGAGAAGGTCAGGAGAACATCAGTGCTACCTTCAAGGTTTAATGACTTTGTTCTAGATGAAAGAATGAAATCTAAAGCAAGTGGTGTGGAAGAAAATGAAGGTTGAGTGTGTTATTAGCTCAAGTGGAGAGCCAATTTCTTATCAAGAAGCAGCAAACTCCAAAGTATGGAGGTTGGCAATGGATGAAGAGATTAAAGCAATAGAAAGAAATCAGACATAGAATTTAGTTGACCTCCCACTACATGCAAAACCCATAGGGCTAAAATGGGTCTTTAAACTAAAACGTGATGCAAAAGGAAAAATAATCAAGCACAAAGCTAGGCTTGTTGCTAAAGGTTATGTGCAACAGCAAGGCATAGATTTTAAAGATGCTTTTGCACCTGTAGCCAGGATTGAAACAGTTAGGCTGATATTGGCACTATCCGCAAAGATGGGTGGAAAGTGTATCATTTGGATGTAAAAGCAGCATTTTGCATGGAGAGTTGCAAGAGGAGGTGTTTGTAGCACAACCACAAGGGTATGAAGTAAAGGGGCAGAGCACAAAGTCTATAAGTTGACAAAAGCTCTTTATGGGCTGAAGCAGGCTCCAAGAGCCTGAAACAAGAGACTGGATGAAGTGTTGAAAGAATTGAAGTTTAGAAAATGTCAAAGAGAGGCTGCAGTGTACGTGAGAAATAAAGATAGGTCTCTATTGATAGTGGGAGTTTTATGTGGATGATTTGATAGTTGCTGGAAGTAGTATGAAAGAGGTGGATGATTTCAAACTGGAAATGAGACAAAAGTTTGAGATGATAGATTTAGGGATCTTATTCTACTACTTGGGCAGTGAAGTGTCTCAAAGAGGAGATGATATGTGTGTTAAGCAGCAGGTTATGCTCAAAACTAGTAAAGTTGGTTGGTTTGGAAGATTGTAATGAAGCCAAGATTCCAATGGAACCAGGGCTGAAGTTTGTTGATTTGGAGGATGAGAAAGGGATTGATCCAACAAAGTATAGGAAGATATTGGGTCTTTAAGATACCTGACACAAACAAGACCTGACTTGATGTATCCGGTTGGGTACATGAGTAGGTTTATGCAGGATCCTAAAGTGGAGCATTTAAAGGCCATTAAACACATTGTGAGATACATAAAAGGAACACTGCATTTTAGAATCAAGTATGGGTGTAAAGAAGGAGAACAACTGGTTGGCTTCAGTGACAGCAACTACACTACTGGTGATGGAGATGGGAAAAGTACTTCTGGTAATATGTCCTTCTATAATGGAAGTCCTATTTCTTGGAACTCACAGAAACAAAAGACTGTAGCATTGTCTAGCTGTGAAGCTGAGTTCATGGCAGCCACATCGGCTGCTTGTCAAGCATTGTGGTTGCAGGGTTTAATAGAGGAGATCACAAGCAAATTGCAAGAAACAGTTGTGTTGAAGGTGGACAACAAATCAGCAATTGCACTTATGAAAAATCCAGTGTTCCATGGTAGATCAAAACATATAGATATTAAATACCATTTCATTCGTGATTGCATCGAGCATAATCAAATTCGAATTGAATTTGTCAGTGGTAGTATGCAAAAGGCTGACATTCTTACAAAGGCTTTGCCTAGAGTGAAGTTTAATGAAATGAGATTAGCTCTTGGTGTGCAGGATCTGCAAGGAAACTCTTGGAATTAAGTGGGAGTTTGTTGGAATAATTTCAAGAGTTAAAGAAGTGTTAAAAGTGCAGGGACTAGTTGTGATAGTTGTGAAAGTTTGGGGTTTTATTGTGTGTTTTTCTTTGTATGTTTTGGTTGTTAACAACGGTTAGTTGTTATATAATAACGATAAGAGTGATATGAATATCATCATCTTCTTCTTCGTTTTGTTTGTAATTTTCTTCAAGATTGAATAAAAGTTTTTCTTCACTTTCTTGATACCTAAGTTCTACACTGACATGGTTTACTTAAACTGTTAGAGTTACCCTCAAGTGGTGAGTATTCATGTCTTACTACGAACAAATGTCGTAAAAAATTTAATAAACAAGTAAAAACATAAACCAAAAGTATAGGAAAAAATGTCACACGTTTAGTATATACTTAAATATCAAAGTATTTGGCTTTAAAGCCACCGACATAGTTTTTAAGGGAGAATTACATATATCCCCTATCTTCACCCCTAATTACATATTTCTCAAAAACAAAAGTTTTTTCAATGCATAAATACAACGCGATTTAAGCATGATTTGAGAAAATATGTAATTTTACAAGTTTAAAAGAGGATATATGCGATTGCCTTCTAATTTTAAATTCACCTCTTAACTTTCTAAACCTTCAAGTTTATCCTTTGTGGCGTATGTAATATCGTTATAATCCATAAACTTTTTTACTCATATGATTTTCATTCAATAATTTTCATTCAATAATTTTCATTCATTAATTGTCTTTAAAACAAAAACTAATTTATGGTTGTGTGTTTGTTTTTTTTCTTGATATCCCTGTACAATAATATAATATGTTTTTCTGTATTGTAGGTTGCATGTAGACGGTAGAATGCTATTACGGTGAATAACGAAATCGAACTGATTGTTACCATTACAAAATTGTTTTATATATACGTTTTGATTTCTAGACCCAAGTCGCCGTAACTTCATAGGTTTTTTACGTATTCAATCATTTTAATGTCACCAACGCAAAACGTATAACGAAATTTGAAAATATGCAATATTATACGAGCTTATTTCTAGTTTTAAATTAGCTAATACAAATTATCTATTCTTATTATTACATTTGGTCGGTGATGGGTGTTTTGTTTTTTTTCTTTTCTTTTTTTTTTTGTTGTGTTGTTTTGTAGTTTTTTTTTTTTTTTTTTTTTGCATTTGTGTTTTATAGAGTTTGTTTTGGGTGTGGGTTCGAGGTTTGGGGTGGGATTTTTCTTGTGATTTTTTGCTGTCTGGACACGTATCTTTGATGTGTGTATCGATTATGTTCGTTTATAGGATTCGTTGGTGTTGTCTTTCTCTGGTTTCCTACTTTCTTTCTTTTGTTATCGATACCCTGACGATTCTCGCTATTAAGGTTTGGGTTTTCCTTTTGTTTGCTTTTTTGGGGGCTTTGATTTTTGTCAGTTTTTCTATTTTGAACTGTGTCATCTTCTTGCGTCTTTGATTTTCGTCTGTTTTGTGTATGGTGTTGGGCTTTGATTTAGTTTTGGTTTCTTATTATTACATTTGGTCGGTGGTGGGTGCTTTGCTTTTTTTTTTCTTTTCTTTTTTGTTGTTGTTTTGTAGTGTTTTTTTTGCATTTGTGTTTTTATAAAGTTTGTTTTGGGTGTGAGTTCGAGGTTTGGGGGGGGTGGGATTTTTCTTGCGATTTTTTGCTGTCTGGACACGTCTCTTTGATGTGTGTATCGATTATGTTCGTTTATAGGGTTCATTGGCGTTGTCTTTCTCCGGTTCCTACTTTCTTTCTTTCGTTATCAATAACCTGACGATCCTCGCTATTAAGGTTTGGGTTTTCCTTTTGTTTGTTTTTTTGAGGCTTTGATTTTTGTTAGTTTTTCTATTTTGGACTGTGTCATTTTCTTGCGTCTTTGATTTTCGTCTGTTTTGTGTATGGTGTTGGGCTTTGATTTAGTTTTTGGTTTCTTATTATTACATTTGATCGGTGGTGTGCTTTTTTTTTTCTTTTCTTTTGTTTTTTTTGTTGTTGTTTTGTAGTGCTTTTTTTTACGTTTGTGTTTTATAGAGTTTGTTTTGGGTGTGGGTTCGAGGTTTGGGGATGGGATTTTTCTTGTGATTTTTGCTATCTGGACACGTCTCTTTGATGTGTGTATCGATTATGTTCGTTTATAGGGTTCGTTGGCGTTGTCTTTCGACGGTTTCCTACTTTCTTTCTTTCGTTATTGTAACATTGCGTATTTTCTTTAATAAAGTTGATTTTATTCGATGTTGATTCCGAAAAAAAAATACAATAATAATAATAATAATAATAATAATAATAATAATAATGATAATAATAATAATAATAATAATAATAATAATAATAATAATAATAACAATAATTATAATAATAAAGTCCAGGGGTTAATGTGGTAATATTTAAAACTTAATTTAGAAACTTTAAACACTAAATAATAGACATTTCAAACCTCAGGGGGCCAATGTGTAATTTCTTTTAAAATCGCAGCCACCACCCCGTCGAACCCCTTCATCGCCGGCGACACCTCCGGCGACCCTCCGGCGAGCCTCCGGCGAGCTTCAAACGCCAAGAATAATGCGGTTTTGACCAAAACAGACACTCCCGACACATTCACGTGGGAGATTCGAACTCGTGCCATATAAATAATTCCAAATTCGAACGCATGCGGTGTAGAACCCGAGCCACGCGTTGTCGGACCTTTGTCAGTCCACAGATCGCACTAACACCTTATTTTAATCAAATTAAACGAATATGAACTACCATAAGTCGGTTTCTAATCAACTCCCATTATCAATTTCGCTTAAACAAGCTCAACACCACTCCCGAACACCCTCTTCGACCACGGACCTGCAACTCAATTTTTAACCAACATTCAATCGATTTTAATTGAAATTGATAAAGGGCTTTGCATCACCATCATCATTAGAAGCTTTCTACAAAGTTAATTCGAATTCCATCAACGTTTTCCACTTGAACTGGTTCGGGCAAAGCCGCGACCTGTTCTTCGTTGGATCATCTTCAATTCAAACACCATACGGGTAATTCTATACACACACTCACTCGGTTTCATACGAGGGTCAAAAGCCCTATGATTGTAGATATTATCAGAATCGATTTCATGATCAATTGGGCTGGGATTCGATCTAGGGCTCATATGGGGAATTGCGGTTGGTGGAGATTGTGTTTAAAACAATTAAATTCTGATTCCTCTCGCGGTTGTGACCTTGGTTCACTGGTCCCTGCACCCATTGCAATCCATGAGGTCCCGGGTTCGACCCCGGGCCACCTCAACCATTTTTTTTGGGGCCTTTTAAGCCTCCAAAAATTATAAAAAAAATTGTAAAAATTATAAAAATATTTTTACAAACATTAAAAATTTTTAGAACAATTGAATTAATTACTGAAATTTATTTTTAACATTTTACCTATTTTAATAAATGTTTTAAATAAATAAAATTACAAATAATACAAAATTATTTAAACAAAAATGAACTTCTAATAATAATTTAATTTATTAAATTATTATTTGACACTATATTACTTTTAATTATTTCAAATAATCGTTATTATTGTTTTAATTATGATTAAATATAAAAAGTGTTATATTTAAATCATTTCAAGTAACAATTTCATTTCTTTTAGTTACATAAATAATTAAATATTTTAATTAATTATCATATAATTAATTATATAAAATTAATTATTTGTTTTCCACACTTTAACAATAATCAAAACAGTTACGTGTATTGATCCATATATTTTTATTAAGATTCTAAACATAATCATTTTCAATAAATTCATTTTATTTATTTCGAAACATTTCAACTAAATAAATTATTTAATTTAAACTACCATTCAAAACCAAATGGAAATCCTAATACATTCCCACATTCTCAAATCATTATTATTCTAATTCGAGACACCGTTCCTTAGGTTAATCGTAAGGAAATCGTTGGTGTTTAATCTATCACTTCCAGGTTCTAATATCATCAATCAAGTGAGTATTCATATCCCTTTTTATTATCATTTCCTATTGGGGGAAATCATGTGATACGATATATTCAATCATGATATTCTAATGTTGTTTCATTCTAAATTCAATTCAAGACAGGTTATGTTATTACTTGCAATTACGTGAACATACTATGCTAAACTGGACGACAATAAAACCCTAATTCAATCAATCAATCCTGGTATCAATGTAGATCTACTGGTTTGGATAACCCACCCCATATGAATAGTCGAGTGGTGATTGTGCCAGAGGCAGGAGTTAAACTATGGTGTATGTGTGGAGTCTATTATTTGCAAGTGTCCAGTCAAGGGGTTGTTATTGTGTCAGTTTATCTATATGTTTTACTATTACAATATAAGTCTTAACGTTACCTTGTGAATTGGATTATTCTCAATCAATCAATCAATCTATATGTATATTCAAAACTATGACTACTCACCAGCTAATTCGTTAGCTGACTTTATTTTCTCACATGATTTCAGGTTAAGCAAGATAGTGGACTTCTACCTGCTCATTTAAGACCCGGACTTAGTTAAAATAAAAGACAACTACTATTTGTGGTTTCAATTGTTGTATTTGTGTATATTGGACTTATATTATCTTGTAATCTGATTTTAATATATTTCCACTATTAGACAACCATGTGTTATGAACAATCAATCATTCCCTCGTCCGCTCCGATGATTCCGCCGTCGGTCGGGTGTGACAGTTATCGATACCCTGACGATCCTCGCTATTAATGTTTGGGTTTTCCTTTTGTTTGTTTTTTTTGGGGCTTTGATTTTTGTCAGTTTTTCTTTTTTGGACTGTGTCATCTTCTTGCGTCTTTGATTTTCGTCTGTTTTGTGTATGGTGTTGGTCTTTAATTTAGTTTTTGGTTTTGAATGTTCTTGTATGTTATGAGTTTGAGATTTTGGTGTGTGTTTACTTTGTGTTTTGCTGATTTTATGGTTTCGAACCTTCATTTTGATTTTGATTTTGGTTTAGGGTTACGTTAAAACTCGCATAGCCGCGACAACGCGCGACACCAAAATCTAATTATCAATAATGTAAGTACCTTTAATTGGATTGTTGAAGAAAAACAAAAGGACCCGAATTGATCAGTTATACGATGTGAAATGAAGACATTATTCCTAGCGAAAGGTGTCTTGAGGTGAAAGAACACACACTTTCTTAGAAGATAAAGCAATTAGACCTAAAAGTAACATTTTGATGATTTGTTGGTTAGTAGATGGTGAATTATATATCCATCGTTGTTAAGAAATAATGCATCTATAAAATTGTTGGTGTAACCTCTTCATAGACCCTATTCTCTTAATGAGATTTACATGGGGTCGGAATTTTAAGGATTTATTCTCTATATAGTTAATTATTAAATCCTTTTGATACCGTATGGTTTTTTCAGATTTGATCACACAACAAGAAGATATAAAATAAAATTAAAACAAATAACATTCAATATTAGGAGTATAAAGGAGACAAGCTAAGTCGTGAGTTACTCATGATCGGCTCACCAAATTCACGAGCTTGAGCTCGAGATTCATGTATCAAGCCCCCCTGAAATGAACTTTTTTATATAATTTTTACTTAATATATTAAATATATATTAATGTAGATAATTGTTATTATATAAAAAATTATGATTAAAATAATTAAACAATAAACAATGGATATTAAACTGATCTCGAGTTTTACTAATACCAAACTAAAAAAACTCGAGTTTTAGAGTTAAGCCTTATACGAGACAAGCTCGAGCTTTACGATTAAACACTCTATATGAGCCGAGCTCATGCACGAGATCAAGCTCTCTCATGCACGAGATCAAGCTCTCTTATGGCAACACAAGCCCAGCAAGAGTCTCGACAAGCCCAAGCTTGATACGACTTTCTAAACCACTGTTCAATAGTCATAGTAAAATTCAAATAATTAAGTACTCAATCAAAAATCTAATATAGTAATCTACTAATCAATAAATTAATACTTAATTTATCTAATAATCTTCCTACTCTAATAAAAGGGTATCTGGGATGACACGTGTCAACACCACAATCATTCTCACCAAAATTTTCCCGCCTCTCTCTCCTATTAAATAATTACCTTAATTACTAATAATACTATTTAATATTTTTTGATTTAATAAATTAATAAAGAGATCTATTTATTAATGTTATTTTAAATAAACAATTTTTATAAAATAATAAATTTATTTAAAGCATAAGACTTTTTTTTAAAATACAAAATATTTAAAATTGGTATTTTTAAAAAGTTATTTTTTTAAAACAAAAAATAATTAAATTTAAGAGTTATAATAAGAAAATTTTTAAAATGTCATTTTATACGGCTTGTTTTAAAACAAACCGTTTATTTTTTTTTTGAAAAAAAATTAAGTTTTAAAAATTTGATATCATTATTTTATAAATTACAGTCATTTCTAATACATAATTTCAGTGATATTATATCTTAGAATATTATTTTATAATTAATAAATTTTATTATATTAATTTTTTATTTATTCAACCCGTATAACACACGGGTTACTATGGTTAGTCAACTAATAAGACAAATGAGTTAAATATCCAAACTAATTGCTTTATATTTGTTACTTATATTACGGGGTTTTCTTATGATGATTTGGTTGGTGTTAACAGGTGGGATTTGAGAGTTGGCGTTAAAAATTTATGGTGGTGAGTAGGGATTTGATTGTGTATATACCAGTTATAATCAGAGAGTATGAATAAGAAAAATTCATGCGATACGAACAACATAGTGCCTAAGCACTAGGTCCGCCCCGGATTATGTGGAAGTGAAATTCGAAAATCGGTATTCCGATTTAATCGGTTTTGAGTTGAAATGATGTGGGCTCGACAGATTGTGAAGGGATTAAACAAAGTAGAAGCTTCTCATGATTTTGTGTGTTGACCAGCTTATTCCAATGATATGACCCATCAATATTCCTCATCACTTTTGAGTTTTTATTTAGAGTAAATTGTCATTCTCTTCCATGTGTTTTGGTGAAAATTGTCACTTTAATCTAATAATTTATTTTTTCGCATCTGGGTCCCTGTGGTTTACAAATCTTGTCATATTCATCCAGTCCGTTAACTCCATCCAAAATTTCCGTTAAATGAGGGGTATATTGGTCATTTTACATATATGTTTTATTTTTCTTTTTTTTAAACCAGATTTAATATATACTCTTTAAATACATTGCTATTTTAGTCCCTGTGGTTTGAACGTATTTGCCAATTTAGTCCAAAAATAACCACCACACCACTACCCGTCACAGGACCACCGAACCACCGCCACCACCCCATCACAAAGCCACCAACACCACATCCGAGCGCCCACCACCACCACGCACATCGGATCGTCGCTACCATATAAACCTTAAAAATCGACAATCAATATTGGACTTGTAACATACCACTTCGAAATGCATATCAAACCCTACTAATACCTCTACAATACTCGTTTTCAAGGGTTCCATATACGTTTTTGAAGGGGTTTGTTATAAGTTCGAGATTCACGGTTGGTTTCTAGGGTTCACATGGTGGTGGCGATTTGTGTGTGATGGCGGAGATCTAATGTGTGGTGGTGGAGATCTAATGTGTGGTGGTGGAGCCCGTCTGGTGTGATGTTGGTGGTTTTATAATGGGGTGGTGGTAATGATTTGGTGGTTCCAATGGAGTGGTGGTGGTTTTGCGACGTGGTGGTGATGTGGTGTGTAAATACGAGGTCCAACTCTGGATGGTTCCGGTCTTGTTGAACTTCGATCCATCGATGCTCTCTGAAGCTTCACACCTACGCACAATGAAAACAACACCAGTTAAGGTGTTTCAGGAGGGAAATATCCCTGGAACGACCTTCTGGTGTGAGAGTAAGTATTGGTTGAAATATGTGATAAGGAGAATTAAGGGGGAGCTTTTGTGTGTATTCTTTTGTGAGGATCTCGATCCTCTTTACCTGGTATTTATAGTGTTTGCCTGCTGTAATCGTGTGCTGATTTACAGGGATTATTCCCCGGCAAATCCATTATCTTTTATGTTCTCCGACCGATATTGAATTATCAGTTATGATTGGGGTGATTCTGATGTAACTGAATGCGGGGCACGTGTCCTGCTGGCTTACCCGTTCCGCCAGCATGGGCCGGGCTTTCGGGTTCGGGTACCCGGTCTTGTGTGTGTTATTTGTACCCTACGTCTACATGGTGGTTCCATCATGGTGGTGGTGATATGGTGCTTTATGCCAAGGTGGTGGGATTTTTGGACTGAATTGGCAAACATGTCCAAATCACAGGGACTAAATAACAATTTATTTAAAGGGGATATATTAAATGGAGTTTAAAAAATAGAAAAATAAAACATATATGTAAAATGACCAATATACCCTTCGTTTAACGGAGAATGTTGGATGGAGTTAACGAACTGGATGAATATGACAAGATTTGTAAACCACATGGACCCAGATGCGAAAAAATAAACTATTGGATGAAAGTAGCAATTTTCACCAAAGCACAAAGACGAAAATGACAATTTACTCTTTTATTTAAAAAACATGTAACACGGGATGACTTTTTAGTTTTAATTATTAGATTAAATTACCATTTGCATGGGTGTTTGTTTATTTTAACTGTTTGCATTCCTAAGGTTTTAAAATTGTCATCTCCCCTCTAATTTTTTATGTTATCTTCATTTGAGTCTATGTATTTTCATTTTTATCTTCATTTGAGTCTATGTATTTTCATTTGTATCTTCATTTGAGTTCAAATGATTAGCACTGATAGTTTTTCTATTAAATTAATTATTGAAAATACTAAACTATCCTTAATATTATATTAAAAATAAAAAACCTTGTGATTCCCATCCATAAACATCTTCTTCTTCAAATCACCACAGCACAACCACTTACCACCCCCATCACTACCACCACAACCGCCTGGTTGCCACCATAAGAGCCCCATCACCACCCCACAACCACCCGGTCGCCACCACAACAGCCTATCACCACCGCCACAACTACCCGGTCACCACTACACAGCCCCATCACCACCGCCATAACCACCCGGACATAATTATTTGATGTACTCGTTTCTTTATTTATGTTTACGTCCATTCTTCTCTCTGTTTCGATATATATCTCTCTCTCTCTCATCCCCTTATTTTAGAGAGAGGATAAGAAGTTTTGTATGTATACCCAGATTTAAGGCACGAATTAGGCAACAAATTCAAATCTTGTATATCAATTGCTTCAGTTTGGGCAGATAATTAATAGCCCTAATAACATCTTCAAGGGTTTTGAGATTTAGGTTTTTTTTCGCTCAAAATAGTGAATTTATGTTGTAGTTAAGTGTTGAATGTGCTAGCTGGTTTCAAGCACCTGAACGAAGGGGATGTGTAAATGCAAGTTTTTTAGCGTTTTGATTTGTGTTGTTGCATGATAGAGGGGTGGAGGAAGGGGTCACGATGGACGGAAAGAGTATAATGGCGGTGGATGATTGTGGTGGATGTAAAGAAAAGAAGAAGAATATGTGGGTGGTGGGTGGTGGTGTCGATGGGTGGCGGTGGACGTAAAGAAAATAAGAAGAATGTGTAGGTGGTGGCGTCAATGGGCCGTGGGTGGTGGTGTCAATGGGTGGTGTTGGATTGGTGGATGTAGAGAAAAAGAAGAAGATGTGGGTGGTTGTGTTATTTGGTAGGGTGGGTTGTGTGTTTACGTTTGAGAGAGAGAAAGATTTGGTGTGTTTATGGTGGTTAAAGAAAAAGAAGACGCGGGTGTTGCTATAATTATTTTTATTTTTATTTTTAATTTTTAAAGGTATTTTAGTTTTTTATAAAAGAATTAATAAAAAAACTAACAGTGTTAGAGTTTTTGATACAATTTAGTCATTTGGTTGCAAGGTCAATCCCCTACCGTTAGTGTCTATCAGCTTTTACCAATTTAGGAATTAAATCTGCAATATAATTAAACCACAAGGACCAATTATGCAATTTTCTCTAAATTTGCAATACTTCTCTTTTTCTCATTTTTTAAATTTTTATATACTTTTTTTTAATTTTCACTTTTATTTAAATATATATTTGATTTGATTTTTTTAACCTTTATGTATATTTAGTGATTATTAATTTATTATTAACTAGTGTTTTCTCCTGCGCTATGCGTGCGAAAGTTTGGTTGTTTTTCCCTGTCTTACGCGACACGACTTTGTTCGTTGTCAGGTCGGCTCATCAGGAACCAAAAAGCGAATACCGATACCAGTTTCGATAATACATATACCGGCAACGATAATGTTCATTCATAATAGGTTTGGTTCATCGTAGTACTGTAATAGTAACTGTACTTGTTATAGCATACGATATAAAAAATTCACCAATGTTAGATGCCAAAAAATCATAGTCAAAAAGAAAAAAAAAACACAAAACTTTTTGTAGCACGTTACTTACACCACAAAGATACCAATTCATCAATATTTGATGCCAAAATCATCAAAAATAAACTTTATGGTCAAAACGCAAAAATATAAAATTTTGTTGTAGCACCTCACTTGTTTTAATCATAAAAAACAAACTTCAATGATAATAGCATGGGAAAAAAACCAAAAGCATAATCCTAATTGGATTTAAATACAAATTTGTTAAAAAGAAGTAGCCAATATATTAAAAAACAAATTTCACTGTAGAAGTAAGTTTTTTTTAATATGTATATAATGTTTATTTGAATTTTAAAATTTGATTTTATTTTTTTTTAATTTTAAGAAAACATTATATAATAGACATATAGTTTGATCATATCGCAGATTTAATCCTTTAATCAATAAAAGCTAACGGACACTAACACTGTGGATAAAACTTGCAACCAATAGTCAAATGTTTAGAATAAATTTGTAACTTTTAAAATTTAGGGATCAAACTTATAATATCATCAAACCACATAAACCATATTTGTAATTTTCTCTTTTCTTTATTATCAAATAAAAGTAACCTTTTAATATTCTTAAAAATATATAATACTAAAACTAATACTACATCATAAAATGTTACGGATTAAAATCAATTTAAAACACTCATCAATAATTTAAAAAATTATGCAATTAATTAAAATACAGAAAAACATAATCAAACATTAAAAAATATATAACAAGAAACAACATTTTTGTGATTTTATTCTTCAACATTTCAGCCGCTAGTTTAGCAGGTCTTACGATGTCGTCGATATTAATCATCATGATTTACAAAAGCATCGACTCCACAGTGTCTTTCATCATCTTTGCCTTAATCGAATTTCCCGATCTTTAATTTCCGTACATGAGGTTACATGAAAGCTCCACTCCACAGTGTTAATTTTAGGTTCGGTAGTATAATTTTTTTATATATATACCGAGGTCACCCCCCGTAAAAGAATTAATTTCGCCATCAACTCCTTATGAAAATATCCAAGCGCCGCCACTAGTGAGAGTAGTGAGGCTTCATGAAAGCTCCACCCCTCCTCCCTAAGATCATCTTATCTTATCTAATCTAACAACCAATCTGTCTATTTTTTGACCGTTAAACTTAATGAATATGCCACTTGTTTTGCTTTGTCCCTCCCGATTGGGCGTGTCGGTTCATCAGACTAGGAATGTCATTCAAATCCTTCAAATTGAGGTGATGATGACAATGTGCATCGAAGGCAATACATAATCCTAATCCTACAAGGTCGTCATGTGTTTGGACCTACCCATAGTTTCAAGAATTACAGGCATCGTCATCCAACCGCAAGATGACTAAAAGTTGTGTCCACATTGGATCGGTATTTTTCTTGCATCATTGCATCCACTTTTGCGGTTGTTGTAGACGTTGTAGATACTGACAAACTTCGTGGTTGCCTAAATCACTTCATGCCACAAGGAGTTGGGTTGATGATGGGTATAATGTTTTTCACATTCAAGGACCAAATAAAGTGTGTGGTAACTCGCTTCCCAAAAGCAAGAGCTTATTTGCGAGTCACTAGTGACCTAAACATATAAAAGTTACTACATCAGCAGATAAATATAAAAATATATAAATATAAGTTTTCGGATCCTGCGAAACATCAAATCAAACTTTTGTCAACGCTTCTTCCTATTGGGTTGTCTACTGTTGAGGCGTGAGGGGCCGGATCCATCCGAACCACCATTTCTTTTTGTTTTTCTAACGATTTTTGAAATGCTGGCGACGGTTGGGTTTTGGGTATTGTATAGAGGAATGGTTAGATTTGCTCGTTTGGTTGGAGCCATCGAGCCATTGAAACGGGAAACTTGTATCCAAAACCGCAGGTTAACTATCGGTCTACACCCTTCTATTTGGAATGGGTTCTGATTTTTTAAATGAGTTCTTTGAGTTGTTTAGATCTTTTTTTAAGAGAGTATGTGAAAAATGTTGAGAGATTATAAAAGATTTTGGTGAGAAAATTGTTATAATGTAATGGTTATCTACACTCAAAATGTAAAATAACTTTCTTTTTTCATTTGTAGCATTTGTATAGTAATAATGTATATTTTTTACATGTATATAATAATGTGTATTAGTGTATATATAAGGCTCAATGGGCTAATCTGATCAACATTATTATCTGGTTTTGTATTTTCCTTTTGAAAAATGTTAGCCAGGTGTTTCAAATGATTCTTTATATTTCATTTCTGTTTGTTAAATATATTCATTCTTTTTTATTTCAATTCATTTCTGTTTTATGTTTTTTTATGTTAAGGGGCTGCTTTGACATTCTTTGAAAGATGTGGGCTGTAGCTGTTCATGATGATTGTTCAAGGGCTGTGATATGCAGCTGTGTTGATAGTTTACTATATACGGAAGCTAGAAGGTTCTATCGAGATTATCACAAAGAAAAGAGAGTTTTGAGATCTAGGGTTTTCTCATTTGTTTCAAACCCATTTTTCAGTCATCTTCTTGAAGATCTTCTGGATAATCAGTGAGGACAAGCAACTCATCGTTGCTTGTCTTAGTAGTCTGTGTTACAGTTTTCTTGGTTGATGTATTTGTCTTTGTTTCATTCTTGTATGGTTAGATCTCTTCATAATCGGTGAGATCTGATCTTAGTTTGTAACTGCAGTTGATTTGTTCTTCATCTTTAAGTCCAGAAAAGTTAATATGGTATCAGAGCCATGTGCTCTTGATCGCTGAGATCTTTTCTGGCTTCATCGCTAACCCTTGGTTTCTTTGGGTTTCTTCATTGACCCGTGGTTTTTTGGGTTTTTCCCGTGGCTACATCGATATTGATATCGGTTTCTTTGTGTTCATCGATCACGGTTTTTGGTTGTGCGAAACATCTCACCGTGGCTACATCCAGCACGAGTGGTTGATTTTGCATGATTCTCGCGAGTTTGTCGGGATAACGAAGATCATTCATCTTCGTTCTGTATTGGGCACTGCAGATTCAGATCTGAATATTTGAGTCTGAATATTGTCTTCTAGCTTGGAGTAAAGACTACACAACCCTAAGTGAAGGTTATGTAGATATTGCTGAAAAGTTCCGCTGCGATAACTCGAAAGAGGTCTATTATCTGGTATTTTTTTATTGTGGCTTCAAAAGTCCCTTTCTAGGGCACCTCTCTGTAAGGTGGATTTCTTCTTTAATCTTGATTTGATTTCTTTTGTTTCATTGCATTTTAGGCATTCTTGGACTGGGCTAGATGGACCAGTGTTGATTATCTGTCTGACTTGTGCATACCATATTTTACATTTTTCTTGAGTCTCTGCTCCTCCTTTAACACCTGGCCAGTCATCTTATTGACCGGGTATCTGGTCCCTGAAGGAGTTTCGCAGAGTCTCACTTCTGTGCTGATTAATTGTTGTGGCTTTGTTTGTTTTTATTAGTTGTACTAAACTGTGTTGCTATGGCTTTGGTTGATACATCTCCTACCTTGATTAGTAGTTTGGACTTTGGTGGCCCTTTATATCTTCACCCCAGTGATACAGGTTCCCTTACTCTAGTGTCGATTAAACTAAAAGGTACTGAAAACTATAATGTATGGGCTAATGCTATGGAACTTGCTCTTTATGTTAAGAACAAATTTGGATTTGTTGATGGTACATGCGTTAAGTCTACTACTGATGAGGTCCTTGGTAGGCAATGGGATAGGTGTAACTCTGTAGTGTTGTCATGGATACTCAACTCATTTTCTGAAGAACTATTTGTGGGTCAAATTTTTTCAAAACTTGCTTCTAAAGTGTGGACTGAGTTAAAAGAAACATATTCAAAAGTTGATGGTTCTGTGACCTTCAAATTGCATCAACAAATTAATAACCTGAAACAAAATGGTAATTCTCTTTCAGAATACTATCATAAATTGTCCTCCATGTGGAGACAGTTAGATGTTCTAAGTGACTTACCTATCTGTACTTGTGATGCCTCTGATAAGGTATCAAAATATAATCAAAACTTACGGTTGATGCAATTTCTAATGGGTCTTGATGATAAGTATTTACCTTTGAGATCCACCATTCTTTCAAAAGAACCTTTGCCTTCTGTTAAGGCTGCATTTTCCTTAATATCAGGTGAGGAATCTCATAGGGAAATAACTTCAGCTCATATGTCACAACCTACTACTTTTTTTACTAAAACTACTGTGGTAGAAAAGAATCCTAATAATAAAGGTACCACTCTAAAATGTACTAATTGTAATAAAAATGGTCATACCATAGAAAAGTGTTTTGAAATCATTGGGTATCCTGCTAACTACAAGGGAAAGATAAATGGGAACAGGCCTGAATCCAATAGTGTTACTACTGATACTTCTGTGAATATAGGTGGAAATTATCAATTGACTCCTGATCAGTATGCAAAACTCATTAATATGTTAAGTGATCCTGTGAATGTTGATCAAGGAACCTCGAATATGGCAGGTATTAGGGAAAATAATGTCTGTTCTTCTATTGTTTGTGGTGTTTCCTTGACTGATTCTAAGGATAGTAGGGGATGGGTGATAGATTCTGGGGCTAATCAAAACATGGTTTATCTGATAAGTGTTTGTATGATTTGGTTGATGTTTCAAACTGTCATATGACTGTTAGTCATCCTAATGGAACCAAAGCTGCTATAAAATCTATTGGAAAACTTAAACTATCAAAAGATGTTGTTTTAATTGATGTGTTGGTTGTTCCTGAATATTCAGTCAACCTGTTATCTGTTTATAAGCTTGCTAGTGATAATAAACTGGGATGTTGGTTTGATGAATTTAGTTGTTTGATTCAGGACTTATCCCGGTCAAAGTCTCTTCTGACTGGTAAACAGGTGAATGACCTGTATTACTTTGGTCACCCTAATTTTGATGAAATTTTATGTAGAAACAGTAATGGTCTTGAGTTAACAGAGTTAAAATTGTGGCATTCTAGAATGGGACATCCTTCTTTTCAAGTTTTACAAATCTTAAATCAAGATCTTAAACTGAAAGTTCCTAATTCTAATCTACCTTGTGAAGTGTGTCAAAGAGCCAAACAGTCTAGGCTTTCTTTTCCTTCTAGTGATCATAAATCCATAAGTTTGGGTGAATTAATTCATCTAGATCTATGGGGTCCGTTTAAGGTCACTAGTAGAGAAGGGTTCAATTTTTTTTAACTATTGTGGATGATTACTCTAGAGCTGTTTGGGTATATCTTTTGAAATCCAAAGATGAGGTGTTTTATAATATTCAGTGTTTTGTCAAATTAATCTCAAATCAGTTTGGGGCATCTATTAAATGTTTTAGAACAGATAATGGGACTGAGTTTGTAAACAATCAGTTTGATAGTTTTCTAAAGATTAATGGAATTCTACATCAAACCTCATGTGCTTACACACCTCAACAAAATGGTATTGTTGAACGTAAACATAGACATTTATTGAATGTTGCTAGGGCATTACTGTTTCAAAGTGGTTTACCTCTTAGATTGTGGACTGAGTGTGTATTGACTGTTACTTATTTGATTAACAGGACTCCATCTTTTGTGTTAAGTGGTAAATCTCCTTATGAGTTGTTGTTAAAGAAAAAACCCTCCCTAAGTCATCTTAAATCGTTTGGGTGTTTGTCCTTTGCTGCTAATTTGAATCCTACTAATAAATTTGATAGTAGATCTATAAAATGTGTTTTTCTTGGTTATGCTTTTGATAAAAAGGGATATAAATTGTTGTCTTTGGAAAATAATGTGATCTTTTATTCTAGAGATGTTAGATTCTATGAACAATGTTTTCCTTATAAAGAAAACCTTTCTGATTCTTTAAATCATATTAATTTTTTTGATTACCATGGCTCTAAGGAAAACACCTTTATGCCCGATGATGAAAGGGAGGATTCTAATGGTCATATCAGTCCGGATGGGTTAAGTGATTTGCCCAATGATCCTTCCCATTCTGGGTCTAAATCAGCAGACTTGAATTCTCAGAATGGTTCACGTCAACAGTCAGGTGATACTGATCATAGTAACAGTCAAACAGATACTACTGTTCATCCTGTTCCTGTTGACAGTGGGTCACAATCTGTTGATGTTCAGTCTGGTGGTAAAGGAAAGTTGATGGTAGATCATGATAATCTAACCACTGGTGTGCCAAATGCAGATCTGGATAATTCAGATATATCTGGTATCCCTGAGGGCAGTGGTTCTGAAAATAGGGGTGTTTTTCGTAAGTCAGGAAGGGTGGGAGTGTTTCCTAATAAATTCAGTGATTTTATTGTTGAAGGCAAAGTTAAATATGGTGTTGATAAATATGTTAATTTTGCTAATGTGTCAAATTTGTCTAGTGATAATTTGTGTTTCCTGACTTTACTTGATAAAAGTTCTGAACCTCGATCTTATAAAGAAGCTTGTAAAGATAATAATTGGGTTGATGCTATGAATAAGGAAATAGAGGCTTTAAATAGGAATAATACATGGATTATTACTGATTTACCTAAGGATAGAAAACCCATAGGTAGTAAGTGGTTATATAAGATTAAGTATAAGTCAAATGGGGAAATAGAAAGATATAAAGCTAGACTTGTGGCTAAAGGATATAGTCAATGTGAAGGAATTGATTTTGAGGAGACATTTGCTCCTGTTATTAAAATGTCTACTGTTAGAACTCTTATCTGTGTTGCTGTTCAGTTTGGATGGGAGTTATTTCAACTAGATGTTAATAATGCATTTTTATATGGTGATTTACATGAAGATGTATATATGTCCATTCCAGAGGGCTTTGGCTCTGCTAAAGATGATGGAAAGGTATGCAAGTTAGTTAAATCCCTGTATGGGCTTAAACAAGCTCCTAGACAGTGGAATGAGAAACTAACTACTACCTTGATATCTATTGGTTTTGAGCAAAGTAAAAATGATACTTCTTTATTTGTTAAGTCTGTTAGTTCTAAAATTGTTGTTCTACTTGTTTATGTAGATGATATTGTCATCACAGGTAACAGTAAGGATGAAATTAATAATGTGAAACTTATGTTAAATAAAAGTTTTTTGATTAAAGATTTGGGAAAGTTAAAATATTTTCTAGGTATTGAAGTTCTTGAAAATTCTTCTGGTATTTGTTTAAATCAAAGGAAATACTGTTTAGAATTATTAAATGAGTTTGGAATGCTTGGGTGTAAACCTGTTTCTATTCCCATGGAGCAGAATTCTGTTGTTCATGATGCTTTTAATATGGAATCAAATGATTCTGTATTAGAAAACATAACTGTGTATCAGTCTCTTGTTGGCAAACTCATTTATTTGACATTAACAAGACCTGATATTTCATATACAGTTCATTGTCTTAGTCAATATATGCATAAACCTCTACAGTCACATTTTAAAATTGCTTTAAGATTGCTAAGATATTTGAAGTTAAATCCTGGACAAGGGTTAATGTTTAATAGGCAGTCTGAGTTTGTTTTAAAAGGGTATTCAGATTCCGATTGGGGTAAATGTTTGCTAACAAGAAGATGTGTTACTGGTTATTGTGTATATTTAGGAGATAATCTAATTTCTTGGAAAAGTAAAAAACAAAGTACAGTTGCTAGGTCATCAGCTGAGGCTGAGTATAGGGCTATGTGTTCTACTGGTTGTGAATTATTATGGATAAAGAAAATCTTAGAAGATATGAAGGTTAGTTGCTCGATTCCTATAGAAATAGCCTGCGATAGTACTGCTGCTATACTTGTGTCTGCAAATCCTGTCTTTCATGAGCGTACCAAGCATTTTGAAATTGATTTGTTTTTCTTAAGAGAAAAAGTATCAGCAGGAATTTTTAAGATTGTTAAAATTGATACTTTACAACAACCTGCTGATATTCTTACAAAAAGTCTTGGAGTTGTTCAACATAATGTTTTATGTAAAAAATTGGGTCTTATAGACTTGTTTGCAGAATTGAATTGAGGGTGGGTGTTAAATATATTCATTCTTTTTTATTTCAATTCATTTCTGTTTTATGTTTTTTTATGTTAAGGGGCTGCTTTGACATTCTTTGAAAGATGTGGGCTGTAGCTGTTCATGATGATTGTTCAAGGGTTGTGATGTGCAGCTGTGTTGATAGTTTACTATATACGGAAGCTAGAAGGTTCTATCGAGATTATCACAAAGAAAAGAGAGTTTTGAGATCTAGGGTTTTCTCATTTGTTTCAAACCCATTTTTCAGTCATCTTCTTGAAGATCTTCTGGATAATCAGTGAGGACAAGCAACTCATCGTTGCTTGTCTTAGTAGTCTGTGTTACAGTTTTCTTGGTTGATGTATTTGTCTTTGTTTCATTCTTGTATGGTTAGATCTCTTCACAATCGGTGAGATCTGATCTTAGTTTGTAACTGCAGTTGATTTGTTCTTGATCTTTAAGTCCAGAAAAGTTAATACTGTTTGTAAAACATAACTAAAAACTTTTTTGTGGTTCGTATTTCAAAATGTTCTTACAGTTTGTTTAAAAGTTTTTGTTGAACTTAAAAGATATCTATTGAAGGAATTTGATTTCTAGATGATACAATTATAAGCTAGCACGGTGGTAATACGGTTGTTAAGAGACTCGTTTCATGTACAACATCACTTCAATACATCCTAATCGACTTTACAGATACAAAGTTTAGACTAATATAAAATTTGGTGATGTGAATGGATTTTATAGGAGTGATGAAACCACCAAATTGAGAATGTGAAAAAGGAAATTAGATCGAGGACTGGACCTGCTATGCCTCATTCGGTTTCAAGTTTTTACAATATTTGTGGCAAAAAGCAGAAGAATCGTCAACAGAGAGGAGACTTTACTGTATATACTGTATAATATATGTGTTGTGTGATAAGTGAATGACATATTGGTCGATGGTTCAGTTCACCAGTCAATCATGTTTCAGACCAAACCGGAAAAAGGCTCAATGTAACAACGAAAGAATGGTCGATAGTAAGTTTTTCGGTCTGGTTTTGAACTGTTCACACTTTCAGTCAAAACATTCCAAGCCAATATATGCTCAATTTTAAACATATTATTGGTTAGTCATAGACTAAAATATCATGTTTTATATAGAAAACATTTTTTTTCCGAACTGGTATTTTTGTTGACGCATCAAATGACTTTCTAGTTGCCTAGTGTTTTGACATTTTTTTATAGCTCCTCTTTATGTGTTAAAATTATTACTTATATTTTTTGGACATGTAAATTGAACATTTTTTGAAATTTAGAATAGAGTTTACATGTAACATGAACATTGGGCAATAGTTTGAATAACCAGGAAAGAAGGAAAGACAAGAAGGGGATTCAAGTTTTTCAAATAATTAGAAAATGGTGAGGTTATTTTACAAAATGTATTTTGCTACAAAGTGTGAGAAAACACAATAATGCTAAAAAAGTCACAAAAAAATTATACCTTACAATCTAAATCGAATTTCAAAAAAAGACTTCAGAGTCTCTGTTTCTCTCGTCCTCCTCTTTCAGGAAAAAAATTTTTAAAAAATTTTAAAAAATATTATGTCTTTTATGACACAATGACGTCATTTTTATTTCTCATTTATTTTTTTTCTTAGTGAGGACGGCTAGGGGAACAAAAGATCGGAATTACTTTTTTGAAATTCGATTTAGATTGTGAGATATAATTTTTTTGACTTTTTTTAACTTATTTATTTTCTCACACTTTATAACAAAAATACAATTTATATTTGAACATCTTTCGATAGTTTTAAAAACAGCCCCAAATAACCCCTAAATCTACATCATGGGCCAAGCTGGTTTAATTGGGCTCTATAAATTAGGCTTGTAAGCTTATACGATACGACAATGGGCCAATGGCTCCAAAAGGTTTTCTAAATCATTCTATCATTTATCATAGTGTGTAATTGGTTAGTTTTTTTGGCGCTTGATTTTATAAAACGGAAGTAAAAGTCGGTTAGAAGTAGTTTAGAAGTTTCTTTGAAGTAAACTAAGGGTCTCAAAATAAGATATTGTTATTAAAAACCCGGGTTTGAGTCATTGATGAGATCCCTTATGCTAATTGGTATAAGAAGTAAAATAGTTGGTATAAGATGACATATATAATTATTTAAGGATTATTTTGTTTTACAAGGTGGTGTAAAGATTATAAATTATAATAGAGATTAATAATTATTTTTAATATAAACAGAAAATAAAGACAACTCATAGGACATAGACAGGGGCGAGCTATACACAAAGTTTGGACGTCCTTTAAGACAAGTAAAATGAGTCGCTTAAAATGAAATTTATATAAATAAACAAATTCACTAATATTACGATAATTGTTATAGTAATAAATAAAATAAATATATCATTGCAAATTGACTTAAATGCTTAAATTTGTTTGGTAAACCTAAATCATTTTTTTAATCTATATAAAATAGGCCATTTTAATTTTTAAATATGTTATTAGGTTAAGATGTATATTAATTCAATGGGTTCCACTACAACTTGTGTATACAATTTGGATCTAACAGCGAACCGGTCATTTTACTGATCGACTGGTCGAAATGGATTTAAAAACCAAATAACGTCATAATTATATATACGCATAATATATATATATATATATATATTATATATATATAGTTATATATAATTAATATAATTATTTTATATGTGTATTTTATAGTTATATATAAAATTTAACAATAATTATATATTCAATACTCCAATTCATCGGCCAACCTACCCGTTAAATCAATTATAATTCAAAATTTTAAAAATAAAATAATCAAAATAAAAATATGCTCCTACCCTGTTCTCAGTTCCCGGTCCGACCATCGAAGCGATATGAACCAACCGGTTTTTTTTGTCAACAAAACGAGTTAAGGTGGATCTGACCGTTGGCCCAACCGAATCCCCGTCTAACGGGTCTGATCTGAGTCAAACAACATTGTATATATATACTAATAAGTTTATAACTTTTTTAAATATGTTAATCGACACCTGGTATGTAAAAAGAAAAAATAAAAAACCTTAGGGTTTGAAAGTTTGGGCGCTAAAAGGTCACCCACTTGACACCTCTTAGGCTATCTGTTGTGGGATAGAACCCATGATCAAGTTATCAAGTAATATTGCGACATGTGTCTCTAACTGAATGTTGACTGAACATTGTATAAAGCCCTTGATTAAGCAGTCTGATCCTGTTGCGGATCAGATGATCAGAGACTCTAAAGAATTACTTAATTTATTTATTTTTTCTAAATGTAAAATGATAATATAAAATTAAACATTAAAATAAAATAAAATTCATTAAAACATAAAAAACACATAAACAAACAAACAAACATACCCAGTATATCCAACTCAAGAGCAGGGTCTAGGAGGGGTAGATGATGACGAGTCTTTCCTTTATCTTAGGAGATAGAGAGACCGCTTCCGAAGAGACTTCCGACTCGAAAGCAACGCAATAACAAAAGCAATCATGATATATAACATACAACACAAAGGTAAAAATCACATAAAGATTAAGATAGGGCGTACAATAAATTAGCGGCATTTAACACCTATAAAGGGCAGATATGAAAAAAACCAGCCCAATTCCACGAATACAACCACTAATCACGGAAACCACCCTAAAAACGCCTAAAAAAGAAGTGCAGCCCTAGTAAAAACACAATCAAATGCAGTCACTTACACGAGGTCAACCATACACAGGTGACCCAAAATCAAGTTTAGAAGCAGAAATATATATCAGATCACAAGAAAGTAGCAAGAGCACAAGAATGGAGATGACTCTCCCTATTTAAAACAGAAATCACAAGAAAGTAGCAAGAGCACAAGAATGGAGATGACTCTCCCTATTTAAAACAGAAAATGCTGATACCCCTAACCTATCCCAACAATCTAAAAAAAAACACATAATAAAAAATAATAATCTAACTAATCTTCCACGTACAATTGCTCGTAGAAAGAGTCTCCAATTTTCACCCAAAACACCTTTGCCGTTTGATAGTCGGATACAAAAAATATTGAATAAAAAAGTTAAGAATAAATACAGTGACATCAATTTTTTAGTAAATAAAAATTAATTAACAAAATATCGGCTTGGCAGGTTTCGGATATATTAATTCAAGCATGACACAAAACTATTTTCTCCTCTTTTGACCAAGAAGTATTTTTTTTCCATTTCAAGACCTGATTCTTCTGTTGGCTTGAACCTCCTTTACTCTTGTGATGAGAGCGCCTCTTTACTTGAATAGTCGGAAATCTTTAATCGAACCGTTTTGAATCGGTTGTGTCTTCTGAATGACCTAGACGGGATAATCAAATGGACTAAACATAAAGTTTGTAAAAGCTTCGTCGTCCATGAGATCAAAACTTGATTGAAACGAACCGTCCCAATTACTAGATATTTTCTAGTGAGACGATTTTTAAAAAGTTAAAGAGAAAGAGGATAAAGTAGATATGAATGTTATGATTTTTATATAAGAAGTGGGATAATATTTATAGGTAAAATGTAATATTATAAAAAAGAAAAGGAATTTTTTTTTATTTAAATGAGCCCAACGGCTGTATCTCTCCCCCCGATGAGCCCAACGGCTAGCTTCTTTCACGATCAGCCTCATAACCAAACAATCGCGCCCCTCTTAGCGTCCGCGTGTCGCGGTTTGCAAGAACAGGGTGTCTGGCAAGGTGGCTCGTGCCTTGGATCACGCTGGCGACAACACCCAGCCTTAAAGTTGTTGATGCGTCTAGACAGACTTTTCTCCGAATAATTATGTCAGAGCGAAAATTTCATCCGTACATAACAAATCAAGTTTAAATTTCACCTAGAAGTCATGTAACTCCCAAACATTGCTCCGGAGTCATCAACTTTAATCTCTTTAATACGTGTCACGCTAACCACATCACGGGTCAAAATTCACTTGCCATATTTTGCCTCATGTTGACAAAATGACAAACGATTGATCAAAGGGGTCAATGTTTATACAAAAATACCGCGTTAGTGTTATTTATTTATTTATTTTGGTCAAAAAAACATGTATTTCCTTAACTTTCCTTTTCTAAATATCACAAAAAATAAACAATTTCCGTCGAGAAATGGTCACATGCACGTAAGCAAGCAGTTTTGTTTGGCAGGAAAGCACCTCCCAAATATATTTCTCTTTTAAATAATATTTGCAAATTAAATAATTAAATGTAACGTGCTCATCCTATCTCTTGTCGGTGTTTTCTTTAATTTTATTATTTATGTTATTAATTTTGCTTAGTCAATTAAGCAAACCCCAATTCTTGTTTCATACAAAGTAATTATATTTAAAATTTTAGAGTAAATTATAAATTATCTCCTTTATTAATATATAAAATTGCATGGTACATCCTTTAATTTTAATAACCGAATAAAATGTCATTTTCTAAAATAATTTGCATGTTTATAGTCATTTAGACTAATCTTCATCCAAATTCGCAGTTAAGTTAACCATGTGTCACTCACATAAAAAGCATTTATCTATTTTACATGCCCATATTGAGTCAAAAATATTTTGCGTCACTCCATTCCCGTCGTCTTAATGTTAGGGTGTTCAAAATTAGATATCTAAAATTTTTGGATAGTGGAAATCATCATTAGTATCTATATATGAAATTCCAGATATCTGAAATTCATATATCAATTCCGGATATCTGAAATTCGGATATTCGAAATTTCGGATACGGATACAGATAGAGTTTCGGATTTAAACTTTTTTGTAATAATTAGATATATGTTATTATAAAAATAACATAAAAACAACACACATTAAAAAAAGTCTTTACATACACTAACAAGTCTCAAACAAAATTAAAAAAAAACACTAACACTTTAAAAAAAGTATCAGAAAATAATTTTAAGTTTTCGAATAATCGGATATTCTAATATTCAAAAATTTTCAAAATTAATATCCGAATCTTTGGATATTCGAAATGCAGATATCCGAATTTTCGAATATACAGAATCATATTTAATAGACTAATCTACCCTCATGCTAGGGGCACATGCCTATCTTAAATGTGATATTGGATGGATTTTGTTGTAAAGCACAATATGTGTGTAAATTTTATAAAGAAAGATATGCGGTGTAATTCTTGAAACTAAATGACACACGATGTAATTACATGTATAATAAATGACACAATATGTAATTTACTTAAAATTTTAATATAATTAGAAAAATGCAACGGTAGATCTAGCCATCCATAAAGAAATAGTTAATATAATAATATATCATCATACTTTCTTATTCTTTAAAAAAATATTTTTAAACATAATTCAAAAACTCGAAAGTACTCAATAATCACTATGTATGATATATGAAAAAGCAAATAAAAAGAAATCTCTCAAGCCAATTTTGCTACATTAAATTTCATAAGCATGTCTATAATGCATATATATGTGAAAAATACTTCAAATTATAAATCACTACCTCTTGCATAGGCCAAAATAAGATTATATAAATTTCTTTAAATAAAGTTATCACTACAACAAATATTGGCTATGATAAGGGGTACCGAATCATTATTTTTATATCATTTTCAAATGTACATGCATTCTAAACAAATGTAAAGATTTTAATCTACAAATTGAGTGACTTTTTCATTCTTTTTGATATACATAGCACTAATATATCAAAATTAACAGGGTTTTCATGCAAAAAAAGAAAATATGTCGTTTTTATAAATATTATAATAATAATAATAATAATAATAATAATAATAATAATAATAATAATAATAATAATATAATAATAATAATAATAATAATAATAATAATAATAATAATATAATATATAATAAAGAATAGAAAGGCTATCAATTTGAGAAACATATATGCTAAGGAAATTGATAATTAATTGTGTACAACCATGAATATAAAAGAGCTAAGCAATCGAATCTTAAATTGGAATTGACACTAAAACAATGTATTAAGAAAAATGAGTAGGATATCGACTACGTGTTTGGTAGCTATGCATGAGTGATGAGACAATGCATGTGTTTGGTGATGGCAACGTTAAAAATTATGATAAAATAATACGTGATCAGTTGTATATATAGAAATTAACTTAAGAGATGATAGCATTTAATTACGATTGCGCTTAATAAGTTTTAACAAGGGAAAATGTCACAGAATAGTAACCAAGTTTCAAAACTGTTCTAATTTAGTCACTCATGCATATTTTTCTCAAATTGGACCATCAAATGATCAAATCGAGTCATCATTAAATTTTCTTATGTCAAGTAAGTAACGGTGGAGAAGACGTGATGGTCGAATTTGCAATATATAAAATTATATTAAAAATAAAAAAAACATGTTAATTATGAAAAAAATAAAAAAATACCTAAAATTTACGTCAACGTTCCTTATCAGCATCAAAAGATAGAAAAAAATATTTTCTAATTGAAACCAAAAGTATAACATGTTAAAAACATGTTAAGACTTCTAATTTATATAAAATATAAAAACTGAGTGACTTAATTGGAACACTTTTAAAACTTGAGTTACCTAATTGTAACACTTTTGAAAGTTGATTACTATTTTATAAAGTTACCCCTTTTAACAATTAACTATACGAGTCGGTTCAGTACATAATTATAACTTTCGTTGTAATAATGAATTCGAGTTTTTTTTGTATTTATTTTGATTCTAAATTAGTATATTTTGATAAGTATAAGGATGACTGTTAATAAAAATGAAAATGTATTCTCTTGGCAAATAGACATGTGCATGGATGATGGAACAACTAAAAATAAAAAGAGTAAATTTCGCATTTGCTCCCTGTGGTTTGGTCTAAATAACGTTTTCATCCAAGGTTTCAAAATCACGATTTTGCTCCTTGTGGTTTGCATTTATTCTCGGTTAACTCCAACTCACTAACATCGTTAATTAATTCTGTTAAAAACAAGGGCATTTTGGTCATTTTACTTATAAGACTAATTAGATAACTTATTAACATATTTTATAAGGTAAGGGACTATTTATATACATATTCAAACTAAATAACAATAAATATCTCACCTTTCACTTCCAGATCTAAATCATCACCACCACAATCACCACCACCACCACCACCACCATCGGACTCCATCAAGATAGAGTTGACCACCACCATCGTAACTACCACCATTGACCTCCACCTCCACTAACATAGCCACCACCATTCATCTCCACCAACATATCCACCACCGTCGACCTCCACCCCTACCACCACAAAAAACACCGTCGAGCTCCACCAACATAGCCACCACTGTCGACCTCTGCCTCCACCAACACATCCACCACTGTCGACCTCCACCTCCACCAACACAACCACCACCATGACCTGTACTTCCACCATAACGACCCTTCACACATGAGAGAAGGTTTTTGGGGTTCTTGGTCAACCAAAACCCTAGATCCGCGCTGTGATAAGGGTTGATTTTTTGATTTTGTGATTTGAGTTTGGTTTTAGTGCGAAGAGGGTGAGAAGGTCTGATGGGTGGGTTGATGGTTATTTCTAGGATTTAGGTTCGTGTGTTTAGAGCTGAGAAGGTATTCAGGTGGTGGCGGCATTACGGTGGTAGTGGTGGCGGTGTTATTGAGGTCGACGATGTTGGGCTGTAGTGTTTGTGATGGTGGTGGTGTTGTAGTGTGGTAGTGGCGGAGGTGGAGTGATGGTGGAGCTCGCGTTGTGGTAGTGGCGGAGGTGGAGTGATGGTGGAGGTAGGTGGTGGTGTGATGGTGGAGATGGTCAGGTGGGTGTTGGCGTCGGTTAGGGGGGCCGGTGGTGGTGGGATTGGAGTTATTATTTTAATAAAATTACATAACCAGGTCTTTAAATGAATAAATGGCATAGTTAGTCTTGTCAATAAGTTGACTAAGATGCCCCTGGAGTTAACAGAAAAAAACTAACGGTGTTAGTGGATTGGAGTTGATTGAAACGAATTGCAAACCACAGGGAGCAAAATCATGATTTTGAAACCTTTGGATGAAAAGCGTTATTTGGACCAAACCACATGGAGCAAAAGCGAAGTTTACTCAAATAAAAATACTTACTTGATGGTTTATTTTAATAGATAATAAATATTTAAGAACAATAAATTGATTTATTAAGACATGATATGCAATTTAGGGGTGTTCAAAGTCGGATATTCAAAATTCAGATATTCGAAATTTTTGGATAGTAGAAATTACTATCCGTATTTATATCTGAAAATTTTAATATGCATACAAATAGTCATTCTGATATATGAAATTCATTTTTTCTTCAAATTTTTTGCAATAATTAGATATGCTATCATAAAGATAATGTAAAAACCAATACACATTATAAAAGTCTCAGTATACACTAAAAAGTGCCACCCTGTAATAAAAAAGTCAAATATTTAAAAAATAATTAACAAAAATTCCTTTTAGATTTTCAGAAAATCAGATATCCGAATATCCGAAAATTTTTGAAATCACTATCGAATCCGAATTTCAAAAATTCGAATATTTGAATTTTTGGATATCTGAACGTTCTGATTTCGGATTCGAATTCTGATTTCTTGAATTGAATTTTGGATACGGATTTTTGAAGACTCGTATGTTATGAATATCATATGTGCATGGATGGAAACCACATGATACAAGCTTAAGTTTTCTAAGGTCAAGCTAGCCTCTTTTAGAGTTTTATTTTCAAAGGACAACCTTAGCTCGTGAATGGTTTTCAATTTGTTTAGAGTAAATTACTATTTTCGTCCCTGTGGTTTGGTAAAATTGTCACTTTCATCCAATAGTTTATTTTTTCGCATCTGGGTCCCTGTGGTTTACAAATCTTGTCATATTCATCCAGTTTGTTAACTCCATCCAACATTCTCTGTTAAATGAAGGGTATATTGGTCATTTGTCACACCCCCAAACCATGGTGGTTTCCCGCGGGGTGCGAATGTCATGGTTTCATACTCACTGATCGACCATTATATGGTTTTGTAAAACATACGTCTCAAATAAGTTTAAGATACGTCATTGTTCAGAGTTAAATTTGCGGAAGCAATAGTAATAAGGTAAATAGTTTTCAAAACATGACAAATACGAAAATGAATGCCCCAAACAGCATGAATAGCCCTAAATATAAGATTATCCATGCTAGCTTAACTTGGTGCATCTATGAATTACCTGAGAAAACATGCATGAAAAATGTCAACATAATGTTGGTGAGTTCACAGGTTTTAAGTAATAATAAATAGTGTATAGGACCACAATACTTTCTATGATTTGATTGTTGTACATACAATGCTACAAATTATATAAGCGCCACAACCGAAGCTAGACTGTAACTGTAATAAGTTGCCCCTACCCATGCCTACCGTAAGCATAGGTGTGAATAGGCTAATAATGCACCCGTTTAGACCTCCAGTCAAGGTTAGGGTAATTAAACCGGTGTGGGTAGTCAAACCCAATAGTACTATCCATGATTACCTCGCTTTAGGAAATAAACTAACGGTTCGGTAACAGGGGACTTCATACGGTAAGTAAACAACTTATATAACATGTAATATCATTGACAAGTAATCCAAAAAAATTAGTAATTTGCATGTAATCTCCCCCAAAAGAAAAATAAGTGAAAATGGAGCCGTGAAACTCACCTGTAATACACGCGTGAATACTAGCAATAGTCTGTACGTATGATTGGTCTAGGAATCTCCTAAACAAAATCATAATATATTCATGAGGTCATGATTACTAACCCCAGATGGTCATGCATAACTCATCCACAAAGTTAGTTTTGAAAATGTCACTTGACTAGTTAGACACGTCGAGTCGTAAATGTTTTATTTAGATTCTTGTCTTCATATTTATCTTCCTAAAAATACATAATGTATTGAATGTGTTTTATATTAAGTATAATGGTATTATACTTTCCATGTGTATGAGTTTTATTTTTACCAAATACCTCCAAAAGTTTACTTTATATAAATATGAGCATTTGACAGAATCAAGAGGATTTTTGGGTCTGGTTGTCATCCTCTTTTCATGGTACAAATAATTTTTATAAAATCTGATATTTTTATCAAATCTAGATCTATGTCTTAGGATTCTAAAAAGGTATAGCTTGTATCATTCAACTAAGTCGAAGTACCTCGAAATGGTTCATGAAGCAACAGATGTCAGTGCAGTATTTTTCTGTACATGTCTATGGAATTTACATTTTTGAGGGGTCAAACCCTACATTCACAAATAGATACTCTATTACTTTTAAACCTAACACCTTAATCTAAGTTATCACAAAAGGAAAATCTTTATTTGATTACTTTAAGCATAACTTATGCCTCATTCTTTCTGCCCTATCTATTCTGCCAAAAATTCAGGTTCAACACTTTAATTTGTTTGTACGTTTTGGATAGGTTATACTCATCTAAAAATTTCAAGGTTGGATTAGTTAGAAACTAGACATCCTAAAGTTAATGTTAGGCTCAAGAAACGGTTCATTTGACCATGTTTAGGTCGAGTTATGGTGTCGAAAACACAGAACATGAATCTGCCAAAAAATGTCTTACATGTTTGTTACTTTTTAAACTTTGCTAGAGCACTTTTGGATGAGTTAGTGAACATTAACACATAATGGTGATGTATAGAAGATTAGAAACAAGGTGCTAATCTTAAACAAGCAAGGAGAAAGAGATGGTAGTCTTGAAATGCAAGGAAGAAGAAGACTTGATTCTTTGAACTAAAAACCCAACAAGAAAAAGTGGAGAAGATGTTGTAGGATGCTTGGAAGCTTTAAAAATCACTTGGTCTTTAACAATAACACTTGAATCACCCAAGATTTGAAGAAAATAGGTTGAAAATCAAATGAATTAGTGGTGGGGATGCCTTGGCCGAAAATTTAGAGAGGGAGATGAGGAGAAGAGATGTTGGGGTGGTTGTGGTGGTGTATTATGCACCTTTGTTTATAAGGAAGATTCATGTTTTAGGTCCATCTTTCTTGGTGCATTTCTAGAAACCTATGGTCAAGTGTGTCACACCCTCAAATTCCGGGTCTGGAATCTATCACGGAGGGGTGAGCAAACAGGATCGAACACAGTAGTTACACATGAGATGCAGTTATCTATATGATAAGTTTTAGATAACCATTTCATTAATAATCAGAGTATTAAATATTATACGCAGCGGAAATAAATACATATATTGTTTCTTAACAATACTTCTAATCATGTCTTGTTAATAACCAATATGTATCTGGAGCTCTTATATGATCCTATGTGCATATCCATAAGCTCCTAGTAGATACCTGGAATACATGTAAAATCAAGTGTCAACACAGGGTTGGTGAGTTCATAGGTAAGTAAAACATATTTGATAAATCATCCATTATCATTCAAAGAAGGGTTTACTGTAAAAGTGTGAGTTTAATTTACTCACCGGTATATGAATAGCCTGTCGGAACCCTTTTCATTAAGGTGAACCCGCTACCCCACATACCCGCTATGTACAAGCCCAACAAATCCTTCACATAGGATTTGCCCATGTATCATAGCTTATTTTCCCTTTTCCTTTTTATGTGTGTATTATGCCAATTTTAATAATTCAAATCAGAGGGCGCGAATCCTCTCTTTACATTTATCCTCATATGGGTGGTAAGTGGAACTATAATGGCAAAACTTATATAGCGCAACTATCTGCCTTCCCACAGAATCGTCATCCCGAATGACAGCGAGATCTTTGTGCATCTGATAAGGACCACATGTCCAAATCTTTGTGGGGGTTAGTCACTCCCCGATAGTACTATCCAAAAGATCCCTGCCTTGTTTATAGCCCAGTTTACACAGAAGGATTTCATAATAACCATATGTAATCATAAATGTGATCCAATTATTATTTAACATAATACACAAAAATATTTGTAAATTTAATTACAACATGTATTCCAGCCCCAAAATATTTAAATGATTAAAAAGGGGAATAGTTATGAACTCACCTCAGTCCTTGTGTGTGGTGTTGACAACCTAGTAAATTCCTGTTTAGGAATTATAATTCACATAAGCAACAAATACAAATCCATACCTAAATAAGTTAGATCTTGAACCTGGCGTTCAATTGATCTAAGGTTTGGTTCTCGGGGATTTGTTATAAACATATAGTTAAATCATTTTATTATCTTTGTTAATTCATTAATAACTAAAGATATATTTTATAAATTTTAATTAATTTAATAACGATTTTAACATATCATTATATTCTAAGTAAATTATAGATATTATTTAAACATGTAAGTTTATATTTAATTTTGTAAGATTTTATAATTTAATATATAAAATCTAATTTATGATTATCATGTTTAAAACACAACTAGATACTTTAATATTTTATAATTTATAAAATCTAATAGCAAGATTTATAAATAAAAACAAATCATCTAAACATTATATTCTTATGATAATATTATTTTAATTGGACATATAAATAATAAATAATAACATGATAAACATAATATAATTTATCGAATTATTAAATAATTAATAATTATAACATAATAGATTTATATTCAATATAAATTATCTAATTATTAATTATGTTTTCCATATTTATATTATGTATAAACATTATTTAACTATGTAAGTTTAATTTTATAAAATTTTATAAATATTTAAATTTATAAAATCTAATTTGTATTTATCTAATCATAATTAATCCATAATTAATAATATATTGTCCATTAATAATTTTGATGATTTAAATCATTACTTAAAATCCACTTTTATAAAAATAACAATTTATAACCTTTTTAACAATTTTTATAAATAAATAACTAAGTAAATAAATAAATAAATAATAAGGTTTTGATGAAATAATTTTCCAGAATATAATTAAATAACTTATAAAATTAACAAAGTTTATAAAACTATTTTTATAATTTTTAGTTATTTTTCTGTATTTTTAAATGGTCAAAAAGGCTTTTTAAAAAAAAATGTGAAGGTGGCCGGGTTCGAACCCGCGACCACAACACACACACCCAAGCTTAAACCAGTGAACCAAAGGCACAAGGCCGCAATGGTTTCTGGTTTCAATTTCTTTTAAACACCATTTTCAATCTACCTCAATTCCACCAAGAACCCTGAACTGAAATCGATCCAATTGATCCCCAATCGAAACTGTAAATGATTAGATTCATGGGGTTTTGATCCCCATGTAAAAACGAATTCAATGGTATATTCAATTACCTGTTTTGGTTCGAGGTGATGCTCAGATTTCACGAAGAACAGTCGCGGCTAATGTGGAATACAAACGATAATCAAACGTTGATGAAAATGCAATTAACTTCACAGGAAGTTTCCAGTAATCCCAATGATCAAAAGCCCTCTGGAAATTTAAAGGTTTGAAACTCGAATAGGGGTGTTCGTGTAGCTACAGGTCGCGGTAATGGTGATGATTCGAACTGCTTGTTTTCGAGTGTTTCAGTTGAGATTGAGAATACCATTAGTTTAGGAATGATTATATAGTCGATATTGTTTGATTAATTTGAATAGAATATAGTAGTAGTGCGATTTAGGAGTTGTTAAAGTGGCCGAAAGTTTCACGTGGTGTAGATCGATCGCACTCAGTTGGTTTTTTCGAATTATTGTGGGGCATTGTGTTCGATTTTTGTCTACGAATCATTTGGGACCGGTTTCATATTTTACAATCGAGTATTGAAGCCGTTTGGAGTTCGCCGGAATTGTCGTCGTGGCCGGCCGGATGGCCGGCCGGAACAGGGGTCGACGGGGAAAGGGGGGTTGGGTTTGAATTAATTACAGAATGGTCCCTGGGGTTTTAAAATGTTTTAAATTTTATGTTTTAACTTTTAAAACATGTTTTAAAAATTACAAATAACCCCCTGGACTTTATAAATTCAATTTAATCTTTTTATAAATTATTTATTAATAACAATATTTTCATTATTATTATTTCCATTATTAACATTATTATTTTTAATACTAATATTATTATTATTATTATCATTATTTTTGATAATAATATCATTATTATTATAATTATTATTTTATCATTAATTGTAATAATAATATCATTATTATTATTATTATTATTATTATAATTTGTAATAATATCATTTTTATTATTACTATTATTATTATCATTATTTTTATTATTATTAACATTATTATTAATAATAATAAAAATACAAAACTAATTTGTAAAATCACATAAATTTTGTATTAAATCGCGAAAAATTTTCGGGTTGTCACATCATCCCCCTGTTAGAGGAATTTTCGTCCCGAAAATTAAGATGTACTCGTAATGTTTTTGAACAAGTTAGAATACTTGCACATCATTCGTCCTCCCATTCCCAAATGAACTTAGGACCTCGCCGGGAGTTACACCGAACTCTGACAACCGAAATCTTGCTATGCTTAAGTTGTTTAACTTCTTTATCCATGATTTCAACTGGTGCCTTAACAAGTCTGAGTTTCGCACATACTTGCAGTTCCTTTAAAGACACAACCAGTGATTCATCGGATAAACACTTCCTTAGATTTGATACGTGAAAACATTGTGCACACCACCAAGTTCAGCAGGTAGATTTAATTCATGGGCTACTGGGCCAATCCTTCTGACAATTTCAAAAGGTCCCACGTAGCGAGGGTTCAATTTCCCTCGTTTCCCAAAGCGTATAACTCCCTTCCAGGGAGATACCTTTAGCGAAACTTTATCTCCTTCCTGAATTTCAGGTGGCTTGCGGTGTTTATCAGCGTAGCTTTTCTTATCTGGACAATTTTCTCATGAGTTTTCAAAGATCAATTCTGACTTGTCTTGGGGTCCTAATCAACCTAGGGCACACTTATGGTAATGGTCGGAACTCCAACCTTCTTAATGTCCCCGTTTAACACATGTTTAGCTTAATCGTATCAACCAATCATAGTTAGGTTCACGACATTTACACTAAAGCAAATCATCTAAACCATCAGAGAGGCTTATTCTACTAGATTTTTTTTTTCCTAGTGTCCTTAATTCTATTTGGTCTAATGTCTAAGGTATGACATCAGTTTTATCAATTCATGTTTGTCAGTATAAAGAGCACGACTTAACCCTACCATTGCACGATTTTAGAATTACAATTCTAACTTTTGCATTTCATTCCTTAGGTATAGTAACCCTTTTAATAGCATCACCGGTATACTAAGAATATGCTTAAGCCGGTTACACAACATCCTAATTTATTATCATCCCAAAGAATAACTTAATGTATGTAGGTATCATCACCCTTCTATATCTCCTGTAGTCCACTTTCATTCTAAGCATTTAATCAGTCCCTCAATTACTGAAATGCTAAGTGGAGGAATGCCTCTTAAAGGATAAAATTAATATTATGATTGGAAATACCATGAAGGCTCTAAGTAGGACAGGACTTAAGTAACAGCAGGTAAACTACAAGCATATAAGTATAATATGTCTAATGATAGCTATCTATCCTTCATACCTTCAGGATTTCAGGTATAACCATGTCAGGGCAAGTACTAGGGAAACAAGTCTCACTTTAGGTTAGGACAAGTGTAACCTAGATTACCAAATGGAACACGTCAAGGTAATTTGATTCATATGTCTTAAAGGCTTGTGTATTGACCACAGTAATTTCACGTGCTACAATAGCAGCAATCTTGCGACTAGAGTTTCTAGACCGTGAACGGATTTGACGAGAAGCCATTCTGAAAGATCATTAAGAATTTTCATGGAAATCATGAAAACGACAATCGAGAATTTGGCATAATAGCAATGAGATGTTCCAGATGTAATCGTTTGATTCGTGAATCAAAGCGAGTACGTTGACTAATCAAAGTATTGAGTCAATCACAACTTTGTTGAAGACATGCGTACCTATAAGCAGATACTCATCCCAAGGGTTCCCAGGTAAGGTAAACAGGTCCATCGGTTGATTTGGATATATGCGAATACCTTGCCTAGACAGAACACCCCGAGATACAGGCATCACGCTCTTCCAGCATTACATGTTTCAAGTTGTAAGACACAGACTTTGACGATTTTGAAAACCATGAATAACAATCGAGTTTTGGAGTTTGAAATCACTTGAATTAGGCACACAATGCCTTAGAATATGTTTTAAGATTCGTGTGTGTATTGATATGAATCAAGGTATAAGAGGAATCACATAAGGCATATAACTTCTTAATCTTAATCAATCTCTAACTAGGGAAATTTACTTTGTGCAACTATTGTGTGTGGCTATAGGCTAGATGCAATTCCTAACTCACTATAACCAATGGCTCTGATACCAATCTGTCACACCCTCAAATTCCGGGTCTGGAATCTATCACGGAGGGGTGAGCAAACAGGATCGAACACAGTAGTTACACATGAGATGCAGTTATCTATATGATAAGTTTTAGATAACCATTTCATTAATAATCAGAGTATTAAATATTATACGCAGCGGAAATAAATACATATATTGTTTCTTAACAATACTTCTAATCATGTCTTGTTAATAACCAATATGTATCTGGAGCTCTTATATGATCCTATGTGCATATCCATAAGCTCCTAGTAGATACCTGGAATACATGTAAAATCAAGTGTCAACACAGGGTTGGTGAGTTCATAGGTAAGTAAAACATATTTGATAAATCATCCATTATCATTCAAAGAAGGGTTTACTGTAAAAGTGTGAGTTTAATTTACTCACCGGTATATGAATAGCCTGTCGGAACCCTTTTCATTAAGGTGAACCCGCTACCCCACATACCCGCTATGTACAAGCCCAACAAATCCTTCACATAGGATTTGCCCATGTATCATAGCTTATTTTCCCTTTTCCTTTTTATGTGTGTATTATGCCAATTTTAATAATTCAAATCAGAGGGCGCGAATCCTCTCTTTACATTTATCCTCATATGGGTGGTAAGTGGAACTATAATGGCAAAACTTATATAGCGCAACTATCTGCCTTCCCACAGAATCGTCATCCCGAATGACAGCGAGATCTTTGTGCATCTGATAAGGGCCACATGTCCAAATCTTTGTGGGGGTTAGTCACTCCCCGATAGTACTATCCAAAAGATCCCTGCCTTGTTTATAGCCCAGTTTACACAGAAGGATTTCATAATAACCATATGTAATCATAAATGTGATCCATTATTATTTAACATAATACACAAAAATAATTTGTAAATTTAATTACAACATGTATTCCAGCCCCAAAATATTTAAATGATTAAAAAGGGGAATAGTTATGAACTCACCTCAGTCCTTGTGTGTGGTGTTGACAACCTAGTAAATTCCTGTTTAGGAATTATAATTCACATAAGCAAACAAATACAAATCCATAACCTAAATAAGTTAGATCTTGAACCTGGCGTTCAATTGATCTAAGGTTTGGTTCTCGGGGATTTGTTATAAACATATAGTTAAATCATTTTATTATCTTTGTTAATTCATTAATAACTAAAGATATATTTTATAAATTTTAATTAATTTAATAACGATTTAACATATCATTATATTCTAAGTAAATTATAGATATTATTTAAACATGTAAGTTTATATTTAATTTTGTAAGATTTTATAATTTAATATATAAATCTAATTTATGATTATCATGTTTAAAACACAACTAGAATACTTTAATATTTTATAATTTATAAAATCTAATAGCAAGATTTATAAATAAAAACAAATCATCTAAACATTATATTCTTATGATAATATTATTTTAATTGGACATATAAATAATAAATAATAACATGATAAACATAATATAATTTATCGAATTATTAAATAATTAATAATTATAACATAATAGATTTATATTCAATATAAATTATCTAATTATTAATTATGTTTTCCATATTTATATTATGTATAAACATTATTTAACTATGTAAGTTTAATTTTTATAAAATTTTATAAATATTTAATTTATAAAATCTAATTTGTATTTATCTAATCATAATTAATCCATAATTAATAATATATTGTCCATTAATAATTTTGATGATTTAAATCATTACTTAAAATCCACTTTTATAAAAATAACAATTTATAACCTTTTTAACAATTTTTATAAATAAATAACTAAGTAAATAAATAAATAAATAATAAGGTTTTGATGAAATAATTTCCAGAATATAATTAAATAACTTATAAAATTAACAAAGTTTATAAACTATTTTTATAATTTTTAGTTATTTTTCTGTATTTTTAAATGGTCAAAAAGGCTTTTTAAAAAAAAATGTGAAGGTGGCCGGGTTCGAACCCGCGACCACAAACACACACCCCAAGCTTAAACCAGTGAACCAAAGGCACAAGGCCGCAATGGTTTCTGGTTTCAATTTCTTTTAAACACCATTTTCAATCAACCTCAATTCCACCAAGAACCTGAACTGAAATCGATCCAATGATCCCCCAATCGAAACTGTAAATGATTAGATTCATGGGGTTTTTGATCCCCATGTAAAAACGAATTCAATGGTATATTCAATTACCTGTTTTGGTTCGAGGTGATGCTCAGATTTCACGAAGAACAGTCGCGGCTAATGTGGAATACAAACGATAATCAAACGTTGATGAAAATGCAATTAACTTCACAGGAAGTTTCCAGTAATCCCAATGATCAAAAGCCCTCTGGAAATTTAAAGGTTTGAAACTCGAATAGGGGTGTTCGTGTAGCTACAGGTCGCGGTAATGGTGATGATTCGAACTGCTTGTTTTCGAGTGTTTCAGTTGAGATTGAGAATACCATTAGTTTAGGAATGATTATATAGTCGATATTGTTTGATTAATTTGAATAGAATATAGTAGTAGTGCGATTTAGGAGTTATTAAAGTGGCCGAAAGTTTCACGTGGTGTAGATCGATCGCACTCAGTTGGTTTTTCGAATTATTGTGGGGCATTGTGTTCGATTTTTGTCTACGAATCATTTAGGACCGGTTTCATATTTTACAATCGAGTATTGAAGCCGTTTGGAGTTCGCCGGAATTGTCGCCGGTGGCCGGCCGGAACAGGGGTCGACGGGGAAAGGGGGGTTGGGTTTGAATTAATTACAGAATGGTCCCTGGGGTTTTAAAATGTTTTAAATTTTATGTTTTAACTTTAAAACATGTTTTAAAAATTACAAATAACCCCCTGGACTTTATAAATTCAATTTAATCTTTTTATAAATTATTTATTATAACAATATTTTCATTATTATTATTTCCATTATTAACATTATTATTTTTAATACTAATATTATATTATTATTATCATTATTTTTGATAATAATATCATTATTATTATAATTATTATTTTTATCATTAATTGTAATAATAATATCATTATTATTATTATTATTATTATTATAATTTGTAATAATATCATTTTTATTATTACTATTATTATCATTATTTTTATTATTATTAACATTATTATTAAATAATAATAAAATACAAAACTAATTTGTAAAATCACATAAATTTTGTATTAAATCGCGAAAAATTTTCGGGTTGTCACAAAGTGGATGGAAGATGGAGGTGGCTATTCTTGGAAAGGCAACATGATGCTTTAAACAAGGGTAAAAGTTGTTACACAAAAATGGCATGACTACACCCTTCAAGTCAAACAAGAAGGGTTCACCTCTTTTGAGGTTGCATGGGGAAGAGAAGAAGGGGGGGGGGTAAAGGGGACGGATTTGGGGGTGGGGGTTGGGTTGATTTTCAATTGTTGTATAGTATGGGGTATTTGGGTGGTATTTGTGTCACTATGGTAATTTTTATATATTTTTATATTTTTACTTTTTACCTTTTAAAATACATATAAATTATTATAAGAATCATATAATATCATACATTTTAATATTGATGATATGTAAATAATAACTCATTTATCTACTAGTTGCGTTACACGCGTTTTATCCTGGTAACATATCAATTTACGCGTTAAGGTTTTTCTTAAATTTAGAACTTTTTCAATGTATTAATATTGGAACCTAAGATACTTTAAAACACTTTAAAGTATTTATTGACACACATATATATTAATTATCACCAACGTTCTTGTGTGCTTGTATCGTGTAACATCCTGTATTTTTACGTTAATTAAAAATTAAAGGCGTTTAATCTTAAAAGGACCATTGTGGTCATTTATGAAACTCATGGGTGATTTGAGTGTTAATGCCTGTAATTATTTAGTCAAGCTTAAAAATGCTAGATAACCAATAATAATAACAATAATAATAATAATAATAATAATAATAATAATAATAATAATAATAATAATAATAATAATAATAACCTAGAATTAAAGTGCAGGGGGTTGTTTTGTCATTTTGAAAACTTTAAATAAAAGTTTATAGCATAAAATAATAACAATTCAAAGATGAGGGACCATTTGTGTAAAAAGTCCAAACTCCAAACCAATTCCCCTTCTCTCTCCCCGTTTTCCCGGCGAGCTGCTCCGGCGAGCTCCGCCGAGCTCCGGCGACCCCAAAAACCTCACCATTTCCTCATTTTTGACCCAATCAAACCGCCCAACACTCTCGGTTATGGGTTTCGAACTCGAACCCACTCGAATTTGGGTTTCCCGCTCGTTCCTCCTTCCAAAACGAAACCGTGTCTAACCTTAACAAAATTCGAAATCAAACCTTGCCAAAATCACAAATTGAATCGAATCAAATCATTCCTAAAGTTAATACGCGGTCTAAACAATTAATCAATCAATCTATAACACAAATTAACAACTCGAATCTCTCAAAATTAGAAAGTATACACGCGATTTTAAAATCAAACGCGTTAAGCCCGTAAACCATGAAATCAAGCTTATAAATTAGGGGCGTTCGACTCATTTTGAAGTTCCTAAACACCCCTAACCCTCAATTTCACCAAAAACCTTCTCGATCAAAAAGCCCCAAATTCAAGAACACCCGAACCTAATCGAACCCGAAACCCTTTCAATACCTCATCAATCAGGTAATTAAGACCTGATTTCTACTCGTTTTCATGCAAGGATCAAAGCCCTATGATGATTTAGGTGATTAACACCGAATCGAGGGTCAATTTTGATTCAAACGAAACTAGGGTTCATCTTAAATTGGGGGAAACCGGGGCGATTTAGTTTAAGTTCCAAACAAACCGAATTGAACCAAGGCCACGGCCCTGGTTCACTGGTTCCTGCGCTCCACCTTTCAGAAGGGGTCCCGGGTTCGACCCCGGGAAACCCCCATTTTCTTTTCAGATTCTTTTTCCTTTTTCTTTACATTTCTTTTTATTTATTTAACCTTTTTAAATTCTGAAAATTTCTAAAATTATTTTATAAAATGCAGAATTTATTTAAACTTTTGTTTAATTAATTTTGTGACTGAATTAATTTTTATAAAATACTTTTGTATTTATAAATACATGTTTGTAGTTTTAAAAATACAAAAGAAATGTGTGAAAATAATACTTGTATATGTTTATATATATTTAAATACTTAAATTGTTTATCTACTTATTAATATATAATATATATATATATATATATATTTCATTTTTAATATATATATAGTTTATTTTAATAGTTAAATATATATATATAGTTCATTGTTTTTTTTAAAAATATATATATATAGTTTATTTTTAATATTTAAATCTTGTGTTATAATTATATTTGCAATCTTTATAAATCGGTTTAACATACAATTAAATTAAGTTTTTCTTCTTATTTATATTATTCTTTCTCATACGCGCAAACAATTAATTATTTCAAAGTAAAAATCCATTCGTTCCATTTATCCGATCGCATTATTAACATGTAATAAATACGAATAATTATTAAATCCTATTAGACTTACAACCCTAAAATATATTTAATCGTCAAACAATTATAACGCGTTACCTTATTCTTAAATTAGGTGCCTTGTGACGTTTGTGTTGGAAATCTTATTCGTGGTTATTCTTATTACATCTGCAAGTCTCCCTTATTAAACAAGTGAGTTCTTATGCCCGCTTTACGATTATTTCACATCTTTCGGGGTGAAACATGTTGCTTATACAAACTTACACATACACGCTTTGATACTTATTACACACGTGCAATTCTTTACATAGTCGTGGTTGTTTGAATATGTTATGTATTATATGAGATGTGACATACGTGTGCAATCATTAACTATTGCTAGCCTAGCGAAGTCTTAGATCTTTGGGCCTGACAAGCCTATTTGGTGCTAAAGCCGAGGGATTGCCGGCTCCTAGGAGCCGTATGCTTGTGCACTAGGGAACCAAATACACTTAGCTAACCATGCTTATTCATATTATTCAGTCGAGGCTTGATTGTAACTATGCATGCTCTATATACTTACTATCTTGTGACCATTGACTAGAATTGCCACGTTTTAGTATACTTATTATATATAAAACCATGAGAACTCACCAGCTCGTTAGTTGACTTTATTTTCAACATGTTTCAGGTAATGTGCAAGCTTAGTGATGATTGAAGAAATGCTTAAACCTAGAACATGGACCTAGGCTTAATAAAGACAATTGGATTCTTGTTTTCGTTTGATGTATTTGAGACTTTGATGTATGTGGTGTTTGAAACAATTGATTAATGGTATTTTACATTTTAACATAGCGTTATGTGGCTGTGAACAATCTTAACCCTCACACCTCGACGTTTCCGCCGTCAAGGTTGGGGTGTGACAGATTGGTATCAGAGCCCATAACTATAGGGATTTAGGTTATTAGAAATGGTGACCTAGACTATAGTTTATGCATGATCCTTATAGAATAGTGTTCTTATGAATACATACTTATTGTTTGCATGCTGCCTAACGCTATGCCTTATTATGTGCAATGTGATGCCTTAGCATAGGTGCCTTTCTGCATGATTACATATTGTTACCCGTCTCCCCTAGACTTATCTTAAAACATTGATTCTCCCCGACAGTTACTATTTCTTAAACTTATTCTCTTCTCCGAGTAGAATCTATTGATAGGAATTCTTTAGACTTTATGTCTAATCTTATAAATATCTCATCAAGATCTTTGATTTCATGAACCAAAGAACTAGTGTGGTACATAGACACCTGTATTATGGTTTTCCTGGCAAAAGGCTCTCGGGCTAAGGTAAGCATTTCGCATAAATCCTACGGGACTAGTCATGCTTACCTGGGGATTTCCGGGATGAGTGATAAACTATGACCAACGTACACAAGTTTCTGAGGCGAATGGGTCAATTCATCTTGACGTGTCAACGTTTCCAAATGGTGATGCGTCACCAATGGAATCATTCTGTATAATTCATGATTCTTACCTTAATTGCCCATCCTTATTATCCTTTTAACCGATCCTAATCCAATTTATATTTTTCCAGCATGTCTCGTTACCACAGAAACCGAGGAAGATCCGACCGAAAGCTTGCCGCCATGATTGCCCGGCAAATGGCTGCGGTCATCCCGACCATGGTAGCTGAACTCAGCAGCACTATGATCGCAAACGTCACGAACAATAGCAATGGCCAAGGGGAAAATAGTGCAAACCAACGGCGTAACAACCAGTCTTGCACCTTCAAGCACTTTAGTTCATGCAAGCCTCCCAGTTATAGTGGCAAGGAAGGTGCTACCGGTCTCTTAGAATGGTTTGAAGGGATGGAGAACACTTTCGTCAACTGTGAGTGCCCCGAAGCACTCAAGGTGAGGTATGCCACCAGTATGCTGCAGCAAAGGGCCTTAACATGGTGGAACAGTGAGAAGAGAAACCGAGGCCCCGACGCGATCTTGGTCTTAACTTGGGAGGAATTCAAAAACATAGCCATAGCCAAGTTTTGTCCGAGAAGCGAAATCCAGAAACTGGAGGAGGAATTCTGCAACCTGAAACAAGATGGCGGGAACCATCTGGCGTATTCTACCCGTCATCACGAGCTGAGCATACTGCTGCCACACATGGTGGATACTGTTTCCCGTAATGTGGAAAAATTTATTAACAGTGTGATGCCTCAGATTCAGGATGCCGTTGTGGGTAGCTGACCCGCAACTCTGGAAGAAGCTATCACCATCACTGCACAGCTGACGGAGAACCACATCCGAGCGGGCACTATGTCTGCAAAGGGTGCCAAGAAAACCGAGAAGACAGCCCCCGAGGAGGTCAAGGATGTTAAGTTCGATAACAAGAAGAGGAAGTTTGTACTGGCACGGAACTACGCTGTGGCCGCCCCTAAGCCACCCCAGAGACAGTGTGTTCCCGGGGCTGCACCGGCAGCACAAGTGCCTGTGGCAAGGGCTTATGCAGGCCCTCTACCTATGTGCAACACATGTAAGTACCATCATCCGGGAAACCTTCCGTGTCGCATCTGCACACTATGTGGCAAGTACGGGCATCTCGTGGCAACGTGCCGCCGAGCAATGGGAAACGCAGTGACGGAACCAAATCGGGTCTGCTACAATTGTGGAGAACCAGGTCACTACCGTCCCCAATGCCCTCGTCTTGTGGGCAATGTTCGCAAGCTCGTGGACGTGCCTTCAACATCAACGCGAACCAAGCTCAAACGAACAACGAGGTGGTGAACGGTACGTAAAATTTCAACCCTATCCCCATAGAATTTCTCTTAAAATTCCTTGCTTATGTCCTTAAGTGCCTCTAAAACCTATACAGGTATGTTTCTTATTAATAACACCTACGCATACGTATTATTTGATTCGGGTGCCGATAGAAGTTTCGTTTCCTTAGAATTCGAGCCGACACTTTCTAAACCTCGCTCAAATCTAGAAAGACCTCTCACTGTCGAAGTTGCTGATGGAGAACCCATCACCGTCGACGTGGTCATCCGCGATTGTTTATTGTGTCTCGACGACCATAAATTTCTTATCGACCTCATTCCTATGAAGCTCGGGAGTTTCGACGTCATTATTGGCATGGATTGGTTATCTAAGAACCATGCCGAGGTCGTTTGCTTCGAGAAGTGCATTCGTATGCCCTTACCGTCCGGGGACACGTTGAAGGTGTTCGGTGAACGGTCTTCCAAAGGACTCAAGCTTATGTCATGCACTAAGGCTTGAAAATGCCTAAGTAAGAGTTATCCGGCATTCTTGGCCTATGTAGTCAACACCAAAGCCAAAGGGAAGGAGCTCAAAGACGTTCCAATTGTACGAGAATTCGCCGAGGTCTTTCCCGATGATCTCAGCGGCTTACCTCCCGTACGTGAAGTAGAATTCAAAATCGACTTGATTCCGGGCGCAAGCCCCGCGGCTAAATCACCTTATCGACTCGCACCATCTAAAATGCAAGAACTCTCTAGCCAACTATAGGAATTATCCGAGAAGGGGTTTATCCGCCCTAGTTCTTCTCCTTGGGGTGCACCTGTCTTATTTGTGAACAAGAAAGATGGGTCATTCCGCATGTGTATCGATTACCGGGAGCTCAACAAGTTGACCATCAAGAACCGGTATCCTCTTCCTCGTATCGGCGATCTCTTCGATCAACTTCAAGGAGCTGTAATCTTTTCAAAAATCGACTTGCATTCAGGTTATCACCAACTGCGAGTCCACGACGACGATATCCCAAAGACTGCATTCCGCACTCGGTATGGGGATTACGAGTTCATGGTTATGCCTTTCGGTTTAACCAATGCTCCAGCGGTCTTCATGGATCTTATGAATCGGGTGTGCAAGCCATACCTAGACAAGTTCGTCATCGTTTTCATTGACGACATTCTTATTTATTCCAAGTCTCGCTCCGATCATGAACTTCATCTCCGTCAAATCCTCGAGCTGTTGAAGAAGGAACAACTGTACGTGAAATTCTCGAAATGTGAGTTTTGGCTTGAAGAAGTACAATTCTTAGGGCGCGTTGTGAATAGTCAAGGAATTCACGTCGACCCTGCGAAGGTTGAAGCCGTGAAGGATTGGAGTGCTCCCACAACGCCGACGGAAGTTCGATCATTTCTTGGTCTAGCCGGATATTATCGGCGATTTATTGCCAACTTCTCGAAAATCGCAAAGCCACTCACGTCTTTGACTCAGAAGAACAAGCCTTTCGAGTGGAAAACCGAGCAAGAAGAGGCGTTTGAGACATTGAAGCACAAGTTGTGCAATGCTCCTATTCTGACGCTACCGGATGGAAATGACGACTTCACGGTATACTACGACGCGTCAAAACAAGGCCTTGGTTGTGTTCTCATGCAACGGGGAAAGCTCATCGCATATGCCTCGAGACAATTGAAGGTTCACGAGGTAAATTATACGACGCACGATCTCGAGCTCGGAGCGGTGGTCTTTGCTTTGAAAATCTGGAGACACTATCTATACGGCACGCAATGTATAGTCTACACGGACCACAAAAGCCTCCAACACGTTTTCAATCAGAAGGACCTCAATATGAGGCAACGTCGTTGGGTGGAACTAATTAGCGACTACGATTGTGATATCCGATACCATCCCGGCAAGGCAAATGTCGTAGCCGATGCATTGAGTCGAAAGACGCATCAAAAGATGGTCTCCGTTCAAGAGACTCGTGACCGACGTCAATGGTTCGATACATTGGGAGAGTTTAACACTGAAGTCCGACTCGATGTCAACAACGCTACGGTGTTATTACAGAATTTAAAGATCGATTGTGACATCGAGGCGAGTATTCGAGAAGCACAGCAAGCGGTGCAAACCGAAGGGAGTATGAAGGAAGAGCTCGAGCCAAATCTCTTAGCCCAATTAGAAACAAGATCCAATGGGTTAATGTATTTCGCAAACCGAATCTGGATTCCCAAACGCAATAACCTTCGGACTTCTATCATGAACGAAGCACATCGGACTCGTTATTCTATCCACCCGGCTCCGATAAGATGTACATGGACTTACGGAGTCAATATTGGTGGCCCGGAATGAAGCGAGACATAGCAACCTATGTTGCTAAATGCCTTACATGCACGAAGGTTAAAGCGGAGCATCAACGTCCAAGTGGATTACTCGAACAACCCGAAATTCCCATGTGGAAGTGGGAACATATATCCATGGACTTCATAACCAAGTTACCTCGGACATCTCGCGGGCACGATAGCATATGGGTAATCGTCGACCGATTGACCAAGTCGGCACATTTCATACCCATACGCGACACGTATAAGACATCAAGGTTAGCCAGGATTTACATCGACGAGATCGTAAGCCGTCATGGTGTGCCTCTTCACATTATATCCGACCGAGACGCTCGATTCACTTCTCACTTCTGGACTACTATGCAAGAGCTTCTGGGTACGCAATTGGATTTAAGCACGGCTTACCATCCCCAAACCGATGGCCAAACCGAGCGGACGATCCAAACCCTAGAAGACCTGTTACGTCTCTGTGTACTTGATTTTGGGGGCGACTGGGATACACACCTGCCGCTCGCAGAATTCTCCTACAACAACAGTTACCACTCAAGCATCCAAATGGCACGTTTGGAGCACTTTACGGTCGTAAGTGTCGTTCACCAATCTGCTGGACCGACATTGGCGAGAATCTTATCACCGGTCCCGAGCTCATCCAAGAGACGACCGATAAAGTCGCTATCATCCGCAAGAACCTGGAAGTGGCCAGGATTCGACAGAAGAGCTACGCTGATAAACGTCGCAAGCCATTGGAATTCCAAGTTAGGGAGATGGTCCTTCTCAAGGTCTCACCGTGGAAGGGTGTGGTTCGCTTTGGAAGGAAAGGCAAGTTAGCTCCGAGGTTTGTAGGGCCTTTCAAGGTTCTGAAAAGAATCGGGAAAGTGGCCTACAAACTAGAACTACCCTCCGACCTTAGTGGAATTCACCCGGTCTTCCACGTCTCGAATCTGAGGAAGTGTCTGGCCGACGATAATTTGCATGTGCCATTGGAAGACATTCAGATCGACGAGACACTACACTTCATTGAGAAACCCGTCGAAATCATGGATCGCATTATAAAGAAGACTAGGACCTCTACGACCCCAATTGTAAAGGTTCGGTGGGAGAACAAACGAGGAGCGGAATTCACTTGGGAGCGTGAAGAACATATGAAGAAGACGTACCCTTCCTTATTCTTGTAACCCTTTTGATTCTTAATTTCGGGACGAAATTCTTATAAGTTGGGGAGACTGTAACATCCTGTATTTTTACGTTAATTAAAAATTAAAGGCGTTTAATCTTAAAAGGACCATTGTGGTCATTTATGAAACTCATGGGTGATTTGCGTGTTAATGCCTTAATTATTTAGTCAAGCTTAAAAATGCTAGATAACCAATAATATAATAATAATAATAATAATAATAATAATAATAATAATAATAATAATAATAATAATAATAATAATAACCTAGAATTAAAGTGCAGGGGGTTGTTTTGTCATTTTGAAAACTTTAAATAAAAGTTTATAGCATAATATAATAACAGTTCAAAGATGAGGGACCATTTGTGTAAAAAGTCCAAACTCCAAACCAATTCCCCTTCTCTCTCCCCGTTTTCCCGGCGAGCTGCTCCGGCGAGCTCCGCCGAGCTCCGGCGACCCCAAAAACCTCACCATTTCCTCATTTTGACCCAATCAAACCGCCCAACACTCTCGGCTATGGGTTTCGAACTCGAACCCACTCGATTGGGGTTTCCCGCTCGTTCCTCCTTCCAAAACGAAACCGTGTATAACCTTAACAAAATTCGACATCAAACCTTGCCAAAATCACAAATTGAATCGAATCAAATCATTCCTAAAGTTAATACGCGGTCTAAACAATTAATCAATCAATCTATAACACAAATTAACAACTCGAATCTCTCAAAATTAGAAAGTATACACGCGGTTTCAAAATCAAACGCGTTAAGCCCGTAAACCATGAAATCAAGCTTTTAAATTAGGGGCGTTCGACTCATTTGAAGTTCCTAAACACCCCTAACCCTCAATTTCACCAAAATCTTCTCGATCAAAAAGCCCCAAATTCAAGAACACCCGAACCTAATTGAACCCGAAACCCTTTCAATACCTCATCAATCAGGTAATTAAGACCTGATTTCTACTCGTTTTCGTGCAAGGATCAAAAGCCCTATGATGATTTAGGTGATTAACACCGAATCGAGGGTCAATTTTGATTCAAACGAAATTAGGGTTCATATTAAATTGGGGGAAACCGGGGCGATTTAGTTTAAGTTCCAAACAAACTGAAGTGAACCAAGGCCACGGCCCTGGTTCACTGGTTCCTGCGCTCCACCTTTCAGAAGGGGTCCCGGGTTCGACCCCGGGAAACCCCCATTTTCTTTTTCAGATTCTTTTTCCTTTTTCTTTTCATTTCTTTTTATTTATTTAACCTTAAATTTAAATTCTGAAAATTTCTAAATTATTTTATAAAATGCAGAATTTATTTAAACTTTTGTTAATTAATTTTGTGACTGAATTAATTTTTATAAAATACTTTTGTATTTATAAATACATTTTTGTAGTTTTAAAAATACAAAAGAAATGTGTGAAAATAATACTTGTATATGTTTATATATTTAAATACTTAAATTGTTTATCTACTTATTAATATAAATATATATATATATAGTTCATATTTTATATATATATAGTTTAATTTTAATAGTTATATATATAGTTCATGTTTTTTTAAATATATATATATATAGTTCATTTTTAATATTAAATCTTGTGTTATAATTATTATATGCAATCTTTATAAATAGGTTTAACGTACAATTAAATCAAGTTTTTCTCTTATTTATATTATTCTTTCTCATACGCGCAAACAATTAATTATTTTAAAGTATAAACATCCATTCGTTCCATTTATCCGATCGCATTATTAACATGTAATAAATACGAATAATTATTAAATCCTATTAGACTTACAACCCTAAAATATAATTAATCGTCAAACAAATTATAACGCGTTACCTTATTCTTAAATTAGGTGCATTGTGACGTTTGTGTTGGAAATCTTATTCGTGGTTATTCTTATTACATCTGCAAGTCTCCTTATTAAACAAGTGAGTTCTTATGCCCCGCTTTACCAATTATTTCACATCTTTCGAGGTGAAACATGTTGCTTATACAAACTTACACATACACGCTTTGATACTTATTACACACGTGCAATTCTTTACATAGTCGTGGTTGTTTGAATATGTTATGTATTATATGAGATGTGACATACGTGTGCAATCATTAACTATTGCTAGCCTAGCGAAGTCTTAGATCTTTGGGCCTGACAAGCCTATTTGGTGCTAAAGCCGAGGGATTGCCGGCTCCTAAGAGCCTTATGCTTGTGCACTAGGAACCAAATACACTTAGCTAATCATGCTTATTCATATTATTTAGTCGAGGCTTGATTGTAACTATGCATGTTCTATATACTTACTATCTTGTAACCATTGACTAGAATTGCCACGTTTTAGTATACTTATTATATATAAAACCATGAGAACTAACCAACTCGTTAGTTGACTTTATTTTCAACATGTTTCAGGTAATGTGCAAGCTTAGTGATGATTGAAGAAATGCTTAAACCTAGAACATGGACCTAGGCTTAATAAAGACAATTGGATTCTTGTTTTCGTTTGATGTATTTTGAGACTTTGATGTATGTGGTGTTTGAAACAATTGATTAATGGCATTTACATTTTAACATAGTGTTATGTGGCTGTGAACAATCTTAACCCTCACACCTCAACGTTTTCCGCCGTCAAGGTTGGGTGTGTGACATATCGCGTGTAAAATGGTAACTACGTCGAATTACCGATGCATGAGATGTTATACGCGAAAGTTTGTAATGCATAAAACAACTTCAATAATTGTAATTAAATTGGAAATCAAGTGTCATAGGTGTAATTATAACCAAGTCAAGACCGGGTATTGACCTGAAATTGCCGTTGTCACATCATTTTTACATATATGTTTATTTTTCTATTTTTTTAAACCTCATTTAATATACACCCTTTAAATAAATTGCTATTTTAGTCTCTGTGGTTTGGACATGTTTGCCAATTCAGTCTAAAATCCCACCACCTTGGCATAAAACACCTTGGCATAAAACACCTTGGCATAAAACACCATATCACCACCATCCGTGATGGAACCACCATGTAGACGTATGGTACAAATAACCCACATAAGACCGGGTACCCAAACCCGAAAGCCCGGTCCATGCGGGCGGAATGGGTAAGCCAGCAGGACACGTGCCCCGCATTTAATTACATCGGAATCACCCCAATCATAACCGATAATTCAGTAACGGTCGGAGAACATAAAAGGTAATGGATTTGCCAAGGAATAACTCTGTAAACCACACAGCACACGATTACAGCAGGCAAACACTATAAATACCAGGTAAGGTGGATCGAGATCCTCACAAAAGAATACACGCAAAAGCTTCCCTTATTCTCCCTATCACATATTTTCATTCAACCAATACTTACACTCATGCCGGAGGGTCGTTCCCGAGATATTTCCCCCTAGAAAGCCTTAACTGGTGGTTGCTTTCATGTGCGTAGGTGTGATGCTTCATAGAGTATCGGTGGATCGAGTTCAACAAGACCGGAACCATCCAGAGTTGGACACCGTATTTACACACCACACACCACCACCACCACGCCGTAAAACCACCACCACCACGCCGTAAAACCACCACCACTCCATCGGAACCCCCAAATCATCACCTTCACCGTATCATAAACCACCACACCACACCAGACGCACCACCACCACACATTAGATCTCCACCACTACACATTAGATCTCCGTCATCACACACTAGATCACCACCACCATGTGGACCCTAAAAACAAACCGTTAATCCTCAAACTTATAACAACCCCTTCAAAAACGTATATGGAACCCTTGAAAACGAGTATTGTAGAGGTATTAGAGGTTTGATATGCTTTTTCGAAGTGGTATGTTACAAGTCCAATATTGATTGTCGATTTTTAGGGTTTATATGATAGCGACGATCCATGTGCGTTGTGGTGGTGGGCGCTCTGGTGTGGTTTTGGTGCCTTTGGGATGGGGTGGTGGCGGTGGTTCGGTGGTTCTTGTGACGGGTAGTGGTGTGGTGGTTATTTTGGACTAAATTGGCAGATACGCTCACCACAGGGACTAAAATAGCAATGTATTTAAAGAGTATAGTAAATCAGGTTTTAAAAAGAAAAATAAAAAGATGTATGTAAAATGACCAATATACCCCTCATTTAATGGAAATTGTGGATGGAGTTAACGAACTGGATGAATATGACAGATTTGAAACCACAGGGACCCAGATGCAAAAAAAAAAATACGATTGGATTAAAGAGACAATTTTTACCAAACCACAAGGCCGAAAATGACAATTTATCATTTGTTTATTTTTATTAATTCTTTAATAATTCTAATTATATAATTTACTAACCGTTTTTATATAACTTGATTTACATTACTATTCTAATTAAAAACTTATGTCGGTGCTTTTCTCTTTTTTTTTTGGCTTTTTTTTTGTGAAATTTTTTTTTTTGTTTTTTTTTGTGTTTAAATTTTTTTTTCTTTTTGTGTTTAATATGGTTGTTTTTGAGTGTTGTTCGAGATTTTTGGGGTGAATTTTTTGTATGTTTTTTTATCTGGACACGTATCTTTGATTTGTAGGGTTCATTGACGTGTCTTTCTCCGAGTTCCTGCTTTTTTTCTTTCATTATCGATACCCTGACGATTCTCGCTATTAAGGTTTGGGTTTTCCTTTTGTTTGCTCTTTTCGGTGCTTTGATTTTCGTCGGTTTTCTATTTTGGATTATGTCGCTTTCTTGCGGCTTTAATTTTCATATGGTGTTGGGCTTTGATTTAGTTTTTGGTTTCTGCATATTCTGGTGTGTTATAGATTTATGGTTTTTGTGTGTTTTACTTTGCTTATTTTACTGATTTGTGGTTTTGAACCTTCATTTGATTTGATTTAGGGTTCACCTTAACTCGCTACACAAGGCAACACGCGTGCCAAAACCTAATCTTTTTCTTTTTTTGAATGTTGATATTTATATTATATATTATAATAACACATTGGGTCAAATATAATATGTTTTAATGACGCAAAAAAAATTTCAACATAAATTTAGTTGGGAAACGATTGGGTTAAATATAATATGTTTTATTCGACATATAAATACGTTTCGATGTATTTAACTCATAAACGAGTCGGACATTTTTGTATATATACTCTATCACATCGCCTACAACGTCAATACACGTGTTTTTATGTACGTTTTGAGTTGCTATACTTTTCAACATAAATTTGTTTTTAAAAATAGTTGGGCCGAATATAACATGTTATCATTCAACGGTAAATATTCGAGTTACTTTACGTTTTGACATAAATTTAGTTGGGGAACGAGTCGGCTGGTCGTAGTTTACACTTTACTCACGTCGCAAACGCCGCCGCAACGCCGGCGGGTTAAAGCCTAGTTATTTAATTATTTTAATCCTACTTTTATGTATAATATTTTACATTTAATATATTGAATTCTTCGTAGTTTTGAAAATTTTAATTCATTTAATTGAATTCCTTCGTAGTTTGAAGAATGTTGGATTTATTCGGGTAAAGTTTATTTAACTTTTTTATTTTTTTAACAAAAAAGGTTTAAATACAAGTGTATTTTTGCTACAAAGTGTGAGAAGACCCAGTGAGTCAAAAAAAGACACAAAAAAATTATATCTCACCATCTAATCAAATTTCAAAAATTATTCGGAGCTTTTGTTCCACTAATCGTTCTCACTAAGAAAAAAAATGAAAAATAAAAAATATAAAAAAATTAACGTTTTTTATTGTGTCATTTATGAAATGTCATTATGAAAGACTCAATGACGTCATTGTGTCAATATAAAAGACACAATGACGTCATTGTGTCATATAGAGACACAATGAACTTTTTTTATTTTTATTTTTTTTTCTGAAAGAGGACAACGAGAGGAACAGAGGCTCCGAATTACTTTTTTAAAATTCGATTTAGATTGTGATATATTAATTTTTTTGTGACTTTTTAGGTCATTGTGTCTTCTCATACTTTGTAGCAAAAATACACTTTGTAAAATAACCTCAACCTTTTAACAAAACATATTATTTTTGGAATCTCATGATTTAACTCTAACAAATTTTACGAATAAGATACGTCAAGAATGAAACTCTTCTTTTTTTTTTTTTTTTTTTTAATTTTATGATTTTTACGAACTAAAAACACCCTTATATATTACTTTGTAGGCGGTACAAAACTACTCCTCTTACTTCTATGAATCATGTCATTTGTGAGTGATTTAATCTGTGTAACCATTTTATTTCAATTCATCTTATAGATTATGTTGTTGCCATTTAACAAATAGGAACGGCTTGTCTTTAGTTGGAGATTTGTTGTATATATAAATCTAGAACGCGAAAACAAACCAAATAAACAAACCTAAAACTTGATAAATTCTGGAACTTGAATATATTCTTCAAATAATAAAACTTGGTTCAATCTCTTAATTATGAACACTATTAAATAAACATATTTTGTGTGTTACATATTTTACAACTGAGGGTGGAGAGTTATCTCTTTTTTTTATACCCCAAACTATCTTAAACGCTATTCAATTATATAATTTCACATCATTTGAACCTAAACTAGCTCACAAAGAGAGGGTGTTCATCTTTTACACCCCAGGGTACAAAGTTATATACAAATGCACAAGTGTTGAACGACAATGAAGTGGCTTTAAGTGTGTGTTAATGAACCAACAATCCAAACATTCAACCTCTTTCCGAGTCGCTGAGGCGGTTTATCCACCCAAGCCGTATACACCCAAGGCTTGAACCCGCAGCCGCAGGTGCCCCTCCACCATTAAACCACATTCAGATGATCAGATTTGTAATTAAAGATGATACCTCGAGCGTGTTTACTCTTTATCTAATGAAATTAAAGATGAGATTCGTTAATCAACGTTTACCGTTTTATTAACATTTAGATTTCTTTTTCTCATGTATTCCGTACAACTACTAATTATTTTTTAAAACAGCAATCACGCAAATCCATATAATCTTACTTCAAAATTTACATCACTATTTATTATAAGATTCAAAATCTTAATATCATAAGAAAAAATATATACTATCATATACATGTTAGATATCACTGGACTTTGATGAATACTATTTACTACTTTTGTATTCATGCTTTAATGAAAAATATTTAAAACTTGAAGTTATGTTCTATAAAATGTAACACGAAAACATAATGGATATCTACTTATAATCATTAGAAATATTAAAGAGTAAATTACTATTTTGGTCCCTGTGATTTGGTCATTTTAACCATTTGAGTTCAAAAACGAATTATCTAACAAATCAAGCCCTATGGTTTGTATTCTATAACTATTTCAGTCCAATATACTAACAGAGTTAGATTTTTCAGTTATTTTTTAATAAAATGACCAAACTGCCCTTGGACTGAAATTGTTATTTTTTAATAACCTCAGGGACCAAAAATGTAATTTACTCTCTCACACAAACATATTATATATATATATATTATATAAAAATATATTATATATATATATATATTATATTATTATTTATTTTGTATTATATATATTATTATATATATTATATTATATAAAAATATATTATATTATTTATTTTGTATTATATATATATTATATTATATTATATATATATAAAAATATATTATATTATTATTTATTTTGTATTATATATATCGTTCAATTCTATAAGCTTCTTTTTAAATTTTTTTTGTATTTATACATATTTTTTATTTGGCTCGTTTAAACGTAATTTATCGCTCTTTTATTTGAACGTATTTTTACTATTTGTTTATTAAAAAGCTTTCTTTTTCAAACCAACCTGTTAAAATTATTTAGCTGTTTGACTAATATATGTGTGTATATGTTAAAATATTTTTATTTTTTATTTTTTAAATTTTTAAAAATATATTTTAAACCGTTTGAATTTTAAACTGATAATTTAATTACTAAAAAACATTTTTTAAGTGTTTGTAAACCATTTGGTTTTCAAACATCACTCTTTATACAATTGGTTTTTAAAATTTAAAAGGTTGGTTTTCTAAACAATTTTTAAAATCACTAATCTTCAAATTGTTCCGCTTTAAAATCTTTCGGCTTTTTAAACATATTTTTCATAATCATTCGGCTTTTTAAATTTATTTTTTAATCGTTCATCTTACTTAAATGTCTTTTAAAATCTTTTCGCTTTTCAAATGTTTTATTTAAATAGCTTTTTAAACCGTTCAACAAATTAAACTTCGTTCTAAACTTGTTTGCCTTATTTGAACGTCTTTCAAATCGATTGTTATTCAAACGCAACGATTAACTTAAAAAGTTTAAATAAACTAAACACATATAATTTTAATATCGTAAAAGCCCTAATTGTAAGAATCAAAACTCAAGTTAATCCTTAAAATAATACAAATGACATAAATTTATGACAAAGAATCAAAAAGAGAAAAAAGATGTTTTAATAAATGAATTGTTGAAAAAGAAAGCATTTTAATAAACGAATAGTAAAAGACGTTCAAATAAAGAACATGATAAAATTACGTTTAAACTAGCCGAATAATGAAAAACATGTATAAATACAAAAAAAATTAAAAAGAAGCGTAATAGATTTGAGCGATTAAAAAAACGCGTTTAAATAAAATAACAATTAAAAAATAATTTACGGTTTAAATAAAACAAATAAATTAAAAGGACATTTAAGTAGCTTAACAGTTTAAATAAAAAGTATAATAAGCCAAACGATTTTAATTTTTCTGTTAGATAAAATGAATGGTTTAAATACGACGTTTAAAACCGAGCGATTTAAAATTAAAATGTAAAAAAAATTGAAAAATAAAAATAAAAAAATTCCGTGTATATAACATATATATATATATATATATATATAATATGTTTGTGTGAGAGAGTAAATTTCGTTTTTGGTCCCTGAGGTTATTAAAATAACCATTTCAGTCCAAGGGTATTTTGGTCATTTTATTAAAAAACTAACTGAAAAATCTAACTCTGTTAGTGTATTGGACTGAAATAGTTATAGAATACAAACCATAGGGCTTGATTTGTTAGAAAATTCATATTTGGACTCAAACGGTTAAAATGACCAAACCACAAGGACCAAAATAGTAATTTACTCAATATTAAAACTAAAGTTATTGGTAGTCGACCTAAGGGTTATAAGATTCAAACTTCTCACCTAACCATTTATTAAAATTTCTGGAAGCATGCTACTTTAATTATAATCATAATTTATTTCACACATCTAACATCATATTTCAAACATTTAACATCGTAACACTTTGCATAAGCATATATCATCAAAACTTGAGCTATAAATGAGTTAAGCTAACTAACAAGTTACCTGGGATCGGTTTAAAAAAGGCTTGAATTGAGTCGAGCTTAATCAAGCTCAAGCCCGAGCCCGATCTCCTATTATGGTTTGTTTATTAAATGAGCTCGAACCCAACCTTAAAATATTGAGCTCGAGCCGGCTAGCTAGGCTAAACGAGCTTTTTGTTTATATGATTTTTTTAACATATTAAATATATATTTGGAGTGAATTGCCGTTTTCTTCTATGTGGTTTTGGCAAATTTGACATTTTCATCTTTTTTTTGCATCTGGCTTCTCAAAGTTTTAAAAAAATTTCAAACAAAAATCTTAATTTCGTTAATTTTAAATGTTAAACCATCTATCAATAAAAGGGGTTATTATGTAAATTTTACATATAAAGATAAAATCCTAATTTATGTCAATGCATTGTTGAATTTTCATTCACGTGTTATTGTTACATTCACGTGTTATTGTTCCATTCACGTGTTATTGTTCCATTCACGTGTTATTGTTACTTTCAAGAAACCTCCATTGGAAATTTCATATTTTCGTATTCAAACCTTTCATAATGACCATCACAAGATTGTCGGTTTCATCGGTGGGGAAGGAAGATGGACATGGTTTCTAGCGGCAGTTGGAAACCCGCTACAAAAGGGTTGTATAATAGAGGTTATTGCCTCTAGTCGTCATCTACTCTATGTCGTAATTTAGTTCCACTCGTTTATGGTTATGTAATTGTGGGATTTTGTTTTGTATTTTGCAGGGTCATTGTCAATTTACATATTTAGCATTACAATTTAATGCATCTAACGTTTTTGGATGAAAATGATAATTTTTTAAAACCTTGGAAAGCAAAATGTAAAAAAAATCTTTTTTGAATAAAAATAACGAATATGACCAAACTACGAGTAGGAAACGGCAATTCATTCTACATATTTATATACATACTATTATTATATATAAAATCATGATCAAATTAATTAAATAATATATTATGTTATATAGTAACTATGATTATAAATAAATATAAAAGTAACTATTAAAAATAAAATTTTAATATTTTAATGATAAATTAGCTGAACTCGATCTTCAAAATATTCTAACGAGTTGAGCTTAAGCTTTCTAAAGTTAAAACGAGCCAAACTCGAACCTTCACGAACTCGAACTCGGTTTGACTCGTTTACACCCTGATCAAAAGGCTTACAATAATCTTTGAAACAAATGCTAAAGATCCAACTATCATATCTATATACGTTGGCCTGAGTTGCAATGTCTCAATTATATTATGTTTCATAAAACAACAAATGTTAGGTCTTGCATTAAGGACGCTATCAATGAAGTGATAGATATACACTCAAGAAATTGAAGTATTTAACCTTTTTATTTTCTATTTAGACATGTATTTTTTAGTTTTTCACGTACACCAATTAATATTATATGATTTCATGAGCTTATTTGTACCCAGGTGGTTATTCGTCTTAAGCATACTTGGGTTGGAGCGATCTCATGAGAAAATACCTCTTTGAAAGTTTTTACTCGTACAACAAAAAACGAATACATGAACTATTTGTGAGTAAACAGATAATCCTTATATAAGAGGTCAGATGTTTAGTTCTATTCATGATGTTGGGAAAACCTCAGCGAGGAAGATGAGTTCCAAGGGGTACGTGACACCTTAGATAAATATTACATGTTTGTATATACATTGTCCGCAAGATATATATTGGGCATAAGGTATACCCCTCTCAAATATCAACATGTTTTCGGTGCAATGGTTATGGCTGAGTGAAGAAGTCTACATGATGTGTGCTTTTTAAGTGAGAACAATCATACGGTGGTGACCTCATAGGAAGTACTTTTTCCATCGGGCTAACAAAAACGAATGTGTGAGTTTTGTTGTACGTAAAACAAACAATATTATTCGATATCAGAGACTAAATATTACAAATGCATTCTCTAGTATCTCTCGTATAGAGGATCTATGCGTGATTTGTTTAAGATGACACAACCACCTCAAATGAATTAATAGTCCCCAGTAAAGTTTGTCGCACCATCCTAAATACAATCAACATGTTTTGCATGTTTTGCATGTTTTGAATGTGAATAAGGTAATAGTCACTACTAGAAAACTGTTAATAGATGACGCGTAAAAGATGACGCGCGAAAAAAGATCACGCGTATTTACGCGTATCATAAATTATTTGTCATTTTTTAAAATTTTCTTAGAAAGGATGACACGCATTTTTGCGTGTCATCTTAATGTGTCATTTTTTAAAATTTTTATAATAACTTATCATCAGCTAGCTAGCGCGCGACCTTCATTCCAAAACATCTCCCGCTTCGACTAAAGCCCTAAAACACTTCCACCGACCCCTTCACACTCGGCCACTTCCCCAGCCGATCTTCCCCCGCCGGACGCGCCTGCCACCGCGGACCTTCCACCGCCGGTCGCGACCACCACATTGCCACCGCCGACCTTCCACCCCCGGCCGTAACCCCCCACCACCACCATCGACCCTTCGACCTGCAGCCCCAATCGACCCGCAGCCAGCTGCTGACCTTCCACCGCCGATCGCGACCACCACACTGCCACCGCCGACCTTCCACCGCCGGCCGCAACCCCCACCACCACCATCGACCCTTCGACCCGCAGCCCCAATCGACCCTTCGACCCGCAGCCCCAATCGACCCACAACCCTCAATCAACTTCACCCCAGCCCCAATCGACCTCATCCAGCCTCAATCGACCTCACCCAGCCCTCACCGCCGCTCGACCCCCACCGCCACAGTCATCTTCACTCGGTTAGTAGTTATCATCTTTTGGTTATGTATTTCTTGAAATTCAGGTTTCAACCTGAACAATGTTGGTTATTTAAATCAAATATACTTGATTTTGTTGTATATATGAAATGTTAGTGGTAATTGATCTGGTACTGTGAAGTTTTCAAGTGATATTAGCTTGTTAGGCCTTTAAGTCCCTATTTTTATGCTGATTTTTACTTAGGTTTGAGTATTTTGGTTATTGGTTTGTCATTTGTGTAGTTTGGTAGGCATATATATATATATATATATATATATATATATATATATATATATATATATATATATATATATATATATAGATGCTCTTTTTGACGCAATTGGGACACAGTTTCATGTCTTGAAACTAATAAAACTACATTGTTGTTTTATTTGTTTTTTTTGCTAAATTTTGGTTGATTGTGGATGTGTTATAAATTAGGGTTATACGTAGAATTTTGGTTGACCGTGGATGTGTGAAACTTAGGGTTATAACTAATGACTAATAAAACTAATGAGTAATGACATCTTATTGTAATGTGGATACTTTAACCCTCACATAGAGGTGCATAAATTAAATTGGATTTAAGAACGTTGTGTGACTTATTTAGGTTGTGTAGAAAACTAAATTACATCTACTTGTTTAGTTGGATTAGAATTGTGATGCATATTTTGATACCTAACTCTCGTCATTAAACTTGATTCTAGTTTCTATGATGGTGACAAACTAGAAACAAAGGTCATGGATAAATCATGGATTTTGACTGATAGATTATCAAATGCATATGACAAAGGTGTGGAGGACTTTTTAGAGTTTGCGCAAAGTAATAATCCAAATTCAGATGTTATTCCATGTTCTTGTGTTAATTGTATCAATTTGTGTCACCACTCGATTGCCAATGTGCGTTATCATCTGTTTGCCTACGGTTTCAACGAAATTATAAGGTTTGGTCTTTTCATGGAAAGAAACTTCCGAAGGTTGATTCTAGATGCCCTGATACATCTAGACCTTTTGAATTTGATTATACAAAGGAAATGCTACATGATGCTTTCACACATGTAGATAAAGATCCTGATTCATTGAAATCTCTTCTTGAAAAATGTGATAAACCACTTTATGTAGGGTCAAAGTATAACGCACTTAGTGGATTGTTAAAATTCCAACATTTGAAGAGTCAATTTGGTTGGTCTGATTCAAGTTTTGATGCTTTGTTGAAACAGGTTAACTTTTGTGAAATGGATTCGAATAGTAGTGATGAGGAGAAGATGAAAAAGTTGGATTCGGATCATGATGAAGATACAAGATCACAAAGAGGCCCAACAATAAAACCAAAAATTAAAAAAAAAGGAAGACAATAATAAAATACAATAAAAGAGGTGTTTCAACGGGAGATGGGGCAAAGAAACTATCCACTTTTGAGGGAATGGTAGCAAGAACCATGGTTCCAATAACCTATGCAAATTGGCTTGATGTACCAGAAGACACTAAATATGATTTATGGCAATATGTTTTGGTATGTCTTCTCTAAAATATGATTTTTTATCTTTTAAATCTAATTTTTATATTTTATTTTTCAGACACAATTCATAGACTCAAAGAGCCGGAAACATGTTATTCAATCAGTTGGTAGCAAGTGAAAAAACTTCAAGTATAATCTAAATAAGAAGTTTATTAAACCATACAAAGATGATCCTAAGGCGGAGAGTTTGGTCAATCTTTCTATTGAGTATCCGTCTATAAAGAAACAAGATTGGAGACTTTTTGTATCACAAAAAACTTTAAAAAAGTGGGAGGTTCGTTAAACCGTGCATGTCTATTTTTAGTATATTTTTTACTAGTTAATTTACATTACTTAGTAGAAACTTTTGTGACATTTAATACGTGTTTATGTTGCAGGAACAAAGTAAGAAAGCTAAAAACCTTCGGGCACTGCATAAATACAATCATCGTTTAAGTCGAAAGGGATACTCCGGACTTATCGATGAAATTGTATGAATTAAATTAATCAGATTTTTTTACATGTTTGCGGTTAATTTATATTTTTTATTATTGATTATTTAGATAAAAGAAACCGGCAAGACAGAGGAGGAGATCGATAGAGCAATACTGTGGAAAAAAGCAAGAGAGTCTAAAACGGGAGGTTATGACTCGAATGTTCAAGAAGTTGTTAAGAAAATTGTAAGTTTTGGATGATATATTATACACATATATTATGACCTGCATAATTCTTATTTTTAATGCCAAATCAGGATGAGCTACATGATTCAGCAAGTTTAGGAGAGGTTACTGGAACAAATGATTTACTTACACTAGCCCTAGGTACCGAGGAACAACGTGGACGTGTACGTGGGATGGGTAAATTCGTAACTCCACAACGCTATTTTTCACGTTCCGAAGACAGCTGATCATTGACTACCCCTTATAGTGTCCACGTCAGCCAGGAAGTACCGAATGTGGATATTATGTGTTGAAGTTCATGAAAGAAATAGTAGATAAAGGGCTTGAAATATTAGTCAATAACAAGGTAAGCTGGTCATTGACTACCCCTTATAATTATCATTTGTTGCTTTGTAGTTTATATTATTGAATATAACTATCTATGTATGAGTTTTTTTATAAGAAAATTACCATTGTTGTTGCCTTGTAGTTGATATTAATAAACTAGTCAAGTAAATTACAAGTGTTTTACATAAAGGGTTTTTGGGTCAAAACTGACAAGTTTAATTTGATGAAATTGGTTTTGTCTTATGTTGGAGAAGGTAAAGAAGAATACATTGATGGTGATTTGGATGAAGTTCGTGAAGACTGGGCGCGCTACGTATCGAATTTCATTTATATGTAGGCCTGAAATGATATATTTGGATTTGTGTTAGTATTGGTATTTGACTTGTATTAGTATTGGTACTAATTGAATTTGGACTTGTTTTATGCTTTGTAGTTGTTAATTACCAACTTTTGTAATGGATTTCGCTTTTAATGAACTTGTAAACTTTGTTGGTATTTAATGGATTTCGCTTTTAATGTTATTCGACAATTTGTTTTAGAAAACAACAGATAAATTTATTAAAAATAAAAAAATTAAAAAATGCAGCTAATTTTATGACGTGCATTGCGCGTCATCTATTGCACGTCATAAAAATTTCATAGATGACACGCGCATGTGCGTCATCTATTGATTTATGACTACCCCTTCCTTGACGCACATTGCCCGTCATCTTTTGCACGTCATAAAATGCGCGTCATCTTTTGCGCGTCATAAAAGATGACGCGCGGATGCGCGTCATCTATCATTTATGACTACCCCTTCCTTGACACATATTTGCGCGTCATCTGACCCCAAAGATGACGCGCAATGCGCATCATCTATTGCAGTTTTTCTAGTAGTGTAGCTTCACAATTAAGTTGAAACTAAAAAGTATATAATCTTTAAGATCAATCTTTCATCCTGTTAACAACTTAACATGCTTAACTTATTTGTTATAACATATCAAATCGGATATGAATAGTTAAAAATTTGATTACAATCTGTCAACTCATTAACTGATCATACCTGTGTCTAGATTATCTATCTATTATAATAAAAGAGTAACTTGGTATGACACGTGTCACCACCACAATTCTCCTCACCAAAATTTTCCCGCCTCTCTCTCCTATTAAATAATTACATTAATTACTAATAATATTATTTAACATTTTTTTAAGTTAAAATAATTTTTTTATAAATAAGAAAAATATATGTTATTAATGTTATTTCAAAATAAATAAATTTTTATAAGTAATATTTTTTCTAAAATATCAAACTTTGTTAAAAATATGATATATTATAAAATTACTATTTTTAAAAAGTAAATTATTTAAAAACTAAAAATAATTTAATTTAGGAGTTATGATAATAAAATATTTAAAAAATGATATTTTTATACGGTTTGTTTTAGAACAAAATATTATTTTTAAAAAAAATTAAAAACAGAGTTATAAAATGTTGCATCACCGTTTTATTACTTATAGTATTTACTTATACATAATTTCAGTCATATCATATTTTAAAATATCATTTTATTTTTCATAAGTTTTATTATATTAATATTTTATTTATTCAACCCGTGTAATACACGGGTTTTCTAAAACTAGTAAGATTTTATATTTAGTTAAAATTTATGTTTTGTTAAAGTTACGAATAATATATAACTTTGAGATGAATTTAAAGATACAACTGTCACCAGTGTTGTTTAGTGTCTTGCTATTACGTGTTTGATCGACTCCTTCCATAAATTGGTTGATATAAATTTGACAATTTTTAAAATGAATCCATAGATATCAAATTTGATTGTATCCATCAATATCTTATATAAGATATTTGTGTTTGTCTAATTGGGATGAATATGTGATAAACGAGTAAATAAGTAAAGTCAGAATGAAATAATATAATGAATCCTTAAATATGTGGGCCTAGAAAAATAGAACTTTCACCAAGCCGAGAAAACTGACAATATACTAATTTTGCTCGTGTACGAGACTTTTGATATTTGAAAAATGACTCAATGGAAGACAAACAAACGACATCATTTGACAATTAAGGTTTTTTATTCATAAATTTTGTATTATGATCAGTACTTGCTTTTGTAAAAGTAATTTAAAATTCAAACTTTTACATGTATTTTAAATTGATAGATGTAACCCTTTGTAGTAGTCCTCTATTTTTATTTTTCATAGATATTGCATCAACATCATACCAACAAATTTTTTATTTGCTCCATTATTCCCATTTCACCGATAACAAATTCTTATTTCACAACTTTTCATATATGGCCATATGAATTCTCCTAGATTTGAGGGGAAAACCACTGGGGATAAATAGGGGCTCACTGTTTTGTGTGGGGAAAATTTTTGCATGTGTACGCTCATTTCTTAAAATTATGTGTGAATGAGAGTTTTTAAATTATATAAAATGATTTAAATGTTTGTGAATGGATGAGAGAGAAAATGTTACTGCTCATCTGATTTTAAGGTTTCACTGTTCAACCTTATAAATTTTTAATATTTTTAAAAGTGGTTGTGAGTGGATGAGAGAGAAAAGTTTATGAAAAATATATAAAATATATTATTAATTGAAAGGATAGAGAAGAATTAGTAATTTTTAGTGTAATTATAAAAATAAAAATAAAGAATGAGATGTGAGTGCTTTAAGAGCATTCACAGTAGGTGTTCTATTTTAATATGAGTATGTCTCAAATATCATAGAGGATGCTTTTAAATGGTTGTTAGTGAAAAACAGAGAAAATTTATGAGGATTGTATCGTGATTTCTTATATTTGGGGAAACACGATATAACCCTCATAATTTTTTTAAATATTTTTAAAAGTGGTTGTGAGTGAAGAAGAGAGAAAATATAATAATAAAGATATAAAAAATATTATTTAATTTAAAGAGATAATAAAAGAGTTTTGTTTTTAGTCTAAATATGTGAATGGGGATGGGGATGCTAGTGTAAAATTATTTTTGAACGTCAAAAGAATCCTACTCATACATTACACCAAATTACATAATTGTTTGTGTTTGAACTCAAAACCTCCTCTCTAAGAGGCAAAGCCTCTACCAAATGGGCTAACCCCACAATGCTCTAAGAGCATTCATAATCCATCTCTCATCTATAATTATGTTAAAAAATCATTATTTTCTATCATTTTTAATAAAATAATATTTTTTATACATTTATCATTATATTTTATCTCTTATTCACTTACAACCACTTTCAAAAATATTAAAATATATAAGGGTTATATCGTGTTTTTCCAAATATGAGAAAACACGGTACAATCCTCATAAATTTTTTACTTCTTTCACTCCCAATCACTAACACCATCCCCTATAATATAGGATATTTACTCACACACACATATATATAAAGAATGGTCTGTGAATGATCTAAGATTGCACTTTTCCAGTATCTATATATCTAATAAAGTAAGATTTTTTTTGCCACTTGTCATTTCTCTTAATCCACTTTTTGCCACTTGTTATTTTTCTAGATATCCACACATTAATTTTCCCTCTAAAAAAGTATTATATTAATTAAATACTCATATAAATTTCTCTCTCTTATTAAAATAAAATTTATTAATTGTTATATTACTCTCTCTTATCTAGATTTTTTAAAATCAAACTATATTTTTAAATTATATTTTTTAAAATAAATTTATTTTAAGAAATTTGAAATCACATCTTTTAATTAAAATCAAAAATATAAAAAACTAAAATTTTATATAATATGAAATTTTCTAAAACACCAAACCTTTTTTGAAACAAATATACTTAAATCATTTTGCTTTTAAAAAAACTATAAACATGTAAATTTTTTTATAAACAGTCTTTAAAACAACACGAATTATTACAAACCAGAGTTTTAAAAAACAATATTTTTATAAAAAAATATTTTTAATATCTTAAACGTATGTTTAAAAAATGAAAATATTTAGATAAAGTAGTTAAAAATAGTATAAGTATTTTATTTATTGAACTATTACGTATATACAATTTTAATTATATTTTATATTAAAATATTATACTTTAACTCTTCATGTTTATTACTAACTATAATCCTTTTAATTAATGGATTTTTAGTATATACATCTATCTATAAAAAACTAAAATAAGCATGAAACAATTATAAGTATCATTGTACTTACTTTCTCATTTCTCTATATTATTAGTAATAATATTGAATACTAAGAATATTACTCGTAACATTTTTAAATTTAAAAAATATATAATTTAATAAATTAAAAACCTATTTTATTAAAAAACACTTTTTAAAAACAAAATTTTTATAAAATATTGAATACAACAAACTTTTAAAAAATTATTTTTCTTAAAACAAAATATTTAAAAATCATAACTTTTTTATTTAAAAATCACAATTTTTGATAAAACAAAAGTTTAAGAAAAATACATAATTGTTTATTTACTTAAAATAGCTATTTCTACGTAATTATAATCATATTTTATCTTTAGGCATGATTTTATAATGCATAAATTTTTATTACTAATTATTTAATATTTTATTTATTCAATCCGTGTAATACACGGGACTGACATAGTTCATTTTATATGTGCCATTAGAACAAAAACTCCCGGGGTTAACCAAACATTCCTTGAGCTTCTTCCGAAGCTGAGCTCCAAAGTCTGGATTGATTCCTAAAGCTAAAGTAAGGGCAAGGCCCTTTTGTTGTGTTTGCATGTATCACTAGTAGTCTTCAATGCTTCTGTTGTTCACTTTGTAATGTTGCTCGGCTGGTTTGTCACTATTATAAAGAATTGGATCCCGTCACAGTTAGGAAATAAAGTGCCATCCGAGAGTCTTCTTCGTCTTTTTTGAAAGAATTGAAAAAGCTCTGAAAAAGAAACAACCCGACCTGAGAAACTATCGGGGGCGGAGCAGCAAACGCTCATTGTTCATGGAGCACTCGGTCGCCTGGGAGACTAGAATAAAAGAGTCCGTCTATAATATACTAAGGTTTAAATAAGTGTTTGTAGACGCAAAGTAGTGTGTTTCTCCTTTTTCTTTGTTTGGTGACCAAGTCTCTTACTCCTACTAAGCCCAGCCTTAGTAGAAGTGGGTAGTGGCACCTGGGACAATAACTAACGATAGATAGCGAGGGGGATTGGATCACTTCTAGAGGGACTGAACTAGAACTATACAGACTTGATGGACGGGCTTTCATTTTAACAGTCAAAGCTACAACCTTTTTCCGTATAAGGCTGAATCAAGACTCCTTCTAGCCCGCTGCCAGGAAGATTCAATCCCAACGACCACCTCGCAAGACTTCTGTACTTTTTATTTTATTGCCTTTCCTTGTTTAATAAGGTCCATTTTCTCACGTAGTTCGCCGTTCAAACCAACAATTCTCTTCTCTGCGGAGGGGGAAGAAGCGGCCCGGTTTAATAGATTCAATGGTCGACTTGATTGAATCAAAGAGCAACCGCAATGCCTGTTGGAAACATCAAATGACTATGTCACTAATAAACACCCAAATATGATAGCATGCCATGAATGAAATATGATAAGAGTCGAAGATTAAAAAATGTTCTAACTTTTATGTTACTACATTATATCGTTTCTATTTAGTTATACATGATGGGTTTGTTAGACCTTTAACATTGTTGTTTAACCATTTAAACAAGAAAAACGCAGCGGATTTAAAGGCTTAATTTCATGTTTTTAATCTGAAAATAAAGCTTATAACTTTGTTTCAACAAACCCAAAACCATAGGATCAAATATATGTGAATGTACTAGCTATCAAGAAGTATAAAACAACCATAAAGATACAAAACATACAACCTTTGTAGAGCTGCAAGAAAAACGATTTTGATGAAGATAGGGCTGCTCTTGAATGGCCAAAACACCAAGGATATGTGTCCTCAAGCTTCCATACCCACAAGCATTAAGCAAACACTTGTTTTACTAGGATTTTAACACCAAAATGAACCAACATAGTTGCTGAAAACCCATTTTCAGCCGAGATAAACAAGGCTGCTGAAAACCCATTTTTCAGCCGAGATTCTCTTCAAGATGGAGAGGTTTTTGCCTTGAGGTTCTTGCATGAGAGAGAGAGTGAGATGTGGAGTGGTGGTCTATTCTAAGAGTGTCTCATTTCAAGACAAAAGAAATCCCCAAACCCCATAAAAGGGGCGGCTGAATATGGTCCCTTCAAAAGGGTTCCCCCCAAAACTTTTAAAACACAAATGTTTATAAGTTATTTTTATGAGTTATGTAATTAACCTATTAATTATATATAACTCTTACACTCTCTTGTTATTTGATGTCATTTGATCAAAACAAATAACATTACAAATAATAATCATGGACAAAATATCCTAATAAGTTGATCCATCTCATATGCAACTTATTTAGAAAACCCATTTTCTAAATTGGTGTAATTATTTAATTGTATGATCATATCATCAATTAAATAATAATTGGTGTTTGCTAAGCTTGTTATTGGGTATGACCCGACTTGGATCATGACGTACTAACCATATCAATATTCTATGTGTCTTGGGCATAAAGAATCCAACAATCTCTCACTTGCACAAGATTCATAGAAGATTGATGCAAGCAGTAAATACAGCCTAACAACGGTTTACTACCCTTAATACGCATGACTTAGAAGCCATTCAATAACATCATCCCCTTCAAGTATCCAACTTGAAATAATTTAAGTGAATCAATCATTTATCCTTTTGTTACAGATGTCATGTTAAATCCAAGGACACAGAATGATCATTCCTTGTTGATTTAACTTAATCAGGCTTTAGACATTTTGCTCTCAACGAATAAGAGTAACAAATTCCATCTTGACTACATACGTTTCTCATAATCACCTTATGTTATACTTAAACATAGCCTTATGTACTAACCATTATTTTAGAGCAGCGAAGAACTAGCTCAAGGTATAACACTTGGTGAATATCAAAACCCAATATGTATCTCAGGTCGGAGGATACCAAATGATATTCGCCTTTTCTCAAATTTACTTATGATCAATCAATAAGATTCTATGTAGTATGATTTGAGATGCGGGTCAGTTCAATATTCGTATCCCACGAATATCTATGAACCTTAGCAGCAACCAATTGCTCTATAATCATGCCTTATGAATATCCACTAATCCAAGTTCATAATAGTCTTACATTCATATTTGTTCCGACAAATATGACCGACTATGGACATTTAGAATAATAAATATATTCATGGATGTAAACATGCTAAAAGGAACATAACTCAAAATATCGTAAATATATAGATGAGTTAAATATTACAATTGTTCCATATTTTCAATATTAATACTAAATAGATCAATTCCAATCACTAGAATATCAAAGTCTTAAGGCACAAGTATGACTTTCATGCTTCTCCCTTTTAAGGAGATTCGTGAGTGGATCCGCAATGTTTTGATCAGTGTGAACTTTGCGAATACATATCTTTCCCTTTTCAACTTCATCCATTATGTAGTTGAATCTCCACTCAATATGCCTAATCTTTTGATGTGCACGGGGTTTCTTGATTTGAGCAATCGCACCCTTGTTATCACAAAAGATTTCTAGGGGTCTTGAATGGTAGAGACCACCCTTAGATTGGCGATAAACCTTTTTATCCATGCAGCTTCCCAAGCTGCTAATGAGGCGGCTATGTATTCATATTCTGTAGTGGACAATGCTACCCCATTCATAATGGAGACATACCCCGATTGTGATCGAGAATCATCTCGATCAGTTTGGAAACTCGCATCCGTGTAACCCTTTACAATAACTTCCTCTTTATCAGATCCGTATATTAGAAACATATCCTTAGTCCTCCTAAGGTATTTCAATATACTTTTAACAGCCATCCAATGGCTATTACATGGATTCTGCTGATATCTACTTGTCATGCTTAACGCGCATGACACGTCCGGTTTAGTGCATATCATCGCATATATGATGGATCCTATAGCAGACGCATATGGGATGTCCTTCATAGGATCTTGCTCATCCTTTGAGCTTGGACATTGAGATGCACTCAGTATTGTCCCTCTTTGAATAGGTACTATACCTTTCTTAGAGTTTTCCATCTTGAACCTTTTTAAGATTTTATCAATGTATGCACTTTGGTTTAGACTTATCAACCACCTCAATCTATCCCTATAGATCTTTATTCCCAAAATATAGGCGGTCTTCACCGAGATCTTTTATGGAAAAACAATTTCCAAGCCAGGTTTTATCACATTCCATGGTTGGAATATCATTCCCAAATAGTAGTATGTCATCAACATACAATACTAAGAATGTGATTACACTCCCACTAGCCTTTTATACACACAAGCCTCGTCAGCATTCTTGATGAAACCAAATTTCTTGATCTCTTTATTAAAACGTTGATTCCAACTTCTCGATGCTTGTTTCAATCCATAGATTGATCTCTTTAACTTGCATACTTTATTAGGATGCTTTGGATCGACAAAACTTTCAGGTTGAACCATATGGACAGTCTCTTCGAGATGTCCATTAAGAAAAGCAGTTTTGACGTCCATTTGCCAAATCTCATAATCATAATGAGCAGTAATGGCAAACAATATCCTAATAGACTTTAGCATTGCCACAGGCGAGAAGGTTCATCTTAATCAACCCCTTGAGTTTGAGTGAAACCTTTGCTACAAGTCTGCTTTGTAAGTATCCAAGTTTCCATGCATATCTGTTTTCTTCTTGAAATCCCACTTGCCTCCAACAGGTTTGGAGTTAAGTGGAGGGTCAACCAATTCCTAAACTTGGTTGTCATACATGGATTGCATCTCTATGTTCATGGGTTCCAGCCATTTGTCACAATCCAAATTGGACATTGCATCATGGTATGTAGTTGGCTCATTGGAGTCAACCACATAGCATCCATCCATGAAAAATCCATATCTTTCAGGTGGAGTGCTAATTTTACCAGATCTGCGAATGTTTTGTGTGTATTGATCAACCTCTTGATTATCAGCAACAACCTCTTGTTGATAGCTAGTGTCAACCAAATGTGTTTCGGCTTGTGGATCTTGATCCTCATCAAATTCCACTATTCTATACGTCATTCCTTCCATAAGGAACTTGGCTTCCAAGAACTCTGCCTTTCGAGCAATAAATACCTTTTGCTCTGTTGGATCAAAAAAGTAGTATCCTATACAGTCTTTTGGATATCCAACAAGTATACACTTAGTGGATCGACTTTCAGGTTTGTTTTGGGTGTTAAGCTTAACATCAGCTTCACAACCCCATGCCTTTAAATATGACAGCGATGGAACTCTTCCATGCCACATTTCAAAAGGTCGAATCCACTTTCTTGGTTGGGCCATATTCAAAATACAAGCCGCGGAGAGTAGTGCGAAACCCCAAAATGATAGAGGTAGTGAGCTTATAGCCATCATAGATCGAACCATATCCAATAGGGTTTGGTTTCTCCTTTCAGACACACCATTATGTTGTGGTGTTTTGGGAGGAGTAAGTTGTGAGATGTCACACCCCAACCTTGACGGCGGAAACGTCGAGCTGTGAGGGTTAAGATTGTTCACAACCACATAACGCTATCTTTAAATGAAAATAATATTATCATAAGTTCCAAATGAAATACATTCATAAGTTTCAAATATGAAATAAGTTCAAGCATAAATCCAAAACATAACATAACATTTTATTTATTTAACTAGGTCCACGTCCTAGTTTTATTGCAAGCTTCAAAAGACCACTTTAAACTTGGGGGTTACCTGAAACATGATAAAAATAAAAGGTCAACTAAAAATAGTTGGTGAGTTTCCAATATTTTCATACATAATATGAAAAAGTTACAAGTAGCAATTCATGTCATAGGTTATAAGCTAGTAAGGTTATAGAACACATATCGTTACAACCAAACCTCGACTTGATTACAAGTATAAAAGATTGGCTAAGTGTATTTGGTTCCCTAGTGCACAAGCATACGGCTCCTAGGAGTCGGCAATACATCGACTTTAGCACCAAATAGGCTTGTCAGGCCCAAAGATCTAAGACATCGCCAGGCTAGCAATAGTTAATGATTGTAAACAAACTATGTATCTCATATAATCACTTACAACACACAAATAACCATGACAAAGTATAAATATGAATTGCAAGTGCTTTACAAGTCTCAAACGTTTATAAGTGTAAGTTGTATAAGTATCATGTTTCAGCCCAAAGTGTGAAAACAATGAAAAGGAGCAAGGAAAACTCACATGGCAGACAAGTATGTAGTGAAGTTTAATATGAATAATAAACGTCGTTCCAAGATGTATCATCACAAGATACCTAAGTATATAAATATTACAAGATTTTAGGTTGATAACAAGGTTAATGATTTAATGCGAACTAGGGTTTTAAGTGGACTTTTTGGGACGTGTCAAATAATTATGTTCAACGTTTGGAATTCATTATATTCACTTGGTAAAATATATATTCATATGTTTATACTACGATTAGAAAGGATACACTTATAATAAATTCGAGAGGTTTATATATATAAAGCTTGAATAACGTTTATTACTAAAAGAAATATGTACAAGTTAAATAATACTTCTTGAAAAGAACGTATGGGCCAATTTATTGGTCTTTATTTATAATCCATTTCACAAGAATTATTCCAAATCAAACTTTGTTTAAATATTTCAAGAACATATCTATTTAAACTTAGAAAATTATAGGAAATTATTGGTGGCTTTTTATAAATATTCGGTGTTTGTAAAATTAATCAAAAATCAACGATAATGTAATGACTAGTACTAATTTAGTGTTTTCAACTATTTAAAATTGTTATTTATTTATTTTTTTTATGAAAATGAAGTAGTTATAATATTGTTACTAACATTTATAAATAAAATTTGCTTAAGTGTTTAAAGAAATAAAATAAGAAATACATAGGTACCTTCTAAAATAAACAAAATTTATAAACCAATTTTTATAATTTATTAGGAATTTTATATAGCCTTTTTAAAGGCTAAAACCTTTAAAAAAATTGCATGAGGGTGCCCGGGTTCGAACCCGGGACCTCATGAATGGAATGCCAGGTGCTAACCAATGAGCCAAGGCTCTCAGCCACGACAGAATACGGATCTTAATTCTCAAATACCAAACTAACAAAAAACCCAAATCGCATATGAACCCTAGCTTATTCAAATCCAAAATTGAACTTCAATTCGATGTTAATAACCAAATTATTGTTGGGGCTTCCATTCCCCAGATAAAAACGAGTGTTTGGGTGTGTTTACTTACTTGATTTGAATTCGAATTGATGCAAAAGACACCAAGAACAGGTCGTGAGCGTCTTGTGTTTAAACGATGATAAAATGTTGATGTTAATCAAATTAAACTTGAGAGTAGTTTCGGATGTGGGTCTTGATGCAAAGCCCTCTGCCAATTTCGTCTCAAGATGCTTGGAAGATGGTCCTCGACTAATTTGCAGGTTCGCGACAGTGAGGGTGATCGAAGGTGGGATTGCGTGTGTTTTCAGGTGCAATTGAGGACTGTAAACGTTTAGGTTTAGTTATATGATTGTTTAGGTTCTTTTAATTTGGTTATTATTAGCGTTTAATGCTCAAACGGTCGGGGGTTTACATCGCCGGTTACTCGACCGATTGTGGTTCGTAACCGACTCGTAAACACAAATAAATGACATAATCAAGTTCGAAACGTGTATACGAAAGATTTTGGAACGATTTTGGGTCGAAATTGATTTATTTTGGTGGCTTTTGGGGGTGGCCGGAGCCGCTCCGGCGGGAGCCGCTCCGGCGGTAGCCGGAGGGCTGGCCGGAAAAACGGGCAAAGGGGCGGGGGTTGGGTTGTGATTTTGGAATTTTACACAAATGGCCCCTCAACTTTGATTTTCTATTATTTTATGCTAAAACTTCAATTTGAAGTTTATAAAACTGCATTAAGACCCCCTCATTTTTAAACTTTAATCTAACTTATTTAATTATTCAAGTTTTTATTATTATTATTATTATTATTATTATTTCCATTATTATTATTATTTTATTATTATTATTATTAATATTATTATTATTATTATTGTTATTATTAATGTTATTATTATTATTATAATTAATATTACTATTTAATTGATTAGAACTTTAAGTAAACAAGGAATGAAACAAGAATAGCCCACAACGTTTCATAAATGGCATGAATGGTCCTTACAAGAATTTAACGAAGTTAACTTATATTTAACGAAAATACGAAATGTTACAGTCTCCCCGACATAAAAGAATTTCGTCCCGAAATTAAGAAATGAAACTATACAAATAAGAACGGGTATTTCTTCTTCATGTGCTCCTCACGTTCCCAAGTAAATTCAGCACCACGTTTATTCTCCTAACGAACCTTGACGATTGGGGTAGTGGTAGTTCTGGTCTTCTTCATAATGCGATCCATGATCTCAACAGGTTTCTCAACGAAATGCAATGACTTGTCGATCTGGATGTCTTCCAACGGAACATGCAGACTTTCATCAGCCAAGCACTTTTTCAAATTTGAGACGTGGAACACAGGATGAATCCCACTAAGGTCGGAAGGTAATTCCAGTTTGTAAGCCACTTTTCCAATCCTTTTTAGAATCTTGAAAGGACCTACAAATCGTGGAGCCAGTTTACCATTCTTCCCAAAGCGAACGACACCCTTCCACGGGGAAACCTTAAGAAGAACCATCTCCCCAACTTGGAATTCCAATGGCTTACGTCGCTTATCAGCATAGCTCTTTTGTCGACTTCTTGCCACTTCAAGGTTCTTTCGGATGATAGAAACTTTATCGGTCGTCTCTTGTATGAGTTCAGGCCCAGTGATAAAGTTTTCACCAATGTCGGTCCAGCAGATCGGTGAACGACATTTACGACCATAAAGTGCTTCGAATGGTGCCATCTTGATACTCGAGTGGTAACTATTGTTATATGAAAATTCCGCTAGCGGTAGATGCGTATCCCAATCACCACCAAAGTCAAGGACACAAAGACGTAGCAAATCCTCCAAGGTTTGGATGGTTCGCTCGGTTTGACCATCAGTTTGGGGATGGTAAGCCGTGCTTAGATCCAATTGAGTTCCCAAGAATTCTTGCATAGACGACCAAAAATGTGAAGTGAAACGAGCGTCTCGGTCGGATATGATGTGTAGAGGTACCCCATGACGACTTACAATTTCATCAATGTATATACGAGCCAACCTTGATGTCTTGTAGGTATCACGTATGGGTATAAAATGCGCCGACTTGGTCATCGGTCAACGATCACCCATATGCTATCATGCCCTCGAGAGGTTCGGGGTAGTTTGGTTATGAAGTCCATGATATGTGTTCCCACTTCCACATAGGAATCTCGGGTTGCTCAAGTAATCCACTTGGACGTTGGTGTTCGGCTTTAACCTTCGTACACGTGAGGCACTTAGCTACAAAAGTCGCTATGTCTTTCTTCATTCCAGGCCACCAATAATGACCACGCAGGTCCATGTACATCTTATCGGAGCCAGGATGAATAGAATAACGAGTTTGATGAGCTTCGTTCATGACAAGGGTACGAAGATTATCACGATTTGGAACCCAAATTCGGTTTGCGAAATACATCAACCCATTAGGTTTCGTCTCCAGCTGAGTTAGAAGGTTATGCTCCAGTTCATCTTTCATTTTCCTTCTTGTTGAACCCTTTGTTGAGCCTCCAAGATACTAGACTTGATGTCACTATCTATTCTCAAGTTTTGTAGCAGTACAGTAGCCTCGTTGACATCTAGTCGAATTTCAGTATCGAATCCTCTCAAGGTGTCAAACCATTGTCGTCGATCGCGAATTTCTTGGAACGAGACCATCTTGCTATGAACCTTTCGACTTAGTGCATCGGCCACAACATTTGCCTTCCCAGGATGGTAACGAATGTCACAGTCATAATCACTAATCAGCTCAACCAACGACGTTGTCTCATATTGAGATCTTTTTGATTAAAAACGTGTTGAAGGCTTTTGTGATCGGTGTAGACTATACATTGCGTACCATAAAGGTAATGTCTCCAAATCTTCAAAGCAAAAACAACAGCACCAAGCTCGAGATCGTGTGTCGTGTAATTCACCTCGTGAACCTTCAGTTGTCTCGATGCATAAGCTATGACCTTTCCTCGTTGCATAAGAACACAACCAAGGCCTTGTTTTGATGCATCACAATATACGGTGAAATCATCGTTTCCATCGGGTAGGGTCAAGATAGGAGCATTGCACAGTTTGTGCTTTAATGCTTCAAAAGCTTCTTCATGCTTGGGCCCCCACTCGAATGGTTTATTCTTTTGTGTCAGGGAAGTGAGAGGCTTCGCGGTCCTTGAAAAGTTGGCGATGAATCGCCGGTAATAACCAGCAAGACCAAGGAAAGAACGAATCTCGGTTGGAGTCGTGGGAACACACCAATTCTTCACAGCTTCCACCTTTGCAGGGTCAACATGAATTCCTTGGCTATTCACCACGTGTCCTAGAAATTGAACTTCCTCGAGCCAGAAATCATACTTCGAGAACTTCGCGTACAATTGTTCTTTCTTCAACAACTCAAGAACTTGTCGCAAATGCAGTTCATGCTCGGTGTTAGTCTTGGAGTAGATAAGTATGTCATCAATGAAGACGATCACAAACTTATCTAGATAAGGCTTGCATACTCGGTTCATAAGATCCATGAGGACAGCAGGAGCATTAGTTAAACCAAAAGGCATCACCATAAACTCGTAGTGCCCATAACGAGTACGGAACGCGGTTTTCGGGATGTCATCATCATGGACTCGTAATTGATGATATCCAGAACGTAGATCAATCTTCGAGAATATAGCAGCTCCTTGAAGTTGATCAAACAAGTCATCGATGCGAGGAAGAGGATAACGGTTCTTGATGGTAAACTTGTTAAGCTCACGATAGTCGATGCACATACGAAACGATCCATCTTTCTTCTTCACAAAGAGAACAGGTGCACCCCAAGGCGAAAAACTAGGACGAATGAAACCCTTCTCGGTTAGCTCTTGAAGTTGACTAGAGAGTTCTTGCATTTCCGATGGTGCAAGCCGATATGGTGACTTAGCCATGGGGTTTGCTCCTGGTATCAAGTCAATTTTAAACTCGACTTCCCGCACGGGAGGTAACCCACTAAGGTCATCGGGAAATACTTCAGGAAAGTCTCGTACGATAGGGACATCCTTAAGTTCTTTCCCTTTGACTTTCGTGTTGACCACGTAAGCCAAGAAGGCCATATACTTCTTGCTTAAGCACTTCCGGGCTTGAGTGCAAGACATGAGTTTAAGCCCTTTAGAAGATTTTTCGCCAAACACTTTCAAAGTATCCCCAGATGGTAACGGTATACGGATGCACTTCTCGAAACAAACGATCTCGGCATGGTGTTTGGCTAACCAATCCATACCAATGATGACATCGAAGCTTCCAAGTTTCATAGGAATCAGATCAATAAGAAAATCGTGAGTGTCAAGACTTAAGATGCAATCACGGATAACAACATCTACAGTGATCGGTTCTCCATCGGCAACTTCAACGGTGAAAGGTCTTTCTAGTTTCGTATGTGGCTTAGCAAGTACGGGTTCAAACTCTAATGAAACAAAACTCTTATCGGCTCCAAAATCAAATAGGACATAGGCATAAGTCTTATTAATAAGAAACATACCTGTTCAATTTTTAAGGTATTTAACGATACAAGTAATGTATGAAAAGAATCGGATCACAAAAGTTACAAGTAAGTTAACATACCATTCACCACGTCGTTGTTTGCTTGTGCTTGGTTAGCGTTGATGTTGAAAGCACGTCCTCGAGCTTGTGGAACATTACCCACCAAGCGAGGGCATTGTGGGCGGAAATGACCAGGTTCCCCACAATTGTAGCAAACACGATTTGTGACCATGGCGGCGTTGTTAGGTGCACGGTGACAAGTCGCCACCCAGTGACCATATTTACCGCATAAGGTACAGATACGGCATGGTTGATTCCCCGGATGATGGTATCTACACGTGTTGCACATAGGTTGGGGACCAGCATAAGCTCTAGCCCCAGGCACTTGTGCCACAGGTGCAGCGACAGGTACAAGTTGCGTTTGGGGTTGTTTGGGTGCAGCCACGGCATAGTTGCGTGCCGGTGTAAACTTACGCTTCTTGTTGTTGTTGTTGTGAGACGGTTCAGCTTTAGTCTCCTTAACAGCCTCAGAAGCCGTCTTTTCCACCTTCTTTGCACCCTTCACAGACATGGTGCCCACTCGTATATGGTTCTCAGTGAGTTGGGCGGTGATTGTGATGGCTTCCTCCAAGGTTGTGGGCCTACTACCCACCACGGCATCTTGAATTTGAGGTGGTACCCCCTTGATGAATTTTTCAATGTTACGGGGCACTGTGTCTACCATGTGTGGTAGAAGCATACTCAATTCATGGTGTCAGGTGGAATAAGCCAAATGATTCCCACCATCCTGTTTGAGGTTCCAGAACTCCTCCTCCAGCTTTTGCAACTCGCTCCTCGGGCAAAACTTTTGGATCATGATATCCTTAAATTCTTCCCAGGGCAACGCCAAAGCAACCTCAGTTCCACGGTTTTTCTTTTCACTATTCCACCAAGTTAGTGCCCGTTGTTGAAGGACACTTGCAGCATAGCGAACTTTGAACTCATCAGGGCATTCGCTAACGATAAAGGTGTTCACCATACTTTCAAACCACTCGAGGAGTCCAGTGGCTCCTTCTTTTCCACTAAAACTAGTGGGTTTGCACGAGTTGAAGTGTTTGAAAGTGCAAGTACGGGTGTTCCCTTGTTGATTGTTGTTATTCTCTCCATGAGCACCACTATTGTTCCCATTAGTGTTGTTGTTGCTATTAGCCATTAGGGTGCTATTAAGCTCAGCAACCATGGTTGGGAGCACAACAGCCATTTGTCGGGCTATCATTGCTGCAAGTTTTCGGTCGGAACTTCCACGCTTTCCATGATGACGAGACATGCTAGATATACAAAATGAGTTAGTTACAGGAATGAGAATAACAAAGGATAGTAGTTTAGACAAAGACAAGCTAAGGGTTGTACGGTACACAGAATGATTCCATTTGGGTAACGCATTACCATTTGGAAACGTTGACACGTCAAGGTGAATTGACCCATTTGCCTTAGAGATTTGTGTATTTTGACCATAGTTTATCACTCATCCCAGAAATCCCCAGGTAGCGTAACGGTTCCCTCAATGAGATTTATACGAATACGTTTGCCTTAGCCCGAAGGCTTTTTCCCAGGAAATCCAGAATACAGGTGTCTATGTGTCACACAATATTTCTTAGGTTCATGAAATCAAAACCTTGATGAGACTTATATAGATTAGACATAACGTCTAAAGATCCAAGTCATAAGCATAAGTATACGATTCCACGTGTCGTCGAGAATAAGGTTAAGAGGTTTCATGTTCGGGGAGAGTCTAAGAGTCAAATGTTAGGTTTGGGAGACATGTAGAAATGTTTAGGCAATCCTATGCTAAGGCATCAAATTGCACATAAGGGAACATAGCATTATGTAGCATGCAAACCATATAATTCACAAGATAGAAATATAATTCTATAAGGTTCATGCATATGCTATAGTCTAGGTCACCATTTCTAATAACCTAAATCACTATAGTTATGGGCTCTGATACCAATCTGTCACACCCCAACCTTGACGGCGGAAACGTCGAGATGTGAGGGTTAAGATTGTTCACAGCCACATAACGCTATCTTTAAATGAAAATAATATTATCATAAGTTCCAAATGAAATACATCATAAGTTTCAAATATGAAATAAGTTCAAGCATAAATCCAAAACATAACATAACATTTTATTTATTTAACTAGGTCCACGTCCTAGTTTTATTGCAAGCTTCAAAAGACCACTTTAAACTTGGGGGTTACCTGAAACATGATAAAAATAAAAGGTCAACTAAAAATAGTTGGTGAGTTTCCAATATTTTCATACATAATATGAAAAAGTTACAAGTAGCAATTCATGTCATAGGTTATAAGCTAGTAAGGTTATAGAACACATATCGTTACAACCAAACCTCGACTTGATTACAAGTATAAAAGATTGGCTAAGTGTATTTGGTTCCCTAGTGCACAAGCATACAGCTCCTAGGAGTCGGCAATACATCGACTTTAGCACCAAATAGGCTTGTCAGGCCCAAAGATCTAAGACGTCGCCAGGCTAGCAATAGTTAATGATTGTAAACAAACTATGTATCTCATATAATCACTTACAACACACAAATAACCATGACAAAGTATAAATATGAATTGCAAGTGCTTTACAAGTCTCAAACGTTTATAAGTGTAAGTTGTATAAGTATCATGTTTCAGCCCAAAGTGTGAAAACAATGAAAAGGGGCAAGGAAAACTCACATGGCAGACAAGTATGTAGTGAAGTTTAATATGAATAATAAACGTCGTTCCAAGATGTATCGTCACAAGATACCTAAGTATATAAATATTACAAGATTTTAGGTTGATAACAAGGTTAATGATTTAATGCGAACTAGGGTTTTAAGTGGACTTTTTGGGACGTGTCAAATAATTATGTTCAACGTTTGGAATTCATTTATATTCACTTGGTAAAATATATTCATATGTTTATACTACGATTAGAAAGGATACACTTATAATAAATTCGAGAGGTTTATATATATAAAGCTTGAATAGCGTTTATTACTAAAAGAAATATGTACAAGTTAAATAATACTTCTTGAAAAGAACGTATGGGCCAATTTATTGGTCTTTATTTATAATCCATTTCACAAGAATTATTCCAAATCAAACTTTGTTTAAATATTTCAAGAACATATCTATTTAAACTTAGAAAATTATAGGAAATTATTGGTGGCTTTTTATAAATATTCGGTGTTTGTAAAATTAATCAAAAATCAACGATAATGTAATGACTAGTACTAATTTAGTGTTTTCAACTATTTAAAATTGTTATTTATTTATTTTTTTTTATGAAAATGAAGTAGTTATAATATTGTTACTAACATTTATAAATAAAATTTGCTTAAGTGTTTAAAGAAATAAAATAAGAAATACATAGGTACCTTCTAAAATAAACAAAATTTATAAACCAATTTTTATAATTTATTAGGAATTTTATATAGCCTTTTTAAAGGCTAAAACCTTTAAAAAATTACATGAGGGTGCCCGGGTTCGAACCCGGGACCTCATGAATGGAATGCCAGGTGCTAACCAATGAGCCAAGGCTCTCAGCCACGACAGAATACGGATCTTAATTCTCAAATACCAAACTAACAAAAAACCCAAATCGCATATGAACCCTAGCTTATTCAAATCCAAAATTGAACTTCAATTCGATGTTAATAACCAAATTATTGTTGGGGCTTCCATTCCCCAGATAAAAACGAGTGTTTGGGTGTGTTTACTTACTTGATTTGAATTCGAATTGATGCAAAAGACACCAAGAACAGGTCGTGAGCGTCTTGTGTTTAAACGATGATAAAATGTTGATGTTAATCAAATTAAACTTGAGAGTAGTTTTGGATGTGGGTCTTGATGCAAAGCCCTCTGCCAATTTCGTCTCAAGATGCTTGGAAGATGGTCCTCGACTAATTTGCAGGTTCGCGACAATGAGGGTGATCGAAGGTGGGATTGCGTGTGTTTTCAGGTGCAATTGAGGACTGTAAACGTTTAGGTTTAGTTATATGATTGTTTAGGTTCTTTTAATTTGGTTATTATTAGCGTTTAATGCTCAAACGGTCGGGGGTTTACATCGCCGGTTACTCGACCGATTGTGGTTCGTAACCGACTCGTAAACACAAATAAATGACATAATCAAGTTCGAAACGTGTATACGAAAGATTTTGGAACGATTTTGGGTCGAAATTGATTTATTTTGGTGGCTTTTGGGGGTGGCCGGAGCCGCTCCGGCGGGAGCCGCTCCGGCGGTAGCCGGAGGGCTGGCCGGAAAAACGGGCAAAGGGGCGGGGGTTGGGTTGTGATTTTGGAATTTTACACAAATGGCCCCTCAACTTTGATTTTCTATTATTTTATGCTAAAACTTCAATTTGAAGTTTATAAAACTGCATTAAGACCCCTCATCTTTTTAAACTTTAATCTAACTTATTTAATTATTCAAGTTTTTATTATTATTATTATTATTATTATTATTTCCATTATTATTATTATTATTATTATTATTATTATTATTAATATTATTATTATTATTATTGTTATTATTAATGTTATTATTATTATTATAATTAATATTACTATTTAATTGATTAGAACTTTAAGTAAACAAGGAATGAAACAAGAATAGCCCACAACGTTTCATAAATGGCATGAATGGTCCTTACAAGAATTTAACGAAGTTAACTTATATTTAACGAAAATACGAAATGTTACATGAGACAATCTTACAACTTCTTAGATGATCCTGAAAAGCCTCACTTAGGTATTCATCTCCTCTATCTAAACGGGGAACTTTAATAGCTCTATCGAGTTGATTTTCTACTTCATTCTTGAAGATTTTGAACATTTCAAAAGCTTCATGTTTATGTGTCATCAAGTACACATAACCATAGCGACTGTAATCGTCGGTAAAGGTAATGAAATATCTTTCACCATTCCTTGTCATTGTCTTAAAAGGACTACATGCATCCGAATGCATCCGAATGTATGATTCCTAAAGGGCGACTTGGTCATCTTACCTTGTAAACAAGATTCACACTTATCAAATGAATAATATTCATTTGTTTTCAAAAGACCATTCTTTTGAAGTGTTTGAATCCGATTCTTGTTTATATAACCAAGATGAAAATGCTAAAGATAAGAATCACTTAAACCCATTTTAAGTTTCTTGGTGCATGATTGGTATAATGTATTATTATAGGATGAATCATCATGAACCAATTCATAAATACCATTAAATGGCATAGCCTTGAAATAATATACATCATCCATATAAACATAAATACCATCGTTTACAAACTTTAAATCATAACCATATTTATTTAAAAGGGAAACTAAAATTATGTTCCTAGTCAAACTAGGAGCATACATAATGTTTGAAAAACAACTTCCAAACCATTTGAAAGTTTCAAAACATAGTCTCCTTTCTTAAAGTGCTTATTTCTTTTGAACCCTTGCAACAGATTGCAAATGTGAGTTCCATACCCGGTATCCAATACCCACGTGTTTAAAGAAATAACATTTAAATCAATATGGATCATGAAAGTTGTACCTGAGGTCTGCCCACCATCCTCTTGTTTCTCAACTCTTTGAGATAGGTTGGACAATTCCCTTTCCAATGTCCTATCTCCCCATACTCAAAGCATGGATCGTTTTCCATTACCTTAGGCTTTATAAGCTTAGGTTTTGGAGGTTCCGTTTTAACCTTCCCTTTCCCTTTGCCTTTGATGTGCCCTTTTCCTTTGGCAACATTTGCCTTGGGATCAGGAATGGCCTTTTCCCATTGCCTCCCTCATTGATCTTAGAGAACAGGTAGAACCTTTCTACCCATCCCCGCCTCAACTGTTTTGAGCATTACGTGAAGCTTACCAATGCTCTTGTCTTATCCGTTCATATTGTAATTCATTATGAACATCTCAAACTTTTAGTTAGGCCATTAAGGATCAAATCCGTGGCCAACTCCTTTGAGACAGGACAGTTAAGCCTCTCGAGGCGATCAATGTGGCTTTTCATCTTAAGTACATAAGATGATACCGATTGGGTTTCTTCCATGTGACACGCATGAAGCGCTCGAACCGTTTCGAATCGCTCTACCCTAGCTCGTTGAAGGAACATTTCCTTCAATTGAGTAATCATGTCATATGCCCCATAATGGTCCAAGCCCCTTTTGGAGTTCGGGAAATATAGTTCCTAACATGAGGCAGGATACCTACATGGAATCCTCAGTATACTGAAGCCAATCGTTATAGGCCTCAACATCCTTGGGTTCGGGTTGGTCAGGACTAGGATCTTCAAGGACATAGGCCCTTTTCTCTTGCTTGAGAACAATTCTCAAGTTTCGAAACCAGTCCATAAAGTTGGTATGGTTCAGACGATCCCTCTCTAAAATAGTTCTCAGTGATAGGGTATAGACGGTCAAGGTGGTAGCATTATTGTTTGTGGCCATTCTACAAAATTTACAAAGTTTTTATTAGTATTTCTAAAAAATTTCATTTTAATTATTAATACCCTTTTATTTATCATAGATAATTAATAATTAAAATTTAGAATCCAATGTTACATTCAATAATGGTTAGGTGACCTTTATCCCATTATTTAAATTAACAAAGTAGTCAACATTTGACAATTGCAACCTTTTGCAACTTCTAGCCTTTATGGGATCGGTTAAACATCTTATGTTTGGTTGGCATGTTTAATCCCATCAACACCATTGTACGCCATGCTTCGGTGACCCTATGCACATGATTTCCAATTCAAGTCGTCCTACTTACACACGTGTGAGTTTACACATACAAGTAGTTAAGTGACCTTTATCCCACAAATATTTTAAGCCCACCTCAAAACACAAGTTCCCTAAAAGTGGTTAGGTGACCTTTATCCCACAAATAGTTCTCAAGTGATTCGAGTGTCGTGTAAAAGGATGGTGTTAAAATTGTTTCCAAAGGGATTTTAGTTTTCATTAATTCTAGTTTTGAAAACTCTATGTACCTTGTATTTGCATGCTTTCAAATACAAGGTATCCTATGGTTCATTTTTTTCATAAAACCTCTTTTATTTAAATCATTAATCCTTTTAGTAACTTTTATTAACATATTAATGATTAAGAACCATAAATTTTTAGCTTGTTAAGTTTGCTAATGAGTTTGTTATGCATATCCAAATATCAAAACACAATCATACAACAAACAACCAAACAAGCATAATCATACAAACATATGTGCATAACCATAGCCACTAAGTTGACTACACTTGTTTGCCATCACAAGTGTTGTCATATGGTCTTTTCTAAGGGTTAACAATGACACATTATATGTGTCCATGAACTCCCACTTGATTCCACATCCAAATGCTTCAAGTGTACATGTCTCTTGTGTCCTTCCTTTTGGGTCTTCATCTTGTGCATCTTTTTTTTACAAAATCATATCCTAATACAATTTTCTAATAAAATAAATACACCTATTCTATTTATTACATAACCAAATGAATAAATAAATTACAACCAAAATACAAACACAAAAGAATAATATTACAACCCTTTATGAATGAAATCAACCAACATGACAAAATCACAATCAACCAAATCCAAAACATACATGGTCAAGGCTATGTTATGCACTAAAATATGTATCCATATATATCATTTCAAGAACAAAATAAATCCCCTTTTAACCCTAAATTTTCAGCCAACACAAACCCAAATCTAGGATTTTTGTCCAAATATAATAATCAACCATTTGACATCTTTCTTTCAAGATTTAATCACAAGCATGTAAGATTTAACCTTGAAAGATTGGGGATTCATTATATCATCACAAAACAACCCTAATTTGGTTGTTAAAACCCTGTAAAACCAATTTTACAAGGATAATTGAAACTAGTCATCCACATATCCGGCTCTAGATGCCAATGATGGGTTTGTTAGACCTTTAACATTGTTGTTTAACCATTTAAACAAGAAAAACGCAGCGGATTTAAAGGCTTAATTTCATGTTTTTAATCTAAAAATAAAGCTTATAACTTTGTTTCAACAAACCCAAACCATAGGATCAAATATATGTGAATGTACTAGCTATCAAGAAGTATAAAACAACCATAAAGATGCAAAACATACAATCTTTATAGAGCTGCAAGAAAAACGATTTTAATGAAGATGGGGCTGCTCTTGAATGGCCAAAACACCAAGGATAGGTGTCCTCAAGCTTCCATACCCACAAGCATCAAGCAAGCACTTGTTTTGCTAGGATTTTAACACCAAATGAACAAACAAGGCTGCTGAAAACCCATTTTCAGCCGAGATAAACAAGGCTGCTGAAAAACCCATTTTTCAGCCGAGATTCTCTTCAAGATGGAGAGGTTTTGCCTTGAGGTTCTTGCATGAGAGAGAGAGAGTGAGATGTGGAGTGGTGGTCTATTCTAAGAGTGTCTCATTCCAAGACAAAAGAAATCCCAAACCCCATAAAAGGGGCGGCCGAATATGGTCCCTTCAAAAGGGTTCCCCCTAAAACTTTTAAAACACAAATGTTTATAAGTTATTTTATGAGTTATGTAATTAACCTATTAATTATATATAACTCTTACACTCTCTTGTTATTTGATATCATTTGATCAAAACAAATAACATTACAAATAATAATAATGGACAAAATATCCTAATAAGTTGATCCATCTCATATGCAACTTATTTAGAAAACCTGTTTCTAAATTGGTGTAATTATTTAATTGTATGATCATATAATCAATTAAATAATAATTGGTGTTTGCTAAGCTTGTTATTGGGTATGACCGGATCATGACGTATTAACCACATCAATTTTATGTGTCTTGGGTATAAAGAATCCAACAATACAAATCCACTAATCAGATTGTTCAATACTAAAAAAATGTCTTATAAGGTCAACCAATCACCTATTTACGACGTGTATGTACCATTAAATATAATATGTCAACGCCACTACAAGAAAAGTGACTATTAGGAACTAAATTATTAGAGACTGATTTATTAGTCTCAGATACATAGTATTGAAGACTAATTTATCAGTTACAAATATTATTTGAGACTGAATTTTGTATGCCCAATGTAAGTAACTGATAATCAGTCCCCAAAACTAGGCAGCGTATTGAAGACTAAATTTCAGTCTCAAATACACATACACAATAAGAGTTTTTGGAGGGAAGTTTGATGGTAACTGAATTTCAGTCTCAAATAGGATACCTAAATAGTGTTATTATTTGAGTAACTGATAATGAGTCTCTAATAAATAAGACATATATTAAAGACTAAAAATTAGTTCTTAATATTCAAAATGCATATTGAATTAGGGACTGAAATTTAGTCTGTTATGGTTTTTGGAATAGGAGATGATTAATAATTGATTTACAATCTCTAATTATTTTATGTGGATTACGTTATTGTAAGAAATATACTGAACACTAAAAATCAGTCTTAAACATACTATAATTATAGTTATTTGGAACTAATATCCAGTCTCTAAATAAGATTGTAGATGTAATAATTAGGGATTGATATTTAGACTTTAATAAAGAAAATAAATTTACTATTTTAGAGAATATATTAGAGACTACAAAAAAGTTATTGTATATTTATACTGTAAATTGAATCGGGAATTGACTTTCTGTGTGGAATGACTTTCAAACATAGGAATAATCATTAAGGATTGATTTATAGTCTCTAATAATGCGACACAACTTATATAATTTTAAATAAGACATCGAAGATTAGAATTCTGTCTTAAATATGTTATGAGTGTCTTTATTTAAAATAAATATTAAGTCTCTAAGGAGTTATGTAATGTAATAAGTAAGAACTAATATTCCGACTCCAATAAAGAAACACATTTAACTATATCTAAAAAACATAGTATAGATTACAAATTAGTAACTAAATTCCTAAAGCAAGTTGAAACAGAGGCTGATTTTCAATTTGGAAATACTATTATGTAGAAAACTAATTAATTATCGAATCATATTCTCTAATAATATGAACCAAATTTTACAATTATAAAAAAGGTATTGAAAACTGAAAATCAGTCTCTAAATTAAAGTGTTTCAAGACAAAAAAGATGATAAACTAACGGAAGACTATTCATGAAACCTATGCGCTGCTATTAATTACTGAAACAAAGAATATAATATACACATTTCAAATCAATAGTTTGTTCAAATGGTATATGCATCAATATAAGTTTAGCATAATACATAATAGTCTAAGTCAATCCAACAAAATAATATAAAAATAAGTTCTAAAGTTCAACAAATACAAAAAACACTCATTATCATCCAAACCAACTTGCAACAGCATCACACCAGCAATCTCTTTATGTCCAAGTAACACAAGCCTCTATAATAAGTTCTTTTGAAATTCAGCATTATCACAAATCTGAAAAACATTATAATCGGGTTAGCTAAATCATTAAATACACTAGTTAGAATTTAAAAACTTTCACCAAAAAATATATAGTTTTTAATTAACATACATAGCAGGTCATGTTAATGTCAACTTGTAAATTACTTACGAGCATACCTGTAAAAAACAGATTGGCTTGGGTAGGGTGCCACATCAAGACAGGTTCGGGTAGGACGTGTCGATTTAAAAACATATTAGGATTGGTTTAGGTCGGGTCGTGTCGATTACATATATATATGTGCCTAAAATAAGTTCAAAATCAACAACTACACCAAATATCATTAAAGTAGAAAAAAATACCTCGTATGCCCAAGCCATTGAAGCAAATCCAAACCATAATCGAGTGTTATATGGGTCAAATTTGTCACACCCCGAGAACCGATTCATACCACGGATGTACACGTGGAAGGGCAATAACTGAAGTTGGAATTTTACCAACGACTATAGTCAAACGGTTATTATAAGAAACATAATTATTGTTACGAAATCCTTAAACTTTTCACAATACATACTTAAAGTTAAGACAAGTTTTCAAAAAAAAAAAAAGTCTTTCCATCGAAAAGATCTACACTTAGATATTTAGGTCCCACGTTTCGTCATCGTCTCCCAACACCGTTGACCTTCCCGAAATCCCTACGCATCATTCCCAATTAAGGTTTCTTACTGACCTGAAAAGCATGAGAAAATACTAGGTCAACAAAAGTTGGTGAGTATTCGGGTTTTCAGTATTTAAAGGAAAAATAGTTTATTTTCCAATTTCATTATGATGACAGAGAAATTAATATATATATATGTATCATAGACTAGCTAGGTCCTATGATAAATTCGGCTATAAGTCCATAATCAAACCAAGAAACACGTCGTTGCCCCACAACAGTCCAAACATATATACTCCCTCACAATCCTGACCAAAGCGACTGGTCGTGAGAGCGGGCCCTTCTAACCCGATAGATCTACCATATAAGTCTGTGGCCTCCCCGAGGTTAATGATTATGGGGGGATTTAGGGGTCCAGTAATATGTACGCATATTGCTTACCCAACTTATACCATTAATTAATATATATTCATTTTCTCAATCATTCATCATATATATATGTAAGATAACTCATATCTTTATCATGCTTTTCCCCAAAATATTTTAAATAAAACAGTACTTGAAAATGGGGCCGAAGTACTCACCTTGAGTATGATCAGAAAAGCCAATAAGCCAATACGTAATCCTTCCGATTAAACAAACCCTAAATATATATGCATATATTTGTCAATACGAGGAAATTTCTGTTTAATGAAATAATGTTCACCGACTTGTATTATATTAAAACGTTTTGATCAAATTTCTCGTAAAGCTTCATTTATTTTAGAAAAACGTATATGATTTATAATCCGTTGGTGTATAAATTAATCCTAATGCGTTGATGTCCAATTTTTACTATAGCCTATTATAAACCTTATGCTAATCTTACTTACCTAGTCATCTATTTTCGACTCATAGATCTAAAATATATTTATTTTCGACATGACTTTACCTATTGTCTTATAATTAAATAATTTTGTAAAATAGAGAATTTTTTTTATACAAATCTTCCTTTACGATTTATTTTATAACTAAATTACTTATAGTATATACCTATATATATATCAATTTATATTATTTATCCATCGTTATAACTTATATACTTATATATAAATTTATATTATTTATTCATCATCATTTTTTAAAAGGTATATTGTTCTTGTGTTGATCAATATTCTTATATCTTCTTAAGGTCCAAATGTCACCTTTTATTTTGATCATTAATTAATCTTTAGCAATATCATCTAATATTTCCTACTTAGTCATGATTCTACTTCATTATTACCAACAATAATCATCCAAATATTTTCCCTTAATATGTTTCTTAGAAAGCCATAATCCATTGAGTCTCCTATCATCATGCATTCATACATGCATGTCACATACCTATAGCTATGCACATTCTTACATCCTTTACTCAAATCCATACTTGATTCTACCAACTAATACCATTCCTAACCCAATTTTCTGATTTCTTAAGCCATTTCAAGATTCATTTTACCAATAAACACATTTTTTCCAAAATCAACAAGCGGGTGAACCAATAATCAAGATTTTAGTCTTGATGATCCATGCATGAACATGACATCAAATATTAGTCTAAATGGCTATACCTTGAGTCTAAAACTTTGGTTTCTAAGGTTAACTCGCGGTGCTCACGACTTGATGCCCACTCTTGAACCCTAATCCCGTTTTTAGCTTGATAATCCTCCTTGTTTTGTCTCCAAAATGCAATGCAGATCCAAGGGTGTTGGTGGGCGACGGGTGTTGTTAGACCGAGGGAGAAAGGGAGAGAGTGGTGCGGGTGATGTCGGGTGGCGATGGTGATAGGGGTGGCGGTCGATGGTGGCGGGTGTGATGGGAGGTGTCGGGTGGTGAAGATGGTAGTGTTGGGTTGTGGTGTTAACCGAGAGGGCAAGGGAGAAGGAGAGAAGGGGGTGGAACTAGCAGCCGCAGGTGGCGATGATGCCACTGCCGTCCCTTGGCAGTGGCAGCGATGGTGTCTGGCGGGGGGTGGTGGTGCTGGTGGATGAAGGGAGAAATGAGGAAAGATGGGGTAGTGAGGTGAAGTAGAAAAGAGAAGAGGGGAAGGTGGAGAGTTTGAGTGTTGGAGTGTTTAAAATGAGTTAGTGGATTTTGTAGGGATATTATGCATGTGTAGAGTACCAAGAAATTTTTCTTGGTTACAGCAATATCCTTCTCATCATTTCAATCCATTATATTCTTTTATTATCATTTTTTGTTTATTTATAAATTAAAGTTTATTATTATTATTATTATTATTAATTTTTAGTATTATTAAACATTTTGTCTCAATCGGTTTATCCGTTGACGGTTTTGCGTTAACATTAATCAAATACTGATTATTGACTCTCGTGGGTACAATGTACTGTGTTTGTAAATTCCAAATTCAGCAAGGCATTTCTTCTTAAGAAGAACATTGGTCAATCTCTAGCGAGTCAAATTAGTCAACTAAATTAATAATTAATGCTTAAAATTCGAAAAATAGAGTTGACGTTGACCTGATTTTTGTCGGGTTGTTAAAGTCTCCCCCCGTTTAAGAAATTTCGTCCCGAAATTTATGCTGCTGGGTCTCTATTAGGCTGCGTCTTAAAAAGGTGGGGATACTTTTGTTGCATCTGATCTTCACGTTCCCATGTAAATTCAGGTCCTCTCTTCGAATTCCATCTTACTTTGACTAGTCTGATTTGCTTTTGTCTGAGTTTCTGAACCTTCCGATCCATAACCTCAATGGTTCTTCGATGAATTGGAGTTTGTCGTCAATGTAAGCTTCTTCTGGTGGAATAATTAGCGATTCATCTGACATGCATTTCTTAAGATTGGATACATGGAACACATTATGAACATTTCCGAGTTCACATGGTAAGTTAAGACGATATGCGACTGGTCCAATACGTTCGGTGATCTCGAACAGTCCAATGAATCGGGGATTGAGTTTTCCTCGTTTACCAAATCTTACTATGCCTTTCCATGGTGATACTTTTAAAAATACTCTATCACCAATTTGAAATTCTAACGGCTTTCTCCGATTATCCGCATAGCTCTTTTGTCTACTTCTCGCCGCTTCTAGTCTTCTTCTGATTTGCCCGATTTTGTCAGTTGTTTCTTGAATAATTTCGGGTCCGGTTAATTGTCTTTCACCAATTTCTGCCCAACAGAGGGGAGAACGACATTTTCTCCCGTATAAAGCCTCAAATGGAGCCGCTTTGATACTGGTGTGGTAGCTATTGTTATATGAAAACTCAACCAATGGCAAGTGGGTGTCCTAATTCCCACCAAAGTCTATTACACATGCTCTCAACAAATCTTCCAATGTCTGGATGGTCCTCTCGCTTTGACCGTCCGTTTGGGGATGGTAGGCGGTACTCATGTCTAAACGAGTGCCCATGGCCTCGTGCAGGGTTTGCCAAAATCTCGAGGTAAATCGACTATCTCTGTCAGAAATAATTGATATGGGTACTCCGTGGCGAGATACCACCTCTTTGATGTACAGATTGGCCAATCTTTGCATGCCATACGTCTCTTTGATAGGCAAGAAGTGTGCCGATTTTGTTAAACGATCAATTATTACCCAAATTGCATCGTGACCGTTTAATGTTTTGGGTAATTTCATTACAAAGTCCATGGCGATACACTCCCATTTCCATGTTGGGATTGCAGGCTGTTGTAAGAGTCCAGATGGCCTTTGGTGTTCAGCCTTTACTTTGGAGCATGTCATACATTTACTTACGTATGCAGCTATATCACCTTTCATGTTGGGCCACCAATAAAATTCTTTTACATCATGGTACATCTTGTCTGATCCGGGGTGGATTGAGTATCTTGATTTATGTGCTTCGTCAAGAATTATTTGGCGCAAATCCCCGCACTTTGGAATCCATACTCTTTTTGCAAACCTCATCAGGTTATCGGAGTTAGGTGTTAATTCTTTGATCAATCCTTTCAGATTCTCATTCACCAGATTGTCGTCTTTCATTGCTTCCATCTGTGCATCACGTATCCGAGTTAAGAGATCAGAGTATATGGTTAACTCTAAAGCTCTTACACGCAAAGGCTTTTCTCTTTCTTTCCTGCTGAGAGCGTCTACAACCACGTTGGCCTTGCCTGGGTGATATCTAATGTCACAGTCGTAATCATTCAATAACTCGACCCATCGTCGCTGTCTCATGTTCAGCTCTTTTTGGTCGAAAATATGTTGTAAGCTTTTATGATCTGTGTATACTACGCACTTTGTTCCATAGAGGTAGTGTCTCCAGATTTTCAGCGCGAAAATCACTGCCCCTAATTCAAGGTCATGGGTTGTGTAATTCTTTTCATGCGTTTTTAGTTGCCTTGATGCGTAAGCAATGACTTTGTCTCTTTGCATCAACACGCATCCCAGACCTAAACGCGAAGCATCGCAGTATACGACAAATCCGTCGGTTCCATCAGGGAGTGATAGAATCGGTGCACTACACAGTTTTTGCTTTAGCACTTGAAAAGCTTCTTCCTGGTCAGCGCTCCACTCGTATCTTTGATCTTTACGAGTCAGTAGGGTTAGTGGTTGTGCTACCTTTGAAAAATTCTCGATGAATCTACGATAGTAGCCAGCTAACCCTAGGAATTGTCGTACTTCTGTTGGTGACTTGGGTGCTTCCCAATTCTTTATTGCTTCAACTTTTGTAGGGTCCACCTGAATACCTTCCTTGTTTATAATATGCCCAAGAAAGTGAACTTCTCGTAGCCAGAATTCACATTTTGAAAATTTCGCATACAGTTTTTCTTTCTTTAGCATTTCCAAAACGAGTTGTAAATGATGCTCATGATCTTTCCGGGACTTTGAGTAAACCAGGATGTCATCGATAAAAACTATTACAAACTTGTCTAAATACGGCTTACAGACTCTGTTCATGAGGTCCATGAACACTGCCGGAGCATTGGTTAAACCAAACGGCATCACCAGAAACTCATAGTGGCCGTATCGTGTTCTGAAGGCTGTTTTTGGAACGTCCTCTTCTGCTATCAGCAACTGATGGTAACCGGATCGTAGATCAATCTTGGAGTAGTAACTGGATCCTTGTAACTGGTCGAACAGATCATCTATTCTTGGTAATGGGTATCGATTCTTTATTGTGAGTTTATTCAATTCTCGATAATCGATACACATTCTAAACGATCCATCCTTCTTCTTGACAAATAATACCGGTGCTCCCCACGGAGAAAAGCTTGGTCGGATGAATCCTTTATCTGACAATTCTTGCAATTGTTTTGACAACTCTTGCATCTCTGAGGGCGCTAACCGGTACGGCGATCGGGCAATGGGGGCTGCTCCAGGCACCAACTCTATTCGAAATTCAATCTGTCGCTGCGGAGGTAACCCTGTTAAATCCTCAGGAAACACCTCCGGGTACTCCCTCACCACTGGAATATCTTCGATTCTTCGTTCTTCCTTGTTTACGCCAGTGGCCTTTACTAGGAAAGCCTGGTATCCTTTGTTTATATATTCATATGCCCTCATAGCATTAATGACTTTTGAGAAGGGCTTCCCTTTGTCGCCTTGTACTATCAGAATTTTACTGCTGCTCATCGGTAATCGAATAAGTTTCTCGGAGCAAACGATTTCAGCATGGTTTCGAGAAAGCCAGTCCATTCCTACCACTACATCAAAGCTTCCCAATGTGACAGGTAGCAAATCGATGCTAAATGGGTGGTCGTTAAGTTGAATGGTACAGTTCTTGATCACATAATCAGATTCTATTTTCTTCCCATTGGCTAATTCGATTATATATTTCTTATCTAACCTGTAAGGCTTTCTTCCTAGTAACGGTTCAAATTCTTTTGACACAAAACTTAAATCAGCACAGGTGTCAAATAGTACAGATGCATAATGGTTATTAATGGGAACACACCATTAACAACTGACGGCTCCTGACGTGCCTCCTTTACATTCATCTCAAATGCTCGTCCCCTTGCCTTGGTTTCGCCTAGATTAGGACAATCTCTCTTGAAATGTCCTGTATGCCCACATCCAAAACAAACCGGACTGTTCTTTTGTGTTATCTCGATGGGTTTGGTTCTGCAATTCTGACTTAGATGACCAAACTTCTTGCAGCGCGAGCAAATTCGACATTCACCATTATGTGAGTACCCACACTTGTTACATCTTCCTAGTGGTCCTCGCTTTCCATTGGAGTCGCTTGAAGTAGCAGTATACGCCCTCCCAGGTCTTGGCTTAAAGCTCTTTTTGTTGTTCCTTCAATCATTGGGATTTCCATTCCATTTCCTCTTACCGTCCGATATCCTCCTTTCCAATTCCACAATTCTCTTTTCCACTTCTCCCACCTTTTTACCCAACGTTCCACTACGTACTGCATCATCGGTTAGAGTATGAGCAATGGTTATGGCACTTTGTATGGTAGTAGGGTTGGATGCTGTAACACTGCTTCGGATTTGTGGCGATAATCCCCAAATATATCTTTCAATCCGGACGTACTCTGGCGTTACCATTCGAGGTACCAATCTAGCAAGATCGTTGAACCTAGACGTGTAGGTTCGTATGTCAGCACCCTCCATTGTGTGATTCCAGAATTCCGTCTCGATTTTCTGCAGTTCATTTCGCGGGCAGTACTCACGAAGTAGCATCTCCTTTAACTGTTCCCAGGAGAGTTCATAAGCATTTACGTCTCCCAAAATTGTCGTTGAGAATTCCACCAGGATAGCGCCGCATCTTGAAACGAACAAGTTGCATACTTCACTTTTTGATGTCCGCACTGTTACTTATAGCTATGACCGTTTCCATCCTTTCAATCCACCGAATAATGTCCAGCGGTCCTTCTGCGCCGGTAAAAACTCTTGGGTTGCACCCTTGGAATGTCTTATATGAACACCCCGCTATCTGACCATTCATCAAATTTCCAGGATGCCCATCCGATCTAGAACCATTATTACCCCCTATTCCAACACCACTGCCAGATCCGATGTTTGATCCATTTCCCGTTCCGTTCCCTTGGTTGCTATTCGCTCCTCCACGTGCTCTGCCCAAGCCTATGGTTGCATTGGCTTCATGTTGCTCCAGAGCCGTTTGAACATGTTGTGCTATCAGCTGAGCTAACTCTTCCGCGGTCGTAGGTAGGTTGGCGTTTCCACCTGACGATGTATTCCGTGTTCTAGGTGGCATATCTTATTACTGTCATGCAAAACAGATAAAGGTCTTAAAGATGACTTGACTTTCATGTATCGATATAATTCCTAGTAACTCAAAAGTATCTACAATATTTCTTTTATAGTACAATAATATATATCTAGCATCATAATAATAATAATTAATCAAAACCATAATCATCGGAATTTTAAAGGAAACCCAATTTCATACATTAAACATATCCATTCACACGATCAAGTTTCGTGGCAAAATCATAGTTCAAAATACTTAAACATCCGGTTCCTAACAACATCATAATCACTGGAATGGAGCTGAACTGCCAATATGCATCAGATATGACACCATCATCAGACATAATGTAGCCATAGCCAATGCGGTCTCTGTCTGCTCTCCCATCACCATCGCGTACTGTTGTACCGTCACCAATGCTGATTCGGCCACATCTGCTCTCTGTTCCGCCTGGTTCAGTCGATCCCTAGTCTCTGCGAGACTACTCTCCAAATCCGCTATACGGAAGTGCATCTGGCTCAGAGCACTTTCATCCAGTAGTCTCTCCTCTTCAATCGTCATCAATCTCCCATCCAAAGCTTGGCTCACCTCATCCCGGATACTCATCTTCTTTCTGACAGTTAGCAATTCCTTCTCGAGTCGAGCACATTGTGCTACCAGAGTGATCATCATATGTTCGACGGGTCCGTTCTCCATAGTAGTTCCACGTGGTGCGGAAGTCGATTCTCCTACCTCAAAGGTGGAAGGAATCCCATCTCTTGATGCCCATCCTCTCATAGTTTCCATGATCCGTCCCCACTGTTCATCTAGCAGTCTGGCCCGTTTGGGCATAGATGTACTCTTCATACCGGCACCATCATTCACCTTTCTCGTCTCCCTGTGTTTCTTTCGTTCATACACCAACCTGATCCTTGGTGGTGCATCATCATCCATCGTCTTTCTCTTCTCTCTGCGCTCCCTCCGCTCATACACCATCCTGATCTTTGGCGGGCACTGTGCGAGAGGAATAGGGGCTGCTGGGGTCACATCTGTGGGGGTTTCACCTTCCGGGGCCATGCCTTCTGGCTCCTCGGTAATGGGCTCAAGGGTGACTACAGGTGGTGTGGGTTCCTCATCGTCAGACTTAGATATCCAACCGTTTCCCGAATTTTCCATTCCTGGTTGCATCCCGGTGGCAAAATGTGGTCGGATGCGCTGGTACCAGGACTTAGGTGGTCCTTGTTGAGGAGAATCCTCGGTGTCACTGCTGATGTCCAAAATGTCGTTTCCATCGATCTGACCGGCCATCTACATAAAGTTTAAGTATATATATGTGCTATTAATCTACTCATAATACTAACGTCTCAAATCAGTTAATCTTAAGTAATTCTAAGTAGCATCCTCTAATCGTGTTTGGGAATGACGGGATTGTTTCGGGGACCCATTATTTCCGGTTATAGTCTTTTTTCTTTTGAGAAATTTTCTAGTTTCCCTATAACCATTGGCTCTGATACCAACTTCTGTCACACCCCGAGAACCGATTCATACCACGGATGTACACGTGGAAGGGCAATAACTGAAGTTGGAATTTTACCAACGACTATAGTCAAACGGTTATTATAAGAAACATAATTATTGTTACGAAATCCTTAAACTTTTTCACAATACATACTTAAAGTTAAGACAAGTTTTCAAAAAAAAAAAAGTCTTTTCCATCGAAAAGATATACACTTAGATATTTAGGTCCCACGTTTCGTCATCGTCTCCCAACACCGTTTGACCTTCCCGAAATCCCTACGCATCATTCCCAATTAAGGTTTCTTACTGACCTGAAAAGCATGAGAAAATACTAGGTCAACAAAAGTTGGTGAGTATTCGGGTTTTCAGTATTTAAAGGAAAAATAGTTTATTTTCCAATTTCATTATGATGACAGAGAAATTAATATATATATGTATCATAGACTAGCTAGGTCCTATGATAAATTCGGCTATAAGTCCATAATCAAACCAAGAAACACGTCGTTGCCCCACAACAGTCCAAACATATATACTCCCTCACAATCCTGACCAGAGCGACTGGTCGTGAGAGCGGGCCCTTCTAACCCGATAGATCTACCCATATAAGTCTGTGGCCTCCCCGAGGTTAATGATTATGGGGGGATTTAGGGGTCCAGTAATATGTACGCATATTACTTACCCAACTTATACCATTAATTAATATATATTCATTTTCTCAATCATTCATCATATATATATGTAAGATAACTCATATCTTTATCATGCTTTTCCCCCAAATATTTTAAATAAAACAGTACTTGAAAATGGGGCCGAAGTACTCACCTTGAGTATGATCAGAAAAGCCAATAAGCCAATACGTAATCCTTCCGATTAAACAACCCTAAATATATATATGCATATATTTGTCAATACGAGGAAATTTCTGTTTAATGAAATAATGTTCACCCGACTTGTATTATATTAAAACGTTTTGATCAATTTCTCGTAAAGCTTCATTTATTTTAGAAAAACGTATATGATTTATAATCCGTTGGTGTATAAATTAATCCTAATGCGTTGATGTCCAATTTTTTACTATTAGCCTATTATAAACCTTATGCTAATCTTACTTTACCTAGTCATCTATTTCGACTCATAGATCTAAAATAATTTATTTTCGACATGACTTTACCTATTGTCTTATAATTAAATAATTTTGTAAAATAGAGAATTTTTTTTTATACAAATCTTCCTTTACGATCTATTTTATAACTAAATTTACTTATAGTATATACCTATATATATATCAATTTATATTATTTATCCATCGTTATAACTTATATACTTATATATTAAATTTATATTATTTATTCATCATCATTTTTTAAAAGGTATATTGTTCTTGTGTTGATCAATATTCTTATATCTTCTTAAGGTCCAAATGTCACCTTTTATTTTGATCATTAATTAATCTTTAGCAATATCATCTAATTTTCCTACTAGTCATGATTCTACTTCATTATTACCAACAATAATCATCCAAATATTTTCCCTTAATATGTTTCTTAGAAAGCCATAAATCCATTGAGTCTCCTATCATCATGCATTCATACATGCATGTCACATACCTATAGCTATGCACATTCTTACATCCTTTACTCAAATCCATACTTGATTCTACCAACTAATACCATTCCTAACCCAATTTTCTGATTTCTTAAGCCATTTCAAGATTCATTTTTACCAATAAACACATTTTTTCCAAAATCAACAAGCGGTGAACCAATAATCAAGATTTTAGTCTTGATGATCCATGCATGAACATGACATCAAATATTAGTCTAAATGGCTATACCTTGAGTCTAAAACTTTGGTTTCTAAGGTTAACTCGCGGTGCTCACGACTTGATGCCCACTCTTGAACCCTAATCTCGTTTTTAGCTTGATAATCCTCCTTGTTTTGTCTCCAAAATGCAATGCAGATCCAAGGGTGTTGGTGGGCGACGGGTGTTGTTAGACCGAGGGAGAAAGGGAGAGAGTGGTGCGGGTGATGTCGGGTGGCGATGGTGATAGGGGTGGCGGTCGATGGTGGCGGGTGTGATGGGAGGTGTCGGGTGGTGAAGATGGTAGTGTTGGGTTGTGGTGTTAACCGAGAGGGCAAGGGAGAAGGAGAGAAGGGGGTGGAACTAGCAGCCGCAGGTGGCGGTGATGCCACTGCCGTCCCTTGGCAGTGGCAGCGATGGTGTCCGGCGGGAGGGTGGTGGTGCTGGTGGATGAAGGGAGAAATGAGGAAAGATGGGGTAGTGAGGTGAAGTAGAAAAGAGAAGAGGGGAAGGTGGAGAGTTTGAGTGTTGGAGTGTTTAAAATGAGTTAGTGGATTTTGTAGGGATATTATGCATGTGTAGAGTACCAAGAAATTTTTCTTGGTTGCAGCAATATCCTTCTCATCATTTCAATCCATTATATTCTTTTATTATCATTATTTTGTTTATTTATAAATAAAGTTTATTATTATTATTATTATTATTAATTTTTAGTATTATTAAACATTTGTCTCAATCGGTTTATCCGTTGACGGTTTTGCGTTAACATTAATCAAATACTGATTATTGACTCTCGTGGGTACAATGTACTGTGTTTGTAAATTTCAAATTCAGCAAGGCATTTCTTCTTAAGAAGAACATTGGTCAATCTCTAGCGAGTCAAATTAGTCAACTAAATTAATAATTTAATGCTTAAAATTCGAAAAATAGAGTTGACGTTGACCTGATTTTTGTCGGTTGTTAAAAAATTAGATAAAAGCTTTTTGAATACTACATATCTTCACATTTACATGCCACCATTATACCAACAATGAATGTTTGAAAGTATTAAATGATTATGTTAATACATGTATGTTAGAAATAGTATTTAAGAAATTAATATAATTAAAACTTTTACAAAATTTAAAGACTTGAACCTTACAAATCATCATCGTCTGAGTCAACATCTTCATCATCATTTTTGTATTTATCAGTGTCTGGATCATCTAGGTTTATCTCTGAACCAAAATCTTCCATACCGTGATCAGAATCATCTATCTCACCATCAATAAAATCATCTATAATGCCATAAAACCCTGAACATCAACATTTTCAACAATATTTTCGGTAATATCTTCACGAAGAAGGTTGAAATCTTCTAACAAATCTTCTGAAGTTTTGTCTTCCGGAATATCCCATAGGTGCTTGTGATTTATTCTTTCAATGATTTTCCAGTCTGAATTTGGCTTAAGTGAGTCATTTATATAAAATACTTGTTTCGCCTGGTTTGCAAAAATAAAAGGATCCTCCTTATAAGCACTCCGAGAAGTGTCTATGCTTATGAAAGGAGGTTCAAATATGATGTGTTTTCTACGACGATCAGTGTCAAATCATGTGCATTTAAATAAAATAACACGATAACCTCGTATGAATGACAATTCAATCACTTCATCGAGATATCCATAATAATCATCTTCAACATCATTATGAATGCCGGGGACCGTTACTCAATAATTTTGTGTTTGCCTGCAATCATCTCTTGACTTAACTATGAATTTAACCCCATTCACTATGTATCCCTTGTGATACGAAACTCGATTATCATGAAGGGAAGACAATACATATAACTCCTCGTTAATTTGAGAAGGATTTAACGTATACTTTTCTTGAATATTAAAATTTGAATATTTTATCTGATTTAGTGAATTAGTTTAGCACCCTCCTTTTTTTAAACCATATTTGAAACATATACATTAGACTTTGATTATATGTATTAAACTTAAAGTATTTGAGTATAACTTAGTATGTTATTTGACAAATAAATGTAAACACACATATGTGTAGTCCTACTAGTTTTGTCTAGGCAACTTAATTGTGTACTTCTTCATTGTTCTAATTGGGCTTCAAGATCAAATAACTAGTGAGTTAATTGTGTACTTGTTCAGTTTTCTAATTGAGCATAAAGATCGAATAACTAGTGACATTCATTGTTCTCTTACCTGTAAATTTGTTTATGCAACTTAACCCGTAGTTTCATATTTTTTAAAGTATATTTATCTTTCTTTATTAAAGTTCTTAAATTCTTATTATCATAGACAAATTGTGAGACTCAAACGCACCCTACCCCATTTGAAGTATATCACAAGCTACATTTTAATGCTGAAAAACAAGGATGGCTAAATGATAATGCGCGCATTCAATATGTAAGTTATAACTCTCTAGGATTATGTCAACTTGGTTATACATTTAATATTTCTCTTGTTTTTATATGCCTTTAATTTTGTTAGGAGAATATTATTCGTCATAAAGAGGAGGTGGTGGCGAAGTTAACTTTAGAAGGTACAACTATAACTACTACCATGCACCATGAGCTAGAAAAGAGGCTATTCAAAGTGTGTGTGCCAAGGACAAAACAAAAAAATCTGCATGGATGGTAGGCGTTGGACCGGTGCTTAGAAAAAAAGATTTTTGGATGACATCAGCAACTCAATCTTCTCAACAACCTTCAAGCGAGGCCGTAACTCTACGCAATCAAGTAGCTTCACTAAAAGAGGAACTGAAACAAAGCAATGAAAAGTATGAAAAATTGTCGATATTCATGAGCTCGAAGTTTCCTGATTTTAAGGGTGTAGCATCCGTTGTTGCAAGTAGTGGAGCAACCTGTTCGGAGGAGCAACTTAATGATGATGTTCGTGGGACTGACAGTTTGATTTAGTATGTTAGCTAAGACATGTTTTTATTGTGTTTGGTTGTTTGATGTTTTTATGGAGTTTGGTTGTTTGTTTCTTTATATGATAGTTTAATTTATTATGTTATCTAAGAAATATTTGGGGTTGATTTTAAAGACTATTCTTCTGACTTTAGAGATATATATATAGACTAAATGTTTTGTTATCAGGGAGTAAATCTCAGTCATTACAACGTCTTATTAAGGACTGAATTACCATAAAAGCCAGATCTAATTAAGCATATTTAGGACAAATTTGACAAGGTTTAAGAACTAATTTTCAGTCTCCAAAAAACTATCACCAAAGACTGTTTTTTAGTCACGGATGAAAGGTATTCGAGACTGAAATGACTTGAAATAAGGGGATAAATTAAGGACTGAATTAAGTGTCTTAGAGACTGAATGTTAGTCCCTATTGATGGCACACAATTGAGACTGAAATTTAGTTACTGATGTGAGTATCTAGGACTAGGTATTAATAACTGATTGGGGACTAGCAAAATCAGTCCCTGATATCCATTAAAGACTGATTAGGAGGTATCAGAGACTAATTTTTCAGTCTCAAATAAACCTCTTTTTGTAGTGCGTTAACCTGTTCTATGACACGTTTAAAGCTTGATTATAACCATAAACTGATCATCATGAGTCATTTAAAATATGGTTATAATTGTCCACCTATTTATCATGACTTTTCAAGGTAATCTCGTCAATCCTCTTGAGTCGTTTGGATGAATGGGTTACATTGGCAGTTGCTTTTAAATTTTTTCGGTTAAAAGTAATATAACTAAAAATAATGAATATATACCCGTTATTATATAACACTAGCTATAGTAACCCGTGTGTTACACGGATTGAATAAATAAAAAATTAATATAACAAAATTTATTAATTATAAAATAATATTTTAAGATATAATATCATTGAAATTATGTATTAGAAATGACTGTAAGTTATAAAATAGTGATATCAACTTAAAACTTTATTTTTTTCAAAAAAATAAAATAAACGTTTTGTTCTAAAACAAACCGCATAAAAATGTCATTTTTAAAATTTTCTTATTATAACCCTTAAATTTAATTATTTTTGGTTTTAAAAAAATAACTTTTTAAAATACCAATTTTAAATATTTCGTGTTTTTTAAAAAAGTCTTATGCTTTAAATAAATTTATTATTTTATAAAAACATTGTTTATTTAGAAATAATATTAATAAATAGATCTCTTTATTAATTTATTAAATCTAAAAAAGTGTTAAATATTATTATTAGTAATTAAGATAATTATTTAATAGGAGAGAGAAGCGGAAAAATTTTGGTAAGAATGATTGTGGTGTTAACACGTGTCATCCCATATACCTTTTTATTAGAGTAGGAAGATCCAGCCTAATTAGAGAGAAACCAAAAAATTTTATAAAAAAATGATGGATACAACTAAATTAGTTTTTAATAGACACATGTTAAAGTTTCTCAAATTTTCAGTGTTAAATGAAATTCAATCAACTTATGTAAATAGTCGATTAAACACAGTATAAAAGCATTATAAATAGGTGACGGTCTTCAACTCCCAACCCAGATTCATATTACCCTATGAGACTAACCACAGTGGATTGCTAATCATCATAAATTATACAAATTAGTTTTTAACCCGCCGCACGTTGCAGCCAGTGACGGAGCTTGAACATCCCCTGAGGGGGGCGGGGGCGAAATTATATTTTTTAGGGGGGCGAACTTGATATTCATATGAAAATTTACATTACCGGACCAAAAAATTACACTACCGGGCCAAAAATTATACTACCGACGAAAAAAAAGGGGGGGCGGCGGCCCCCCCGGTCTCCTCTATCCTCCGTCCTTGGTTGCAGCGGCATCATACGCGACACTAAAGTATATACTACATTGGCAGTTGCTTTTAAATTTTTTTTCGGTTAAAAGTAATATGACTAAAAATAATGAATATATACCCGTTATTATACAACACTAACTATATTAACCCGTGTGTTACACGGATTGAATAAATAAAAAATTAATATAATAAAATTTATTAATTATAAAATAATATTTTAAGATATAATATCATTGAAATTATGTATTAGAAATGACTGTTAGTTATAAATAGTGATATCAACTTTTTAAAAATTTATTTTTTTTAAAAAAATAAACATTTTGTTCTAAAAAAACCGTATAAAAAATGTCATTTTTAAAAATTTTCTTATTATAACCCTTAAATTTAATTATTTTGGTTTTAAAAAATAACTTTTTAAAAATACCAATTTTAAACATTTCATGTTTTTTAAAAAAGTCTTATGCTTTAAATATATTTATTATTTTATAAAAAAATTGTTTATTTAGAAATAATATTGATAAATAGATCTCTTTATTAATTTATTAAATCTAAAAAAGTGTTAAATATTATTATTAGTAATTAAGGTAATTATTTAATAGGAGAGAGAAGCGGAAAAATTTTAGTGAGAATGATTGTGGTGTTGACACGTGTCATCCCATATACCTTTTTATTAAAGTAGGAAGATTTAAAGTTCCAAATATGATTTATTCTATTAACTACTTTAATTAAAGTAAATTATACTCGATTAAACTACTGCTAAACATAAAACAATTTATAACTTTTATATATTACTTTGACAATTTAATTTTTGTCCTAGACGTTTTTTTATTTTTTATTTTTAAATTTTACCTTCAAATTATGTGATATTCAGATATAATTTATTAAATTTATTTAAATCATATTACAAACTAAATCTCCATATATAATAAAAGAAAATGTTTCAGCCATGTGTCATGATTTTAGGGTAGGTGTTTCCACTTGGCATGATTCCAGGCACCCGTTGCCACGTGTTTGTTTCACAACGTTACAGCCAACCTGGTTAAAAAAACGCGGATCCTTATTGACCCGATTTTATATTCGGGTTTCACATAACTAATCAACGCATAGGCTACAAACCCTAATTCATCTTCTCCCCCTCTCCTTGCAAGTGCCGACAACCCAACTACCCATCCATCGGTGTTCGTCACTGAAATTCTCTTTTGCAGCTACTCCGACCCACTACGATTTCACGTACTACCCCTGAATCCTCTTCTGCAAGTACTCCGACCTACCGCAGCGTCTTTTGTCTGGATTCGGTCGCTGATTTTGGCCTTTTCATTATCTTTCATTTTGAATCTGAAGTTTGATTTCATTTTACGGTGAAGAAGCGTCAGATCTATGATTTGTACGGTGAAGAAGGTCTGAAATCGGGGTTGTATGATGAATCCTCGCCTACGTTTACTGGTGTCATGAAATCGAGCTCGAGGTTTAGGTTTGATCCTCGTGATGCTGATGAGATATTCGCAGAGTTTTTTATGGATCTGACGGTGGCATTGGCGGTGGCGTTGGTGGTGGCGTTTGTGGTGGTGGTGGTCGGAGAAAGGGGAATTCCGATGGAGTGTTGAGGAATTCTAACCAGAAGAGTGTGAGGAAAGCGGAGACGGTGGAGAATAAACTGAGTTGTAGTTTGGAAGAGCTTTACAAAGGTTCGAAGCGTAAAATGCAGATTTCGAGGATTGTTCTTGATGATTCCAGGTATGTTTGTTTGATCTGTTGTTCTCTTCTATCAATTTTGAATATAGGGTTCAATTACCTTCAATTTAGGATTTCGTACTTTCATCATACAACTTTAATTTCACTAATTTTATCTTATTTCAATCCACAAATCATACAATTTGGTAACGTATTTGTAAGTACCATTTTATTGGTTTTCTTTTTCCAATTTTTAAGTTCTGATACTATATGTCAAACAGAAATGGTGAATTCAAATATAGAAGAAAGCTTATACTCTCCGGATGTTCTTAATGGAATCAAGCTTGGTGGTTTACCGAATCATAGCTTAGTGTTAAAGGTTGGTATTCCAGTCATGTTGCTCAGAAACATTGACCAGAAAAGTGGGTTATGTAATGAAACCAGACTACAAGTGGTAGCACTAGGTAATCGTGTTATAGAAGCAGAAATTATATCTGGCAATAATATTGGAGAACGTACTTTTATCCCTAGAATATCTTTGATACCTACTGACAAAAAGACTACCATTTAAGTTTCAAAGGAGGCAGTTCCCCCTTGCTGTGTGTTTTGCGATGACCATAAACAAAAGTCAAGGTCAATCACTATCAAGAGTTGGTTTGTTTTTGAAACAACCTGTTTTCACACACGGACAATTATATGTCGCATTGTCAAGAGTTACCAGACGAGATGGACTAAAGATAGTTATACTGGATGGCAATGATCACTAGTACAATAAGTAGTATAAGGTGCGGATCAATTTTTTTTAAGTGGCGGTTGAGGTAAAAAACCGCCCCTTAATTGACTTCACAAACTCTAAAAAATATACTTTTGTGCGAAACCGCCCCATAAGGAACATTTAGGTGCGGTTTCGTAAGCCGCAGCTTTTGAGGGTTTATAGGGGCGGTTACGGACCGCCCCTTTAGAATAAATATAAGGCCACATAGATTGAAGGTGCGGTTTTCGTGGTGGGCTTTAGGGGCGGTTAGGACCGCCCCTTTTGAACTTCTATAAGGTGCGAAAATAAACACATAAGGGGCGGTTTATGTGGTGGGCTTTAGGGGCGGTTGGGACCGCCCCTTTTGAACTTGTATATGGTATGAAATTAATCATAAGGGGCGGTTTGCTTGGAGGCTTTAGGGGCGGTTATGGACCGCCCCTTTTGATATACTATAAGGTGCTAAAAAGTCTTTAGGGGCGGTTCTGTAAAGCAAATTTGAAATTCGAAGATGCTTTTAGGGGCGGTCCCTAACCGCCCTTTTTAAAAAAATACTTATATATATATAAGAAAACGGTCATCTTCTTCTATTTTGATGCTTTTCCACCTGCAATTCAAAAGTTCTCTCTCTTGAATTTCAAATCGTGTTTTCTTTCAAAATCTCTCATTTAAAGGTACAACTCCTTTTAAATATTTCAGTTTTCATATGAATTCGTTTATATATATATGTGTGTTTATAAGTTGTGATATATATGTCGAATTACTTAAAGATGCAAGTTTTTCTATGTTGTATATAAGTATGAACAAGTATAAGATGCAAGTTTACGATTTCTTAGTTAGTTTAAGAAACACATAAACTTGTTATGCATTTAGCTAGTATTGCACGTGTTTGATTATTAAATGTATATAGGTTTGTTTAAATTTGTGTGGTAGGGTACGTAGTTGAAATATATATATTGCACGTTTTGTATTGATAAGTTGGGTTTTTTTTACATATTTGCACTTAATACACAAATATTATATATATACTATTATTTAATATTTGCATTTATGTGTAAGTATGTTATATGTGTATTTGTATATGTATATGTGTGTTTGGATAGATTTTTAAATGAATTTAGGAAAAACCTTTAGAGTATACCCGTCCAAAATTTATCTAATAGAGATAACATTTTGGATTGTCCCCGTTGGGACTGCTTTTTGAATATTCTATCTCATTAGGACGTGTATACATTTTAACGTGTTTAACTATTAAGAAAAAATCGATAGTTTCTCCTATACTCCTTCGGGTTTGCGTTTTATACGCATACTTGGGGAGTTAAGGGGAAATGCTGTCGATTTTTCCTTAAATAGTTAACACGTTAAATGTATACATATGAGATAGTTTATTCAAAAAGTGGGTTAGGATCCACCGCCTTAGATTACCGGTTATGTACAATTACATCATTTGTTTGTTTTTATACTTTTCAGATGGATCGTGATGCATGGATGTACAAAAGTTTGCGTTCATCAGAAATTTATGCGAAAGGTGTTCAAAGTTTTAAAAGGGCAGCTGAAGAGAACCGTTTGAAACAAGGAAGTCAAAAAATATGTTGTCCTTGTTCCGTTTGTAAAACATTTCAATATTTTGGGAATATTGATACCATAGAGTATCACTTGTTACGACACGGGTTTATGCATGGATATCATTGTTGGTCAGAGCACGAAGAATCAATTCTTGAGTTTAATACTTTATCGACCACTTTACACATTAATGATAATACAACGTACAACGACAACTTACTAAATTTTGATAAAGATGATGAGCTTCCAAATGAACCCACTGCCAATTACAATACTGAAATGTTGCATGACATGGAGACTAATATGAGTACATCTGAACAAGAAAAGTTACAACACTTATTTGAAGAGGCAGAAAAACCTTTATATATCGGTTCTAAACATATCAAACTTGATGTTGTGTTAAGGTTGTTTAAACTAAAGTCTGAAAGTGGATGGAGCGATAAAAGTTTTACAAGTCTGTTAGCGCTTTTGAATGAAATTCTTCCCGAAGACAATGAATTACCTAATTCAACATACAAAGCAAAAAAGTTAATGTGTCCGATGGGGTTAGAAGTTGAAAGAATACATGCATGTCCAAATAATTGCATCTTGTATAGAGATGAATACGAAAATAAACATAAATGTGATAAGTGTGGTTCATCGAGGTATATACGGAAAAAAGATTCAGATGTATATGATGATGACGTGACAAAAAATGGACCACCGGCTAAAATTTTGTGGTATCTCCCTATTATACCGAGACTCAAAAGATTATTTTCAAACGAAAAAGATGCAAAATTGTTATGTTGGTATTCAGATGAACGTATAATTGATGGGAAACTAAGACATGTTGCGGATTCGCCTCAATGGAGAATCATTGATAGAAAGCATCCAACGTTTGCAAAGGAGAAGAGAAACATACGATTTGGGCTTAGTTCAGACGGTATCAATCCATTCGGTAACATGAGTAGTCGTCATAGTACATGGCCAGTTCTTTTATGTATCTACAATCTTCCACCGTGGTTATGTATGAAACGGAAATATATTATGATGTCGTTGTTGATTCAAGGTCCCAGAAAGCCTGGTAATGATATTGATGTGTACTTATCTCCTTTGATTAAAGACTTACAAAAGCTTTGGAATGAAGGTGTGGACGTATACGATGCTTATCATAAAGAACAATTTACATTGCGCGCCATGATTTTCTGCACGATAAATGATTTTCCAGCATATGGTAACTTGTCAGGATACGGTACTAAGGGTAAGAAAGCTTGTCCTGTTTGTGAAGACGAAACACACTCGATATGGTTAAAAATTGCAAGAAGCTTGTATATATGGGACATCGAAGATTCCTTCCGAAAGGTCACATTTTTAGGAAGAAAAAGGACGAGTTTGATGGTGAGTTCGAGATTGGCACATTAAGAACAAGTTTTGATGCATTTGCACGTGTTAAAAATCTAAACAGTGCCGGGGGGAAAAGATCACGTGTCGAGAAAGGAGCGTTGTGGAAAAAAAGTCTATATTTTGGGATTTACCTTACTGGAATGATTTAATGGTCAGACATTGTCTAGATGTTATGCATATAGAAAAAAATGTGTGTGACAGCTTGATAAGTTTATTATTAAATATTCCAGGTAAAACTAAAGATGGGATTAACGTTAGAAAAGACATGGAACTATTAAAAATACGTCCAGAACTTCATCCGGAACTACGTAACGACCGTATTTACCTGCCACCTGCTTGTTACAATACAACAAGAGAAGAAAGAAGACAGTTTTGTGAATGTTTACATGGTATTAAGGTTCCATCAACTTATTCTGCAAACATTAAAAGATTGGTGTCGTTGAAAGATAGTAAATTACTTGGAATGAAGTCTCATGATTGTCATGTTTTGATGACACACATGATTCCTATCGCAATTCGTGGATTGCTACCTGATGACGTCCGACATACTATCACAAAGCTTTGTTTGTTTTTTAACAATATTCACTCAAAGGTGTTAGACGTAGAATCCTTGAATCAATGGGAAAAGGACATTTATGTTACCCTTTGTGAACTAGAGATGTACTTTCCACCATCATTTTTGACATAATGGTTCACCTTACATGTCATATCGTAAAAGAGATTAAGGCTTGTGGTCCTGTATTCTTACGATACATGTACCCTTTTGAAAGATACATGGGTGTTTTAAAAGGTTATGTAAGAAATCGTTATAGACCAGAAGGTAGTATTGTTGAAGGATATACTTCTGAAGAGGTGACTGACTTCTGTCAAGGTAACGCTATCAATCATATTACATTATATACATATATTAATATTAACATACACTATAATAATTTGTTTCTATTTTCAGACTATATGGACAGCGTCAAAGGTGGTGGTGTTCCTAAGTCTCGTCATTCGGGTCGACTTGGTGGTCAGGGAGTACTTGGTATCAAAACAATCACCCCGTCTTGGAAAGATCTAGAAAATGCAAATTTGGTGGTCTTAAAACACATGACATGTCTTGATCTATATGTTCGTGAACACATGGACATGTTACGATCGTCAAACGTAGGTCAATATGATGAGTGGTACATTACAACTCAAAACAAAGAGTTGTCCGACTGGATGAAACAGAGGGTAACAAAAACTGATGTTGTTAATGAAACAGTGAAAAAGTTAGGAAAAGGTCCGGATTGTGTTGTTAAATCTTATCAGGGTTATGACATTAATGGTTATACATTTTACACTAATGATCAAGATAAAAAAAGCGCAGTGCAGAATAGTGGAGTTACGTTAATAGCATCATCAACCGAATTCGAGAGACGACATGGTGATACTTTGAAAACAATCGCCAAAAACTCCTATTACGGTGTTATACAAGAGATTTGGGAATTGGATTATGATGTAGGTCTTACTGTTCCTGTGTTCAAATGTAAGTGGGTGTGTAACCATAAAGGTGTTCAACTTGACAAATACGGTTTTACACTTGTCAACCTTACCACTAATGGGTATAAATCCGAACCCTTCATTTTGGCAAAACATGCGACACAAGTATTCTTTGTCAAAGACCCTATCAATCCAATATATCATATTGTCTTGCAAGGTAAACGACGTATTATTGGAGTTGACAATGTAAGTAGCGAGGAGGAATACGACCAGTTTGATGATCTACCACCATTTTCAGTCGGAATTGAAGAGTTGTCACATATCAACCGCACTGGAATTTTACGTGATCATGTTGACGGGATTTATCTTAATTAATAAGAAATTATCATTTGTATTGTTTATGTAAACATTTATATTATAGTTTATTGTGCGGTTATCATTTTTTATATGATTACAATAGTTAATGTTTGATCGTGTTGATAATTTTAGCTTAATTAAAAAATTTATCACTTATAAATTTAATTTTATTAAGAGTAATGTTGTGTATGAAAATTTAAAAAAAATTATTTAGAAAAATATTGGACAGAAACCGCCCCTTAAAACTACAAAAAACGCCCCTTATAACCCAACCGCCCCTTATAACCCAATAACCGCCCCTTATATCCCTCCCAAAACCGCCCCTTATAAGCACAAAACCGCCCCTTATAACCCCCACCAAAACCGCCCCTTATAACCCACAAGAACCGCCCCTTATACTCTAAAACCCACCAAAACCGCCCCTTATAACCCAAAAAAACCGCCCCTTATACTCTAAAACCCACCAAAACCCACCAAACCCACCTTTCCCTCCCATTTCCAATCGGTCTCCCTCTCTCGATCTCCTCCTTCGGCCGAAACCTCCATCGCACGCCGCCCTCCCTTCTCCTCTTCGCCCGTCGCCTTCACCTTTGCCAGTGGCCTTCACCTTCGCCCGTCGACTTCACCTTCGGCCGCCGCTCCCCCTTACCCCTCCTCCCCTTCGACCGCCGCCCTCCCCTTCCCCCTCCTCCCCCTCGCTCGCCGCCCTCCCCTTCCCCTTCCTCCGCCGCCGCACTACCCTCCTCCTCCTCCCCTTCGACCGCCGCCCTCCCCTTCCCCCTCCTCCCCCTCGCTCGCCGCCCTCCCCTTCCCCTTCCTCCGCCGCCGCACTACCCTCCCCCTCCTCCCCTTTCGGCCGACGCCCTTCACTCCCCCTCCTCCCCCTTCGGCCGACGCCCTCCCCCCACCCTCCGGCTGCCTCCCCTCCCCCTTCGACGCCATCTCCTTCTGCCGCCTCCCCAACACCGGTGCTTCTACTCCGGCCGCTCCGCAACACCGAGTTAAGTTTATTTTCTTTATGATATTTACGATTTAGAACTTTGTATATATAGTGTTTGGTTTATTGTGGGGCCGTTGATTGTTTAATTGTATTGCACGTGTTTGATTATTAAATGTGTATTGGTTTGATGAAATTTGTGTGGTGGGGTTATTGCACGTGTTTGATTATTAAATGTGTATAGATTTGATGAAATTTGTGTGGTGGGGTACGTACGTAGTGGAAATATATATCGTACGTTTTGTAGTGATTAGTTGGGGTTTTTTACATATATGCACATATGCTATGTCAAAATTTGTATAGTATAATTTTGTTTTTTTATTTGTTTTGATAACTATGTATATATTTGTTGTTTTTTGATAACTATGTATATATATGTTAGATTATTAAATGTGTATAGTTTATTGTAAACTTGAAATTTGTGTGGTGGGGTACGTAGTGTAAACATATATATATTGCACGTTTTGTTCTCGTAACTTGTTTTTTTACATACATGGATATATGCTTGGTCAAAATTTAGATAGTATAACTTTGGCTTTTTTTTTTGTTTTTTTGATAACTATGTATATATATGTTCTTTTTTTATAACTATGTATATATATGTTAGAATATTAAATGTGATAACTAATGAAACATGAAAATTAGTTACTTTATATTTTTGTTATGTTGTATAGGATGTCTTCACAAAAAAAGACACGTGGTCCTGCTTCTTCTTCAAAGGAGATACCGAAGGATAAAATAAAATTGTTACGATTTGATAAAGATGGTCAACCAACGGGTACAATGGCTCAAAAATTTAAGTCTTGGTATGCGACTAAACTGAAACATACCTTTTCATATCATATTCCCATGTCAAAATTTGGGGATGAAGATTTTGATCGACTATGGTTACAAGCTAAGGCACGTGTTATATTTTAATTAAATTCATGAATTACTTATTAGTTAAATATTATATTTAACTTATTGTTATTTAATGTTAGGCTTTTTGGATGATTGAAACCGATGCCCCCAAGAATTTTATGAAGAAATGGGCTATAAAACGCGGTACAAATTGGAGGCATGATCTTAACAAAAAATTTGTGCAAAAAAAAAGAAATGCTTGTGATACATATCAATTTCTTAACCGTGATCATTGGGATACTTTTGTTGCACAAAAAACTAGTGCTGAATTTGAGGTTTGTTTTCTTTGTTTATTATATGTTGTTTATTATATATTTGTACTAATATTTAGTTTATTTTTGTGAAGGCAAAAAGCGCACAAGCAAAGATTGCTAATGCCGCAAACAAACACGTGCTTCACGTGGGACGGAGTGGATGGGTTGAGTTTAAAGAAAAAAAAGAATATATTTGGCCTCAACTAGTCTCCAAATACACAGTTCTTAAAGACATTACTAACCCCCGTTCTAGATGGTTTTTAATGGCCACCGCTGAATTAAACAAAGAAACAAATGAGTATGAACTTACTCCTTTTGCAATTGAAATTGGAGTTAATTTGGTAAGTGATTGTATTCTTTGAGTTGGTAAATAATTTCTTAATACTATAGTTTTAATATTTAATGTGTATATTTTTCATAGTACAAAGTAGAGCAAGAAATGAAAGCGGATGGAACTTATAGTCAAAATACAAATGACCCGCTAGTTAAAGTCGTCGGCCCCGAGCATGGGGGCGTGCACGTACTTTATCTAATCTCATTGGTAAGGATTATGTCAATTTCTAATCTTATGTTTTAAAATTAGTTATGACTTTTTAGATTAAACGAGTGGAATAAAAATGTTGTTGCATTGTGTTTATAGGTCGTACTCAAGTTCATGGTGGATTGTATAAAAATGTGAACAATGATACGGACTCAGTATCACAGTTTGATAGAGTGCCACATGGAACTAGTTATGGCTCTGATGCACGAGTCAATTATCCACCTATCGAGGTAATATATTTATAGTTTACAAATAACTTAAGTATTATTAGTCACATGGATTTTGTTTTAGCTTATGATTTTTTTGGTTAAATCATTATTTCATTTTTTGATATAATGATACAGACCCACACAGCCTGTGAGTTACAAATGAAAGTGGCTGACGAGATGGTGACGGTGGCTTACGGTGTAGCATGGCCGCAACAGTTTAGTGACTTTCATTGTGGGCGACTAGCTGAGGGTTGTGTAAAGGTTAATGTGGATCTCATAAATGAAGAATACAAGAATTTGTTTGTCTATAAAGTTGCAAAAACGGATGAAGTTAAAATTGTTGAAAACATGAGTTTGCAAATCGTTCAGTGGCCACGATATGCAATAAAGGTATACTTTATATTTATTATAATATATTTTAGTTTGACATAATAATTTTTATTTGTTGAATTGTAGCTTGTCTCGAGAATGGAATCAAGCAACGTGTCACAAAGTAATAGAGTTGTCTCGCCACAAAGTCATAGGGTCGACTCATCACAATTGGACGATGATGAGAACATGTTGACTTCGGGTTACAAGCCAGATATGAATGTTGTCAATGATGTCGTCAATGATGACGTGAATGCTGAATTTGAAGAAGTTGTTGGAGGTCGTCTTCAAGACGCTGTTAGTTTTCAAAACTTTTTCATATAACAATTTATTTTATCTATATTTCTAAATACTAATGTGTTACATACAATGTTTTTCAGTTTTTTGGAGCTGAAATATTTGATAATAATGTTGGAGGCCCTTATACCAACTTGGTTAGATTTCGAAACATTTTATGTTTAGTACTTAAATATTCAATTTTTATATGTGCCTGCTTATGACATACAAATGTTTAACCGTTTTTAGTTGCGATCTGTGGCGCCACAAGTACCCGCGACCCAACCTGATCCCGAACCCGAATTTGTTGATCCCGAGTTAGTTTTGGCCATAAATAAAATCAAACTAACTTGTAAACCATTTCAAAACATATGGGAGCAATTATGTGTGGCCATTGAGAACAAGCCTGCAATTATTGTTGATACACCTCCAGGCATGTACCCCGAGGAAAAAACGCAAGCTATTCCATTAACTGAGGTGGCTCAAATATTTATTCATGATTGGCTTGACATGTCAATACTTCATTGGTTTGCAAATAAGTTGGTATTACAAGTTTTGTGTAACATATCATCCATTAATTGTAGTTTTATAATATAATCTATTTTCTTAACATTATGATTTCATTTTTACTTGATTGTAGGCATTTTTATAAAGCGCGGAATTCTAGTTGTGCTTTTCTAGACCCAACTGAAATTGAGGCTCAAAAATGTATTCGTCAAGAAGATGAAGTTCAAACACATATAGTTAGTGTATCTCAACATCATCTAGATAAACGTTTCATTATTGCACCTTACATTCAAAGGTATTATATACCATCATACAGATGAAATATATATATATATATATATACACACTAATTTTTTTTTTGTAGTAATCATTGGGTGCTTATCATTATGGATACACTTTTGCGTTGCGGGTACGTTGTGGACTCTAAGAAGAGCAACGGAAAGGGCGTGAAACAATATCGTCTTGTTAAAATACTACAAGACATATTTGGTAAAGAGAAAAAAAATGATCCGAATGCGTGGAAATGGAAAATGGTTAACGTATGTGATTTTTCAATACATATAATTGATTAAAAAATATTTTCTGTCAATTGATTGTGAATAAAATACAGTGCTTGCAACAAAAAGGAGATTGGGAATGTGGCTTGATGGTTATCAAGCATATGATGGAGTTTGTCAATCACGTTCAACATGATTTTCCTATTCGTGTAAGTTTTTGTATATTTATTAATATAATGCTAGATTATATACTTACCATCTTCTTTTTATCTATTTGTTTCTAGTTATGGAATACACAAGGGATTGTTACAACGGAAGATCTTGATAACTTAGTCTTACAATTAATGTCCGAAGTGATTGACAAGATTAATTAGTTGAACCGGTGATCTTTTCAATTTGTTTATATTGTAAATTGTAACATTACATTTTGTAGGGTTGTCCGAAGATCTTTTGTAACATTAATTAGTCTTGATTTTTTTAGTGCTGCTGATTTACCATTGATGGCAATTTTGTACATAATGTTCTCATGACAAGGGGGTGATTTTTTTTAGTGCTGCTGATTTTTTTTACTGCTGTTGATTTTGCCAGATCTTGAAATTCCTTTAAAAAACATTATAAGGTGCGATATGTATAAGGTGCGATAAGTATAAGGTGCGAAATGGCTTTAGGGGCGGTTCGGATTTAGGGGCGGTTCTGGACCGCCCCTTTTGATCTATGTATAAAGTGCGATGTGTTTGGTGCGAAAGGGCTTTAGGGGCGGTTTTGGACCGCCCCTTTTGATCAAGTATAAAGTGCGAACTTAAAACCGCCCCTTATGTCAACCGCCCCTTAAAGCAAAAGAGCAGAAGGTGCGCAGCCATAAGGGGCGGTCCAAAACCGCCCCCCCTTATGTCCAATTTCACCGCCCCTTTTGATCTTTTTTGTACTAGTGGATAATCTTTCAAGTACAACTTCAAATGTTGTATACAAAGAGATTTTTAGAGATTTGTAAACATATTTTTTTTTTCGTATTTAACTATGTGATGTGATTTATTTCTATACTTATATATTGAATCTACATTTTTTTATATAATACAAGCTTAATATCATTCCCGTTAATTCACATGTTTATATATTATATGATTTTTTATAGTAACTAACAATTTATAATTATAATTATTTAAGAATTAACTTTTTCAACCCGTGTAATACACGGGTCGTTAGGCTAGTAGTTTCATACACTTAAAAAATATATCATCATATCAACTTATAACAGAACATAAATATATACATATTATAACAGAAAATCAAATAGAGTTTATAATGTAGCAGTTGTAAATACATTTCTCTTTGAAAAGTTCCAAGACCAATGTAGAATGGGGTATATATAGGCTGAGGTGGCACCCTATCAGACCCTTAACACCACCAAACTTATAATGTGATAGTACGTACGTGTAATAGGAATTTTGGGTGAAGATCATGAAGCCATTCATGCACTCCATGCATGTGTGTTTGTTTACTTATTTTTATTTATTTATTTCAGAACAAACCACACAATAATAAGTACCAACAAGTTTAATGATTAGAAACTTCTATCATTATCACACGCTTATTTTTCACCATCACACATTATAATATGGCTGCCTATGTGATAACATTTTTTTATCCTTATCATCTTACGAGTCTTATAACTTATTCATTCTAAAAGCAACACAATAATTCGACCTAGTGGTTCTAAGTTTGTTTGAATGATCACCTTACGATCCCATTATCCCAAGATTTTTATGTCATTTACTTTATACAAAATCAAATGGTATATAAACTGAATACAAAACGTAAAAAACCATACAACAAATAAACACAACTGGTAAGAAAATCAACAACATATATATCGAACAAATAAGCTCGACACAATTATTCAAATAGTTACAAGCACGTAACCAATTACCACCGTAGCACCCCGTCGGCCACCATGATCAATTACATCTAGGGAACCTTACACCACACGCGGCGGCAACCCTCCTAGCACCAGGAAGTCTAAGATATCCACCAAATGTTGGATCCCTCATCTCGTGGCAAAGACAAGCTTCTTGACCCTTGAGCCTACGACAACACTCTCGCGACGGGGGAATGTTTGTCACAATAGACTGCAAACACCAGCTGATCTCCACTGAATTGCATCGCAATTGCGCTTCAGTGGGTTTCAGGTGTCCCACGGATAGTAGGAGCACCATAAACGCCACCACGAACAATCGTTGCGAGATTTCCATTGATCGGAAGTTTGAGATTATGAGAAGGTGGTGGAGTTAGGTTTGTTGTGATTTGGATGTGAGGTGGGGTGTGTTCTATTTATAATGTTAGGGAGACCAAACATGAGTTTGACCCTAAGTTTAGTATGTTTATATACACACTAAATAAAATATAATATTTTGCAAGTTCCATTTTTGTATTTTTGTCATTGATTAACGATTTTGTGGTTATTTGTTATTTCATGAGGTTGTGTGGCTGATTTATGAAAACACAAAGTTGGAGGGCTAAAGTGGAATGTGAAAAAGTTCAAGGGTCTAAGCTGGGCATTTCTGGAAGTTGCTGGAGTATTGAAGCATCGCTACACAAGCATCTTTGAAAAGTTGAGTTTTTGAGTTCATCTTTTATTTTTCATCTTCCGCACACTTCAACTCATTAGTTAATTAACAAATTCTTAATATTTTAATTATATTAGGCTAACTAAATATAAGAGTCTGTTAACATTTTAATTATTCTAACTAATTACTTTTTAGTAAAAATGTAAAATTTAGAATTATTTGAATTGGTTGGACCAATAGTGTTCTTTAAACCCACAATAGATATATAGATGCAATTTGGGGAAACAAAACACAGGGATGATCTAAGTTATTAGTTATAGACTTATGGGGGTTCTTTTTTACTTGCCTTGACCATAAAATTTTTAAAAGATTCTCTGGTTCAGCCAATTATATACTATATTAAATAGTAACATCGTAAGATTTGAACGCATAACCATTTAATTATGGAACAAACTTTTAACACCAAGTTATGCTCTTGAGGACATACTAAATAACAACATGATTGGTACAATTGAGTTTTTAGTTTTCCTTATTTGACCACAAAGGTTTGATGGAGTTGTCTTTTTGGTCCCTCAAGTTTACTTTTCCTTATTATATATGTTAATTTAGAAACTAAATAAATACTTACTTTTGTTTTTTTATTGCAAGATCAAATATAATATGTTTTTATACGACGGTATAATTAAGTTACTCTATGTTTCGACTTAAATTTAGTTCAAAACAAGCCGTGTCAATTGTAGTATATATTTTACTGCCACGTATGATGTTGCTGCAACATGCGGCGGGTTAAAAACTAGTTTGTATAATTTATGATGATTAGCATTTAGCAATCCACTGTGGTTAGTCTCATAGGGTAATATGAATCTGGTTGGGAGTTGAAGACCGTCACCTATTATAATGCTTTTATACTGTGTTTAATCGACTATTTACATAAGTTGGTTGAATTTCATTTAACACTGAAAATTTGAGAAACTTTAACATGTGTCTATTAAATACTAATTTAGTTGTATCCATCATTTTTTTAATAGAATTTTGTGGTTTCTCTCTAATTAGGCTGAATATGAGATAAACAAGTAACTAAAGTAAACTCAGATTGATATATATATATATATATGTATGTATGTATATATATATGTATATATATATATATATATATATATATATGTATATATAATATGTATGTATATATATATATGTATGTATGTATATATAGGATCAGGATCATTACAGAACCATTTTTTATTTTCAGAACCAAAAGAACCATTGACTTACATAATGTAAATTATAAACCATTGGTTTACATAGATGTAAGTTAAACCTGGTGATATTTAGTTGTTTTTTTATAGTTTATTGTTCATGTCTGATATACACATATGTAAAACAGGTCAAGTATTACCAGACTTAATATACATTTATGTAAACAATGGTTCTGTAGTTCTAAAAATAAAAAGTGATTCTGTAATGATCCTAACCCTATATATATACACACATATATATATATATATATATATATATATATATATATATATATATATATATATATATATATATATATATAGGATTAGAATCTTGTATAATCATTTTATATTAAAGAACCAAGAATTTTATATTAAAGAACCAAGAAATATTATTAATTTACATAAATATATATTACAAATATTGATTTATATAGATATAAATTAAAAGTGATAATATTTAATAGATTAAACATCATAAGATAAATGTAAATTGATAATAATTTAAGTTATCGAGATAAAAAGTGGTTTTATAATTTTTTTATCTATATAATAAATCATTTAAAAATGCGATTCAAGTCAAATAGAACTTTCACCAAGCCGTTCAAAAAAAAAATAGAACTTTCACCAAGCCGAGTGAACTGACCGTCATGTTGATTTTGCACGTCACGAGACTTTTGATTATTAAAAATGCCTCCTTAATTGGAAGACAAACAAGCGCCATTATTCCACAAAATTTTATATGTTTTTAAATTGATAAATGTAAAATAATACACCGACGTTAGAGCAAACGCAATTTTTTATTGAAAGACACCAAGCGACCATGTTATTGATAACACAAATAGGATGGTATATATGCCACTGTTGAAAATTCGAAGGTGTCAAATTCTAATACGATACGTATACTAGATCAGGAATGTTTATATTTTCTGTTACTTTATTAGACTCGTTTAATGAACAGATTGGTGTTTAAGTTGAATTTTATGATTAACAACTTGTTTAATATTAAAATAAAAAAAAACGTTTGTTTTATAAGGTAAATTAATACATCTATTTACGACATGTATACCCATGTAATATAAAACGTCACCTGTCTTATGACACTATTAAAACTTGATTATAACCATAAATCTGATCATTTCTAGTTTAAAATTTGATCGTAACCACCAACCCATATAGACTCGTTTAGAATTTAATTAAAGCTGTTGATCTGTTTATGACTTGATTAAAACTCGCCGATCATTTGAATCGTTTAGACAATTAAGTTACATGAGCGAGTTACATGTCTTTTAATTTATCTGGGTTAGAATTATTTTGATTAACTCAAATAGTACATATTAATTAAAATATAGCATTTAATTGTTTATTGAATTTTGTAAGTTCTTAAACAAAATTGCTCTGTTACTACTTGAATCAAACAATTTATACTTAATTTATAATTGTTAATAAAACATAAATATAATGATAAGTTCAGATAAGAATTAATTTTTGCCTAAGTACTCTAAGAAGGATTTTCGTCATTTTAAAACTGGTTCAAACGAACTTCGATTGAATTTATTCAATTGGAGTTGGAATCGACTCGTCCTATAGTAAAATCTATTATCGACGATAACCATTCTCTTAACTACAAAATCGGATTTGAACGGTATAAATTATCAAAAACAGGCAATACAAAATTCAATTAAAAATCACAGATTTTAAGGCACAGTACAAAATTCAATCAAACAACACAAATTTTAAAATAGAATTTAAGTTTTGTTTTAGGTTTTTATTTGTAGTTTTCAAATAATGTGATATTTAGATAAAATTTATTAAATTTATCTAAAGTATGCTTAAACCTAAACAGTTTATTGAGATAAATAATTTCATTATTAAATATAAATATAAAAAATTAAGAACACCATATAAAGAGGAGAGGCTCAGATCGATCTGTGATCCTAATATACACAGTCTTATTTTATACTTTGTGAATGAGATTGTTTCTCGTAAATTGACTTTAAGTTCGCAAGTCCGAACCATTAGAAACAACCTACTATACAAATAATGGAGTAAGGTTATGTAGTACTTCTTATGAGTTTTATGAGTTTTGTTGAAATCACTAAAACACCGGCCTTAGCCCATTAACATTCCAAGATTTTAGTCTTATTTACTTTTTGCAAATTCAAATGGCATATAATTAAATACATAACGTACAGCACCAGACAACAAACAAATACCACAACTGGTATGAAAATCAACAACATATCGAACAAATAAGCTCGACACAAATATTCAAATCGTTACAAGCACATAACCAACAACCACCGTAGCACCACCGTCGGCCGCCACGATCAATTACATCTAGGGAACCTCACACCACACGCGGCCGCAACCCTCCTAGCACCCGGAAGTCTAAGATATCCACCAAAAGTCGGATCCCTCGTCTCGTGGCAAAGACAAGCCTCCTGACCCTTGAACCTGCGACAACACTCTCGCGATGGCGGCATGTCTGTCACAATAGACTGCAAACACCAGCTGATCTCCACTGAATTGCATCGCGATTGCGCTAAAGTGGGCTGTAGGTGCCCCGCGGATAGTAGGAGCGCCATAAACGCCACGACGAACAAACGTTGCGAGTTTTCCATTGATCAGAAGTTTGAGATTATGAGAAAATGATCAGAGGAAATGAGATGGGGTGTGTATTATTTATAGAAGAAATGATGTGTGAACGGTGTTGGTGTATATGGCTTTTAGCCAAACTAATAAGTTTCTATATTCAACTTAAGCGGCCCATGAGAGTTGATGTTTTCAATTAAGAAATGGTAACGTTATTCAAGTCAAAAGTGTATCTTTTTTTATTTTAAATTAGAGAAACGTGTTAACTTTTGGTGTATTAGTCTTTAAAGTCATCTAAATTATGATTAAAAGGTATCTATAATAAGTAGGGTTATAAGCGAATCGAATATCAAGGAATTGTTCTGGGTGCGGGAAGGTCGTTTATTTTTATTTGTTTAATAAATTTATTTATAAGATAGAAAGAGGTTGAAATATAAAATGTATTTTGCTACAAAGTGTGAGAAGACACAATGAGTCAAAAAAAGTCACAAAAAATCATATCTCACAATCTAAATCGAATTTCAATAAAGTAATTCCGAAACATTTGTTCCCCTAGCCGTCCTCACTAAGAAAAAAATAAACGAAAAATAAAAATAAAAAATAACTTTTTTATTGTATTATTTATATACACAATGGCGTCATTGTGTCATTATGAAAGACACAATGACATTATTGTGTCATAAAAAGACACAATGAAAATTTTTATTTTTATTTTTTTCTGAAAGAGGACGACGACAGTAACAGAGACTCCGAAATACTTTTTTAAAATTCGATTTAGATTCTGAGATATAATTTTTTGTGACTTTTTTAGCCTCATTGTGTCTTCCAACACTTTATAGCAAAAATACACTTTGTAAAATAACATCACCCTGAAAGATATGTATTAAAAATTTAGGTGTATTACTCCATTTCTTTACATTTATTTATTTAAATTGTGCCTTTGTTTACAACAATCCCAGGATGATAAAAAAAATTATTTGAGGCACTAGTTACTGATTGGTTAATTGGTGATGAAAAAAGAACTTCAAACTTAGTTATTTGGAAAATTTAGTTGTTTAAGAAATTATTTTAAGATAATTATGTTTGTGTTTATTCTGTGAAGTATTTTTGGATTATTACGTAAACTACTTTGTATTTATTCTTGGTTGATTACGTGTAGTGATCGGATTAAAAAAGTTGATTTTTGTTTTAAAATGAGTATATGTTCGTTGGTATTCATAGAATTTGAGCTTTAAAACTAATGGCATATGCTTCATATAAATGTCTTAGAAAATACATAAAAGTCTTTAACTATCATATAATTGTATAAAATGTTGTTTATTAAAATTCATGATCATAATTACAAATTCATGTAATATCAAAAATATAGGTGCAGTTAATAATATTAGTATGCAAACATACGTGGTGTTATAATAAACGAATTTGGTGATTTTGCATATGTGAAATAGTTGGTTAGGAATATAAGTGTAAAAGAAAATATTAAAAGATTGACTAAGGAGGTGAACATGTATAATTAGTTCATTTTGTTTGAAAACAATGATTTCTAGATAAACAATGATAAAAATAAAATAATAATTAGGTATATGATTCCACCATCAACGTGCATGTGGGGGCGTGGTAGACTGGTCAATATTTTTACATAAAAAAATCACGAGAATAGTTATTTTTTTTATGCTATAACTTGTCACATATTTTACACCCAATTGATGTTATAAAATACAACTAGAATCAGTGGCGGATCTTGAACATTATCGTACGGGGGTGGGGGCGAAATTAATATTTTTTATGGGAGCGAACTTGATATTTATATAAAAATTTACACTAGTGGGTCAAAAATTTACACTACATGACTTACACGGTTTTCTGAGGACAACAAACAAGTTCAACAATATTTCTTCTAAAATATTATGGACAACCTCTAAAACATGTAAAGGATAAAAAAATAATAGTCGGAAAAGTGATAAGGCAAAATGTTGTGTGATAATCTAATCTCCAATTCTAAATATTAACTAACACCATTATGAGACAAGTTTCAAAAAGTCAAAGATAATTTATATTTAAAGGCAAATGCACAAAGTGTCTATAAGAGGAAAGAGATGTTTAGGTGTTGTTTATTTTTTTTACCGTAAAATATCTGTAGTCTGTGAACCATATCTGCAGACATCTGCAGAAGAAAATGTGGATCAAACTTCTGCAGTCTGCAAAAAAAAAGACTGCTTGTTTTTTAACATCTGCAGACTCCAAAAATAGTTTATAATTACACCTAATCAAACCTTACCTTAAACCAAATCAAACAAAAAACTTAAACCAAATCACAAACCATAATAATCCAACCCATGAATTAACCAAATCTAATAACTGATGTACATACAATACAACAAACATAATGAATTAACCAACACAGATCATAATAATCCAACCCATGAATTAACCAAATCAGTTTTCCTCCAATCCAAACCATTTTCAGCCAATATCTCTTCCCTTGGCCTAGCATTCCTAAAAGGATTCGGCTTATTCGTCTTGCTAACTGGCTCCATCGGAACACTTTCACCCTTAGGGGGATCCAACACCAACCTCCGGCGTTCTGTTAGCAGTTCACGGTTGATGACCTATCGTTTGGGTCATGCAAAAACCTAATTAACCTAGGTAGCTAGGGTAAGTAAGGTATCGTATCCACGGGGAGCATGTGGTTAGCATTACACAATTTGTTGACTATTTAACTAACCTAATTAATTAAAACTAAACTATTGTCACTTCAACTGTAATGGATGTGAATGAGAATGATAAAACTAAACAATTAACTTCAAATTAATAAAACTAAAAGATGATCACACCCGGGTTTCAGGTATGCGAATGAATCGTGTCAACTAGGTTATACCGTATTAGAAATCACATAGACATGATTAGTTTGTTATTCCTGTTGAAACGTGATTACTAACTAGATAACGGGTTATTAAATTAGATAGTAAGAAACTAACTAATGTCAAACCTAGTTAAATTATTAATAAACATCAATATAAGATAATGTAATAATAAATAATTCAATGATTAATAATTCTAAGATCAATAATTTGATGAACGATTTACCAAAACAATTATCCAAATTTGATCAATCAATGAGAACAAACAAACACATAAACAATGAGAGAGGATCAAACAATCAAAGTTTAAGTCTATAATAGATAAAAATCAAGATAAACACAATTATATCACTAACCCTACACCCGAGAAATGATCACGAGTGAACTATTCGCTCATACCCGAGGAATGATCACGAGTAAACACAATTAACATGGTTGAACGCGTTGTGCGAAATACCGGCAGCCAAAAGGCTTCCCTTTTTCCCCTTGTGCGATGCTAAAGTAAAAAAAAAAACCCTTCTTTTTGCAGCCGTCGATCCCCTTTTAATTCCTTCGAATATGCAACTGCACACTTTTCTGCTAATGGGCCACAAGCCCATTCCTTTTGAATTTTCATCTTTGGGTGTTAACATAAAAACCCAACAAACCACCAGACTATACAATTAAAATCCCATATAATTGTCATCCAACTCTTATGTGGACCTAGAGGTGCGCAAACCGGGTTTTTTTAGGAAACGGTTCGGGTCCGAACCGGACCAGTTACAAGTCAACGAAATAAAACCGTTTTTTGACTAAAAACCGGTTCGGGTCGGAACCGGTTTTTATGGTGAAAAACCAACCAGGTTGGAACCGGTCCGGGTTGGAACCGAACCGGGTCGGGTTCAAGAACCGGTTTGGAAAAACCGGTTATTCTTTTTTTATTTTTTTTATTTTATGTTAATAAGTATTATTATTATTATTATTATTATTATTATTATTATTATTATTATTATTATTATATTATTATTACTATTATTTAATAATTGTTATAGTAATATTATTATTACTATTATTTAATAATTGTTATAGTATTATTACTATTATTTAATAATTGTTATAGTATTATTATTATTACTATTATTATTAATATTATTATTATTGTTATAAGTATTATTATTATTATTATTATTATTATTATCATTACTATTATTAATAATTTTATTATTATTATTATTATTATTATTATTATTATTTTTTTTTATTATCATTATTATCATTATTGTTACCATTATTATTATTATTATTATTATTATTATTATTATTATTATTATTATTATTATTATTATTATTATTATTATCATTATGTTACCATTATTATTATTATTATTATTATTATTATTATTATTATTATTATTATTATTATTATTATTATTATCTTAAATCGTCTCATATTAGAAAAAATAAACATTAAAAATAACATTAAAATTAAACTAAAGATTACATATTACGAATACAAGTTTTCCTAATTTAATCGTCTTCGTCGGTTTATGTGTCAATGCGCTGAGACAAATCATAAGCGAGTTCTTCGTCGGAGAGCGGTGAGGATCGTCCGGTTTGTACCTCTTGTTCGTGTATTTCTTCTTCAATTGGTATTTCTTCTTTAAGGTTTGATTTATCTTGTCTTCGTTCGGCCGCATCTAAGTGGTCTTTTAAACAAATACACATCTCTAGCGATATTGGAGTTAGCCTTGTTCTTCTTATCGATAAAACCCTGCCACTAAGAGAAAATGCAGACTCCGAAGCTACCGTGGAAGCTTGGACGGTTAGTAAATCACGTGCCATGGCGGCTACGACCGGAAATTGTGATTCCTTTCCTTTCCACCATGTTAGAATATCAAACGACAAAAATTATTCGGGAGTCATAGTAGATAAAAAATCGGTTCCCATATACCTCCCGAGTTCGCTACTTGGAGCGTTACCCTTTTGACGTTTACTGTTTTCATTTCTCAAAGTATTATATAAACTAATCATCGGGTCTCTACTTGAGCTCGACGAACTCGATTCCACGTTCGATGATCGGTGGATGTTTGAGGTTATACCATATTTTTCAACATAAACATTAAACAATTTTTTAAAAACATCATTAAATGCTTGTTTTGCATTAACATTAAAAATAGATCTTTTCATGTAAATCTAAATCATAAGTTATCTCATCAATTAAAGTTTCTACCCCCGAAACATTTAAGCACAGGTCTAGTGCGGCGGAACACATAAAAACGGGGGGTAGTTCGAGGAAATATTTTATAAATTTTTCTTTCATCGGCGCCACCATTGCTGAAAACATTTCATTTCTTTCTTCATATTCACTTAATTTATGTGTCATTAAATACAATTGATTAAGTGTTAGAGAACTTGTCGGATAATAAACCTCCGACAATTTTGTAGTTGCGTTTCTAAAAAGCTCTAAAAATTAAGTTATTTCTTGAATATATTCCCAACCCTCTAACGGAAACGGAACAACCCGACCCCGCATCGCAAGACTATCGTGAAAAACATGAAGCGTTTCTTTTTGTCGCAAAGCACTATTAAACATTTTCTAAGTAGAATTCCATCTAGTCGGGACATCCCAATTTGGTCCTAAACAAATGGAATTCGTATCGTGACACATTTTTCTATAATTAACATATCTTTTTCTACTAGTTTTAAAAACTTCACGTAACATATTTTTGAAAGACGTTTTAAAATCTTCAACTTCAGGAACACCAAGACCATCTTGCACAACTAAATTAATAATATGTGCAACACATCTTGAATGAAAAAATATGCCGTCACAAACCGGTTTATATTTTATTTTTAATTTTCAACGGTGTAAGGCCCCATTCTCAGGAAACCTCACAGTTGGCAATTCATAGCATAAATTCAGTTCAATAACAAAACATTGCAGCGGAAAATAATTAAACATTTGTTAAAGACTTAGAAACCCCATTGTACTCATACATTTGTCTTTTAAAGGTAAACAAAACATATTCCTTGTTCATTAATTACAATAAAGACTTCATTAATAGGAATGCCATCCATATTTCCCCAAGTAGCTCCGTGGTGCCATCCTCAGTCAGCGCCTACCTGCCCACTATTATGCATAAAAAGTCAGCCACGCTGAGTGAGTTCTAGTTTTATGTAAGTAAGAAAGTATAATTTTTTATCCTTTCATATAATGAACACGCATACATCATACTACAAACATTACTTGCATCACATTAGGCACGTTCATTATCTTTTATTCTTTCATTTCGTTTTACTTCATCATCGGCGAGGTTTGCACAAAGCAAGCTCTCCATGTTGATTGACAACGAATGTCAATCCCCGTCGGTACACGTTATCCATGGTCGCTACCCCCGACGGTCGATCGATCCCCGTCGGTACACATCTTCATGGTAGTTTCCCCCGACAGTTGATCCACAGTAGCAGGCACATAGCCCGCTCATGAATACGGATCCATCATCATACATCAGACTCACACATAAGTGAAGTCTATCATAGTGCTTGCAAGACTTTTCATCATCAAACGGGCCCGGGGGTAACATTCGTTAAGTTCCACTTCTCATTACTATTATTTTTCACTTAATATATATATAATACTTAGCTTATTAAGTACACAACATACCAAGTACTAGTCATTATAACATGTAACCGACCCACCGCGGGACAGCGGGGGTTCGGGGGCGGCAGCCCCTGACAGCGGGGTCCTAGGGGCAGCAGCCCCTAGTGGGGTCCAAGGGGCAATGCCCCTGGCTGGATTTTGAGCTATTTAAGTGTCACATTTTGCTTTAGAAAAATGTATTTCCTTGTTAAAACGCCTTGAAATCCTTATCTTGAAAACCTTATGTTTACTATGCATAATAGCCCCAAAAACAAGGAAAAACGTTTAAATAAGGGGATCTAGAACTCACCTGAACTTAGCAAATAGCTTAATTCCTAAGTTACTTAAGCTATGGTCCGAATGCTCTAGCTGCACGAAAGTTAATACACAAAAACATCATTTTCTTCATAATTTCGCCCATAGTTTCGCTGGCAGTTTCGCTGCCAGTTTCGCTGGCAGTTTCGCTGCCAGTTTCGCTGGGCAGCATTTCTGCCAGTTTCGCTGGACAAATTCGCTGCCTTGAGCGCCCAACTTTCGTTGGAATTTCCTAGTTTCGCAACGTCCAAGGTCAGCCTAAGTACTTAGCGAAGCTATCAGCGAAACTGTAGTTTCGCTGTAGCGAAACTGTAGTTTCGCTAAGATTCTCCTAGCTTCGCTGGTTAAATGCACAGTTTCGCTGGATGAATACTTAAATTCGTTTGATCGGGCCCCAGTTTCGCTGGATGAACAAAAACTCAGATCCAGCCCGTTTTTAACCCAAAATCTTAACTTTTACGTCCAAATCCTTAGTTTACCTTCCATGAAGCCAAATCTAAGCTTTTTACACGTTTTCATACGTAAAAATTCGACCTTTATGTGTTTCTTTAAACTTTTCAAAACCCCAAAACCCTAGAATCCGGGTTTGATCTACAGAAGGTCTTAGAGGTCGATTTTTACCTTGTTTGTTGCTCCTTTCTTTAAGATTTGATGCATAAACACCCAGATCTTCAATCTCTTGATATTAGAAGCTCCAAATCTTAAGTTTCTTGCACTTTCTCTCTCTACTTTCTCTCTCTATGAATTTCTTTGTTGTTAGGGTTGGAATGAGAAGATGGTGGTGTCTTGGGCAGGTTAAGGGCTGGTTATGGGCCTTAATCTTGCCCATGAACCCCACCTAGCCCATAACCCTTTTGCCTTCTTTTATTAAATGGCCATTAATAAGCCTCTAATCCATTTGACCCGTTTTGACTTTTTGGGGTGTTACAAACGGCGGATGTGTTGTTCGAGGCGTTATCAAATGACATTGAAAAAATTTAATTTCTAATTTATATGTTTTGATTACAAAGTTTAAAATTTGAAATAAATTATCACCGGTATGCGGATATCCAAATAATTCAAACGCAATCGTACGTTTCATCATTTGTCACGAACTTGGATCTATCCAATGGGCGGTGACGCAAAGGTACGATTCCAGTAAACCGTGTGGGGCGGACCAAACGTCGGTAGTTAAGTTGACACCGGTTTGTAAATTTTCAAACAAAACCTTTAAATCATTTTTGCTTGTTTCCAAAGATTTAAACAATCACGTATAAGAGTGGTGCGACTTACGTGAGTGTAGCGTGGTTGAAGAGTTTCTTGAATCAATTTTGTTAACCGAGGGTTGTCGAAATGATCGAACGGTAATCCTTCTTGAATTACAAACTTTGCCATTCTATCTCGAATCAGATCGACGCTGAAGTTCCGTAAACCACCATCGTTTCCGATTGATGTTTGGCCTTGACTCGGTGTACTTTTCAAAGACTTGCACTATTTGGTCATATGGTTTCTCAAAGTCGAGTTAGAATCCGACTTGAAAAACAAACCACAAGCCTTGCATCGAGCTTTATTTTGACCATTCGACATTTCGCATAAGTCGAAATTGCACCAAATCTCTTGGTTTCTCGTTGTTGGTAAAATTCTAACAACGGTAGCGACACTTGAGGATCCACCAATCGGAACGGATGATTCAGAAGCCATTATATAAAATTCAAGAGAATGAGAGAATAGAAAGTTGAGAGTGAGTGAGCGTTTTTGGGTTTTTAAGCACGTTTTTGAGCTTTTGAGTATTGTGACTAAACCATTACACCCACTACCTATTTATACTATCATATAAGGGCAAAATGGTCAAAAAAAGTTGAAAAAAATGGTCAAATTCGACTTCAAACGGCTATATGACCGTTTGAAAAAAAATTCCAACGGTTCGAACCGGTTCCAAACCGGTTTTTTTGAACCGGTTCCAAAACCGGGTTGGACAAAAACCGGTTCCAAACCGTTTTACCCAAGAAACACCCAAACCGGTCCCAAACCGCTGGAATTTTATATAATTGTCATCCAACTCTTATGTGGACCTATATTGATCATAAATAAGAATTGAGATTCTTTCTTCATATGTGAGTATGTGACTGAACATTATCATATGGAGGCAGGGATGAAATTAATATTTTAAGGGGGCGAACTCGATATTTATATAAAAACTTACACTACCGGGTCAAAAATTTACACTACATGACTTACACGGTTTTCTGAGCACAACAAACAAGTTCAACAATATTTCTTCTAAAATATTATGGACAAGCTCTAAAACATGTAAAGGATAAAGGATAATCGTCGGAAAAAGTGATAAGGCAAAATGTTGTGTGATAATCTAATCTCCAATTCCAAATATTAACAACACCATTATGTGACAAGTTTCAAAAAGCCTAAGATAATCTCTATTTAAAGGCAAATGCACAAAGTGTCTATAAAGGCAAATGCACAAAGTGTCTATAAGAGGAAAGAGATATTTAAGCTCTCTATTATGTAAGTGACACGACTCTTACTTAGATTTCAATTGGTCTAAGAAAGAGCATTGAAACACGTACAATGTGTATCGATCAAGATGATTGATAGTAGCTAGGGGTTATAGTCGACCCAAAATATGGTTTGTTCTACTACAAAGCCAAATCAAGACTAGAAACTAACGACCCACTTATTCTAGCACACTAGCTAGCAAAATAAGCGTATTATACATTGTATCCTTAGATGACAAATGATTTGAAACAAGGATGGGTTCTTGTCAAGACTAAACTACAGGGGATATATGAAGGCAATAATAATTATCATCTTATTTATTGAATGAATTAACTAATATAATAATAATTATCTCATTTATATAATCAGGATTTATCAGTAAATATTATACTAAAACAAACTCTAAAAACTGAAGAATGAAAAATGCACAATACAAACCGATCAACAAGATCATCATATAAACACAAACCCTAATCACTAGACCGAGATAAGAATTTCCGGATTCACGATAGACGGATGAGACGATAAGAACCATACATAGAGCATGATAAAACTTGTATGCTAGTACGTTACATTGTTAAAACCTTAAAAGACCCATATTGTTGCATCTCTTTCAGCGTTTTTATTTACTAAAATCAGTTTTGAAGGCCCATACTTGTAGTTGTCTAGGCCCATCAATAATGATCCAAGCCCAACACTCAAATTGTCGAATAACAAAGACAGCCTATCCATTGATTATATAATTTCAAGAATAGTTGCACAAGTTCTTCCAAACTTTAGAATCAGCTACAGCCTACAAGCTTTCTCATATATTTTTAACACGATTAGATCTGTTATCGGTTGTAAACGAACTGAATGAACACAAACAAGATCTCATTCGTGTTCATTTGTTAAACAAATGATGTTGTTTGTGAACTGTTCACGGAACACTTACCGAATGAGATCTCTTTTCATGTTCGTTCATTAGAAAATAAACCGTTCATGAATTATCCATGAATGCTTATCGAACATAAACGAACACAAACAAATATAAACGAACATAAACAAATGTTCATGAACATAATCGAATACAAACAAAACCTTGTCGATCAAACTTTGATACAAACTTAATTTAATTATCCAAACATGCTTAACATAATTATCATAAATATAATTAACATAAAATTTAAGAAATTTGTTAAGATTTAAATAAGTTGTAGTTAAAAATGGTCAAACAAGAGATGTTAGCAAAGACATATAGTATAGCTAGGGTTTCATACTCTTAAATATTAAAATCAGTAAAATAAAATTATAAACTTTAAAAGAAGAAACACAAATGAACATAAACGAACATATTAGTGAAGTTCAAGAACATAAACGAACAAACACCGCTCATGTTCATATCGAACAACATATCGAACTAATAAGCTTGACACAAATATTCAAATATTAACAATGCCATTATGTGACAAGTTTCAAAAAGCCTAAGATAATTTATAGAGTTAATTACACAAATAGTCCCTGTGGTTTACCTAAAGTAACAAGTTTAGGTACTAACTTTTTTTAGTAACAACTTTGAGTATCGTGGTTACTATTTTGTAACACATGTGGGTACTAAGCGCAACGTCCGTTTGTTTTTAACGGATTACCCCATCACGTGTGAAAAACGTGAGGGTAATTTAGTCAAACCAATTAGAAAGGTATAGAGTTAATTACACAAATAGTCCCTGTGGTTTACCTAAAGTAACAAGTTTGGGTACTAACTTTTTTGAGTAACAACTTTGAGTATTGTGGTTACTATTTTATAACACCTGTGGGTACTAAGCGTAACGGTCGTGTGTTTTTAACGGATTACCCCATCACGTGCCAAAAACGTGAGGGTAATTTAGTCAAATCAAATAGTAACGTATACTTTACCAATTTAAACCCTTGCTTCATCATCGTCTTCATTTCTTCTTCATCATCTTCATCATCTTCATCATCTTCATTTCTTCTTCAACGACTTCAAAACTTGAAGCCCTAATTGTTTCAAGTAACCATGGTTATGTGCAAATGTGATAGAGCAGCCATAATAAAAAACTCTTGGACTAACAACAACCCTGGATGACGCTTCTACTCTTGCCCACAACTGGTAATTTCTTCTAAACCATCTGCAACTTCTGAATCCGTCATTACATCTTCATCTGCTTCGTGTTTATTTGCAGCGATGTAAAAGATGTAATGACGGATTCAGAAGTTGCAGATGGTTTAGAAGAAATTACCAGTTGTGGGCAAGAGTAGAAGCGTCGTCCAGGGTTGTTGTTAGTCCAAGAGTTTTTTATTATGGCTGCTCTATCACATTTACACATAACCATGGTTACTTGAAACAATTAGGGCTTTAATTTTTGAAGTCGTTAAAGAAGAAATGAAGATGATGAAGATGATGAAGAAGAAATGAAGACGATGATGAAGCAAGGGTTTAAATTTGTAAAGTACACATTACTATTTGATTTGACTAAATTACCCTCATGTTTTTGGCACGTGATGGGGTAATCCGTTAAAAACACACGACCGTTACGCTTAGTACCCACAGGTGTTATAAAATAGTAACCACAATACTCAAAGTTGTTACTCAAAAAAGTTAGTACCCAAACTTGTTACTTTAGGTAAACCACAGGGACTATTTGTGTAATTAACTCTATACCTTTCTATTTGGTTTGACTAAATTACCCTCACGTTTTTCACACATGATGGGGTAATCCGTTAAAAACATAACGGATGTTGCGCTTAGTACCCACATGTGTTACAAAATAGTAACCACGATACTCAAAGTTGTTACTCAAAAAAGTTAGTACCCAAACTTGTTACTTTAGGTAAACCACAGGGACTATTTGTGTAATTAACTCTAATTTATATTTAAAGGCAAATGCACAAAGTGTCTATACGAGGAAAGAGATATTTAAGTTCTCTATTATGTAAGTGACACTACTCTTCACTAATGACGACTTTATTTATATTCTCTTACTTAGATTTCAATAGGTCTAAGAAGGAGCATTGGAACACATACAACGTGAATCGATCAAGATGTTTGATACTAGCTAGGGTTTATAGTCGACCCAATTACTACAAAGCCAAATCAAGACTAGAAACTAACGACCCACTCATTCTAGCACACAAGCAAAATACGAGTATTATACGTTGTACCCTTGTATGACAAATATTTGAAATATTGATGGGTTCTTGTCAAGATTAAACTACCGGGGATATATGAGCTAATAATAATTATTATCTTATTTATTTAACGAATTAACTAATATAATAATAACAGTCTCATTTATTTAATCAGGATTTATCAGTAAACATTATACTAAAGCAAACCCTAAAAATTGAAGAATGAAAAAATGCACAATACAGATCGATCAACAAGATCATCATATAAACACAAACCCTAATCACTAGACCGAGATAAGAATTCCGGACTCATGAAAGACACATGAGACGATAAGAACTATACACAGGGCAGGATAAAACTTGTATGCTAGTATGCTACATTGTTAAAACTTAAAAGACCCATATTGTTGCATCCCTTTCAGAGTTTCAGCCTTTTTATTTATTAAATTCAGTCCTGAAGGCCCATAGTTGTAGTTGTCTAGGCCCATCATTTCCAAGCCCAACACTCAAATTGTCTAATAATAAAGGCAGCATATCCATTGATTATGTAACTTCTAGAATAGTTGCACAAGTTCTTCCAAACTTTAGAATCAGCTACAGCCTACAAGCTTTCTCAAATATCCAAAACAACTACTTAAGCACTACAATTAAAATTTAATATGCATTCGTAATTAAATTATATATAATACTAATTATCAACTTATGTGTGTATTATGAGTTGTACATAAGCATTAATAGGTTGTATCCACTTTTGTTTTTTTCTTTTAGAATTTTCTTTAGATTTAACACTTACATTTTACACTTTTCACTTTGATTCCCTATAATTTTCATCTTTTATAAAATTTTTATTCTATGTTTCGGTTTAAATTTTACGAGTTATCACGCCACAACGCGCAATCTTAGATCGACTTAGTTATTCTTTTTAATGTTTACGTTTCACGTGCGGGGCAATGTTTTTTACGTTTGCTTTATTTTTCCCGTTTTTATTTATTTTTGATACGAGTTTTTCCATTGTTGGTGGTCATTGTTAATGGTGTAAAATTGATGCTATTTGTTATGGTTTACGCCCCCCACTGCAAGGCAGGGGGCTTAATACTAATTTAAAAAATACTAATTACTAACTTATTTATGCATACTGGTTTGTACATTATGCTATTATTGTTGTACATTAACAAAGGAGGCTTTCTTAGTTAATTTATTTGTATTGTTTTAATACTAGTGAGTGAAACCCGGGCGGTACGATGGGTGTATAAATATTTTTAGTACTTTGCCTTTAGCTAACTTTTTTTATTGTGCTAACTCTCATTTTGTTTTTTTATTTGATTAATGTGGGATATCAAATATATAGATATTACTATAGATATAAGCAAATTTTTAAATAATAAGTTGTCTATGCATAATCACTTATACCAAATATAACAAAATTGTTTTTAAGTATCTTAAAAATAAATTAAAATTACAATATTGTCCAAAAGTTATATTATATAGTAGTATAGATATATATATATATATATATATTAAGATAACCTTAAATATAATAGTGATACTTTAAATTTAATTAGAAAATAATGAAGTACAAATATTTAAAGCTTAAAAGAGGTATAACAGAAATAAATCTTATGACATTACATATTAAAGCTTACAACTCTTCATATGTCATCTTAAAAATGATGTAAAATTACAAATCTAGTCATGGTTTTTCTATTACATAGTAGCATAGATTAGATATAGATATAGATTATTGCTAAAGATTTGATTGGTTAGCGTGGTTAGACCTTTGATTTCAAAACAATTTACATATGTTCGAATCCACAAGTATCTCTTTTTATTTCGTTTTTCTTTTTCTTGTTTTAACTATTTATTTTTCCTAATTATTTTATTTTTCTTGAGTGTTTCGTCTCAATGTTAAGTTTATTCACGCTACAATGTGCCAGATATTAACTCTTTTATATCTATGCCAGACGTCATAACTTTGTGTCTATATTTTACATATTTAACCGCGTTAATTTCATAGACTCGACACGTACAAGAAGGTTCACAAACACTCCGCATCGCGCGTGCTTAATTTCTAGTTGAAAATGACTTGCATATATTTTAACACGATTAAATCTGTTATCGGTTGCAAAGATAACAAATGATGTAGTTCATGAACTGTTCGCGAAACAATTATCGAATGAGATCTCTCGTGTTCATTCATTAAAAAAAACTTTTCTTGAATTATTCACGAACACTTATCGAATATAAACGAAAACAAACAAAGACAAATGAACACAAACAAATTAACATAAAATTTAAGAAATTTGTTAAGCTTTTGATAAGTTGTAGTTGAAAATGGACAAACAGGAAATGTTAGCAAAGAAATATAGTATCACTAGGGTTTCATATTATTAAACATGAAAACCAGTAAAATAAAATTATAAAATCTTTAAACAAACAAACACAAATAAACATAAACGAACACAATACCGGACATTCACGAGCATAAACGAACAAACATGGCCCATGTTCATGTTTTTAATTTAACTTAATGAACATAATTTTATTGTTCGTGTTTATTTATTTACTAAACGAACGAACATTAACGAACTTATTGCCAAATAGTCCACGAACTGTTAGCTGAATGTTTATTCGTTTACAGTCCTAATTTGTAACATCCCGTATTCTTATTCATAGAAAGTTAATTTTATAAACAATTAAGTTAAATACGTTATGTTAATTCCAATAATTATAAAATAATAATAATAATAATAATAATAATAATAACATAACAATAATAATAATATTAAAAATAAAAATTTATTTAAAAAAAACTTAACCCTAATAACCTTTTGGGTTAAAAATGTAATTAATGAAACTTGTTTTAAAAACTTAAGACATAAAATAATAAGTACATCAAACTACAGGGACCAAAAGTGTAAATTGTTTTTAATTTCAGCCCCCTTCCCCGTCGACCATCGTTCCCCTTTCTCCGGCTACTATTCCGGCGAACTCCGGCAGCCAAAAACAACCAAAAACTAAACGGTTTTGACCAAATTCGATCACCCGACAGCCTCGCGTGAGTGACTCGAACACATGCCCCACTGTAATTTGAATAAATCGAGTACCTAACCCACTAAACCGACCCACTTCCACTTTGGCCGAAAGTACCAACCACGAATCCACTAAACTTCAATAATACACTAATTAATTCGCACATCTACAATTATATATTTGTTCCTAATCTAACTCAGTTTTCAATTCATCTAAAACACACACATACATTGAATTCAATCACCCACTCCCATTGCGACCTGTCACTAATCGAACACCAACATCAGACCTTCAAAACATGAAATTAGTTGACGGCTTTGATTTGGAATTTCTCGTTTAAGCTTCCCATAAAGTTAATTTGATTATCATCATCAATTGCTCACTGTTCAAACTCAACCTCGGTCGCGGCTTGTTCTTATCTGTTCTTATCATCAATTCAACCCAAATCAGGTAATTGAATGGATCTTGTTGTTCGATTTACCACGAGGAACAAAAGCCCTAACATTATAACCGTTAACAACATCAAATCGAGGGTCAATTTGACCCAAATCGAATTAAGGTTCTAAGGGATTTGGGGGAAACTGGGATAATCTGTTTAAAACGAAATAGAACTGAATCATAATGCGGCTGGATGCCTTTGGTTCACTGGTTTGGACGTGGGAGTGTGGGAAGGAGGTCACGGGTTTGAACCCGTGCATCTCCCATTTTTTTAAATGCCTTTTTGACTATTTAAAAATATACAAAAATTCTTAAAAATTATAAAAATACATTTTATAAGCTTTGTTAATTTTATAAGTTATTTAATTATCTTCTGGAAATTTATTTCTTTAAAAACCTTATTTATTTATTTATTTAAATAATTATTACATATGTTATAAATTGTTATCTTTATAAAAATGGACTTTAAATAATAATGTAAATTATCAAATTATTAATGGACATTATATTATTTTTAATTATGGTTTAATCATGAAAAATGTAGGAATTATATTTTATAATTTCACAAATTATTTACAAACATAATTATAGGTTATATCTTTATAAAATATGATTAATTAATAGATTAGATTAATAAAATTATCATTATCATTATTCTTTTTCTTATTATTGCCAATATCATTGTTATCATTATCATAAAATTTTATAATTATTATTCTTAGTATTATCATTACTATAAACTTTATTAATATTACTATATCATTATGAACATAATAATACAATTACTATTACTATAATTATGATTATAATTATTTTATTATTAATAACAATGCCATTATTATTATTAATATCCATATTAGTAATATTATTACATGGTGTTGTTTGTATATCAAATCGTGTGCGTCAAACCGAACCGACCCAAATCCAACCAAATATACCTATTCACGTGGAATACACAATAAAGACTTAGTTACAATTAATACATAGGTGTTGATCGGGTTTGGACGTGCATTGCATTATTCTGTGAAGTTTGTGGTTCATTACCTCAATCCAAGGTGAGTTTCGTGGCCCCATTTTATGCTTTTATAATTGTTTCAATCTTTTCCAAACTTGGGAGAAAAGTATGCTCACCCGTTTTCGATGCTGTACAATCTTACATACAATTTTCATACTTGGAATCAACGTGATACTATTCTCATAGTCTAATACATACATGGTGTTATTCTATTCTTACAACCATTAATTCCCGGGTTGGGAACCAACGGTTAGGTATTGGTAGTACTACTGGGTTGACACCCCCACCCTTCGACGATTGGTTAACTTGTGAGTTACCAACACAGCTGCCAGCAATCAGGCCAAGGGTGAATATATTCCATCTAATTTATATGCATAACGTCATTAGGTTTGGTTGTCTACAATACATGTTATGTGGTTTTTGCTTGCAGTATGATTCCACATCAAATTCTATATAGCATCAATTACATGTTTTCAATTTAAACCTGCGGAACTTACCAAAATTATTGTTGACATTTTTGAGCATATCTTTTCGGGTGATCATAATCAGAGAGGATAGCTAGAGCAGGTGCCTTAGCAGAGACCTCAGGATTTCGATAGATTTGCATTAGTGATTGTATATCATTTGTTTTCATTTGTGAACTCTGTGTATTTGGATTTAGAATCAATAAGACTATGATAGTCGTGGAACTGACTAACCACGACACAAGTCACCATTGTGTCGGGCGACGTCATGACACGAGGATTTTACATGTATTATATCTCTGTAAACAAACCAAGTGTTATGACGATCCCGTCCGTCGCATCCTTGTGTTTCCGCTCTAAGCGAGGGTGTGACATAATTAGACTCAATGTTTTGAAAACCTGACTAGACACATGTCCAACCAGTTGGACAACTTTTGAAAACAGACGATTTTCTTGAATTTTGTTGTTATATGATTGTTTCTTATTGTTATAATTTTTAAAAAAATGGATGCATGTGTTAGGAATCAAGCGGCGCAGCGAAACCAACACTCAAACACACAAAACGAATAACACGTAAAAATAAAACAATAAACGACACAAGGATTTAACGTGGTTCGGTCGGTGTGACCTACGTCCACGAGCTGCAACTAGGGTTTTATTATTTGTTCAGTACAAAGATTACAAATACATGGCAGGGTATATATAGAGACTAATTAGGGTTAACAATTTAATAAATAAGAAAACTAAACATGGGCCCAAGCCCAAAGCCTTCACAAACCCAACAATCACCCACGTAAAGGCTTTGCGATAAATTCTAACCCGCCATTCAAGTGCAAAGCAACCCAGTCGTCTAGTAACTTCAATAATCTTCAAACAAGTCTTTCAAGCCTCCAGTTCCCAAAGAACAGGATAGGATTCATCACATCTCCTAGTTACAGCGACCCCTCATCATCATGTACCAGAAGGGTCAGTTGAAGCTCTCCCGAGCTCCAACTCAGTCGTGGCTAGTCCCGTCAACAACTCATCATCTATCTTAACCGGTTTGGACATTCCACCGGATTCAAAGATACACCGATGATCACCATCACTCTCCAAATTCAGCAAACTATCACCAGGAGAGAAATTTTCAGTCGTAGTCTTTAAAACCCAACGGTTCTTTGTAACTGTACTCGATACACGTCTCATGCTCCCACTGTCACCGAATCCCTGAATGGTTTAGACTTTCGAACACGTTCACCTAACATCCCTGCTCCAGACTTCATGTTTGTAAAATGAACTCTCTTAGCATCAGATTTAGCGAACCGGATTTTGTCGTGCTTAACCGGGTGTAAGGCCCACCCTTCTCAGGGAAGCCTCACAGTTGGTCATTCACAGCAAAACATCGATTTAAAACAGTCATTTACTCATATGTGTATAAATATATATTGCAGCGGATAATAATGTAAATTTCAATCCATTACAAATGAAATATAAACATTGTCTTTAATTCTTAAAATCTATTTAGAGTCCTCTTAATCTTTTCTTCACCAGGGATGCCAGTCTTCTAGTGCCAAGAAGCTTCAGTCCCATGCCTCTATTCCGTAGCTCAAACTCTTACCTGTCAACTGATATGCATACAAAAGTCAGCTTCGCTGAGTGAATTCTAGGTTTACTTTGCTAAATAACTTTTGTAAGAGATATTAGCTTTATCAGTTGAAAATAATTCTCATCTATCAAGCATCAATACATACAGGCTATCACTTTATCGATACTTTATCATTACTTTTCATTTCTTGTTATTTATTACTCTTCTTTATCCGTCAATTCTCTGTCACTATCGGTGCCTAGGCTCGCCTAGGACTTTACCGACACGCCAATTAAGGGCTTACAATCGTACTCGATCGGGCCATTATTGTCATGCCAATTCAGGGCTTACAGACCTGCCTGTTCGAGCATTACTTTATCCGGGTGAGGGCACAACAAATGCAACCCTCCTTTAGCCATTGCTTGCAAGTCTTTACTTTATCCCTTGCCTGCAGGACTTTACTTGCAAGACTTTACTTTATCCAGGTACACGTTATGGGCCACATAACCTTTCTTTACGTTTCACTTTCTTATTTAAGTTATATATATATAACACAACACATCTCGAAGGCAATTCATCACTACAAGGTCATATCTCGATAAGGAAAAACACACTATCAATTCATTATAACACCCCATTTCTCATATAAGATAGTATGTAAAGCTTTACTTTAAAAGAACTGATCATAAAAAAGTATGTATCTTAGTATGCATACCGCCCCAAAACATTTAAAGCATGTATAAAATAGGGGATCTAGAACTCACCTGAACTCGTCCAAGTAGCTTAAATTCTAAGTCACTTAGGCTATAGCCTGAATGCTCTAGCTGCACGAAAGTTAACATGCAAAAACGTCATTTTCTTCATAGTTTCGCTACAGCGAAACTACAGTTTCGCTTGCAGTTTCGCTGGGCAGCACTTCTGCTAGTTTCGCTAGGCAGATTCGCTGCCTTGAGCGCCCAACTTTCGTTGGAATTCCCTATTCTTGCGAAGTCTATAGGTCAGTCTAGGTCTTAGCGAGATTACCGGCGAAACTATAGTTTCGCCCCAGCGAAACTGTAGTTTCGCTGAATTTTCTCCTAGTCTCGCTGAATGAGTGCACAGTTTCGCTGGATTAACTCACAGTTTCGCTGGATCGGGGCCCAGTTTCGCTGGATGAATAAAAACTCAGATCCAGCCCGTTTTTAACCCAAAATCTTAACTTTTTACGTCCAAATCCTTAGTTTACCTTCCATGAACTCAAATCTAAGCTTTTTACACGTTTTCATACGTAAAAATTCGACCTTTATGTGTTTCTTTAAACTTTTCAAAACCCCAAAACCCTAGAATCCGGGTTTGATCTACAGAGGGCCTTAGAGGTCGATTCTTACATTGTTTTGTTGCTCTCTCCTTGTGTTTTGATGCTCCAATCCACCAGAACTTCAATCCTTCCAACCTTCAAGCTCCAAATCTTGAATTTCTTCACTTTCTCTCTCTACTTTCTCTCTCTACGAATTTGGTGGCTAGGGTTGTAATGTGATGGAATGGGACTGATTATGCATGTTTAAGGGCTGATTAGGGCCCTTAAACCCACCAAGTCTAGCCCATTAAGGCTAATTTGATCCATAGCCCACTAATTTACCCCTTTATTTCTTAAGTTAACCCTTAAAAGCCCGTTATTATTAAATGGCTTGTTTCGGGAAATTTCGGGGCGTTACAAGTCTCCCCCCCTTATTTAGGTTTCGTCCTCGAAACCTGACTCGTCACTAAACAGATCGGGGTATTGGCGTCTCATTTCCTCCTCGGATTCCCAGGTGGCATCCGACCCTTTTCGGTGTTTCCATTGCACCTTGACTTGCTTGACTGTTTTATTTCTCAATTGTTTCTCCTTCCGATCCAGTATAGCCACTGGTTGCTCTACATAGTTCAGCTTCTCGTCCACCTCGATGTCATCTAGAGGTACGACTGCCTCATTTGGTGCTAAACATTTCTTAAGTGCGACACATGAAAGGTAGGGTGAATCCCACTTAATTCTTCTGGAAGGTCTAGCGTGTAAGCTACGTCCCCAACTCGTGCTAGTACCTCAAATGGTCCGATGAACCTGGGACTCAGTTTCCCCCTCTTCCTAAATCGGATGATTCCCTTCCATGGTGACACTTTTAGCATTACCCGGTCACCCACGCTGAACTCTATTGGTCTCCTTCTTTGTCGGCGTATGACTTTTGTCTATCCTTGGCAGCCTTCATATACGCCTTGATTTTCTCCAACTTTTCCGTTGTGGCTTCCACAACTTCTAAGCTTCCTAGCTCCTTCTGTCCGACATCACCCCAACAAATAGGAGTTCTGCACCGTCGACCGTACAATAACTCATATGGGGGCATCTTAATACTGGCGTGGTAGCTGTTGTTATAGGAGAACTCTGCTAGTGGCAGATGATCATCCCAATTACCGCCAAATTCGATAACGCATGCCCGAAGCATATCCTCCAGTGTTTGGATCGTTCTTTCCGATTGCCCATCGGTCTGTGGGTGGTATGCGGTACTAACATGCAACCTCGCACCCATCTCTTCATTGAACTTTTTCCAAAACTTTGAGGTGAACCGCGTATCCCTATCTGAAACAATCGATACGGGCATACCATGTCGCGCCACAATTTCTCGGATAAATAGTTCAGCGAGCTTTTCTGAACTAATTGCTTCCTTGATTGGCAGGAAATGCGCACTTTTAGTCAGTCTATCAACTATCACCCATATCGCGTCGTGGCCTTTTGCCGTGCGGGGTAGCTTGGTGATGAAGTCCATGGTAACATGTTCCCACTTCCATTCTGGTACTTCTAATGGCTGAACATAACCATAAGATCTTTGGTGCTCAGCCTTCACCTGTAGGCACGTGAGACATTTATTTACATACGCAACCACATCTCTCTTCATTCCGGGCCACCAATAATCTTTCTTCAAATCGTGGTACATCTTATTTGCGCCTGGGTGAATTGAGTAGCGGGTCTTGTGCGCTTCGTCCATAACCTTTTCCCGCAAGTCACCATGCTTCGGAACCCATATCCTGCCATGGAAGGTCTTAACACCCAAGGTGTTCTCTACCAATTCATCCACTTTTCCCACCATCCTTTCCTTATTGATTTTCTGCTCTTTTAAAGTGTCCATTTGAGCTTGGCTTATCATCCTCATAACATCTGGGGTCACTATTAGTTGGCACGCCTTCACCCGGATCGGTTCATATCCTTCCTTTCGGCTCAGGGCATCGGCTACCACGTTCGCCTTACCCGGGTGATAATGGATTTCACAGTCGTAATCCTTTATCAACTCCAACCACCTCCTCTGTCTCATATTTAGGTCCTTCTGCTCAAAGAAATATTTAGACTTTTGTGGTCGGTAAATATGGCGCACTTAGTTCCATACAAATAGTGTCTCTAGATCTTCAATGCGAACACTACTGCGGCAAGTTCTAAATCGTGAACCGGGTAATTAACCTCCGTGTCCTTTAGCTGTCTGGATGCGTAAGCTATAACCTTTCCTCTTTGCATCAACACACAGCCTAACCCGCAGTAAGAAGCATCGGAATATACCGTTAGGTCTTCATCTCCTTCCGGTAGGGTTAGCACGGGAGCTTTGGTTAGTCTATCCTTCAATTCCTGGAACGCATCTTCCTGTTCCTTTCCCCAGTCGAACACCACGTTCTTCCTCGTTAACCTTGTTAATGGGGAAGCTATCTTCGAGAAATCTTTGATGAACCTTCTATAATAACCAGCCAATCCCAAGAAACTACGGATTTCGGATGGCGTCCTCGGGGAATTCCATTGCGTAACTGCTTCAACTTTCGTTGGATCAACCATTACTCCCTCGGAATTTATAACGTGCCCTAAAAACTGTACCTCCCGTAGCCAGAAGGCACATTTAGAGAACTTCGCATACAGTTTCTCCCTTCGTAAAGTTTCTAACACCTCCTTGATATGACAAGCATGATCTCCTTCGTTCTTTGAGTATATCAGGATATCGTCAATGAATACTATCACCGATCTGTCCAGCATCGGGCGGCACACGCGATTCATTAAGTCCATGAATGCCGCAGGAGCATTGGTTAGCCCAAAGACATAACCAGAAACTCGTAGTGGCCGTAGCGCGTTCGGAAGGCCGTCTTTGGGATATCTTGCTCCCTTACCTTCAGTTGGTGATATCCGGATCGGAGATCTATTCGGGAGAACCAACTTGCCCCTTGCAACTGATCGAACAGATCATCTATTCGGGGTAGCGGGTATCGATTCTTCACGGTCAGCTTATTCAACTCCCTGTAATCTATACACATCCTCATGCTGCCATCCTTCTTTTCACAAACAGCACGGGGGCGCCCCACGGAGAAATGCTGGGCCTAATGAATCCCTTGTCAAGGAGTTCCTGCAGTTGTGACATGAGCTCCTTCATCTCGGACGGAGCTAGGCGGTAGGGTGCTTTGGCAATGGGTTGGGCTCCTGACAGTAAGTCAATCTGAAACTCTATCTCTCTATCTGGTGGTACTCCTGGCAGATCCTCCGGGAATACGTCAGGAAAGTCCCGCACCACTGGTACATCGGGCAACTCTTTCGCTTTATCTTTAACATCCTTGACATACGCTAGATAAGCTCCGCACCCTCGCCTCATACATTTCTCCGCCTTGATCATGGAAATGATCCTTGGAACCTTACAATCGTTATCACCGTAGATCGTAACCGGACTACCATCTGGAGCCGTTAATCGGATCATCTTCTGTTGGCATACTATGTTAGCATCGTGGGCCGCTAGCCAATCCATCCCTAGTACGACATCGAAACCTCCTAAGGGCATAGCAAACAATCGTGCGGGAAAGTAATGGCCTCCTAGTTTAATGTGGCAATCCTCTATCATCCTGACTATTCTAATGGACTTACCATCAGCTGTTTCTACTTCGAAGGCATCATCTATTTCCTTAGTTTGGACATCTAGTGTAGCACAGAAGGATACAGATATGAAACTCTTACTGGCACCACTATCAAATAATATGGAGGCGCAAACATCATTGACAAGGAGCGTACCTGACACTACGTCCGGGTCCTTCCTTGCTTCCTTCTTGTTCATGGTGAAAGCCCTTGCCTTGACCTTGGGCTTTCCATCATCCCCCTTGTCATCACCCCTGCTCGTGCCCGAGCTTCCCGGCTTGGCTTTCTTGCAATCCCTGCTGTAGTGCCCCGACTCATGGCAGTTAAAGCACTCGTTTACTTCCGGGCACTCCCTAGCCATGTGACCCGTTTTCCCACACCGGTAGCACCCATGGCTACCCAATCGGCACTCCCGGGATGCCTCCTCCCACACTTCCCACAGTTCTTAACTTCCTCGACCCCCTTCACAACCATCTGTTTTGCATCCGCCCTTGCTTTCTTGTTCCCCGGTTGGTGGCCACCACTTCCATATCTCTTCCCATTGTTATTGTTCCAAACTTTCCTCGTCTCACCCACTGCCACCGGCCTACGATGATCGTACAACCTCCCACTGAGGTCCACTGCTGACCTAAAAGTACTAGGTCGAGTAGTGACCATGTCCCTACAAATGTCTAGAGGCAACCCTTGTATGTACCTCTTGATCCTTTTGGCTTCAGGAGTTACCAAATCAGGCACCAGACGTGCCATTTCATTGAATCTTGTAGTGTACTCCTGGTGAGTCATATTTCCAGCCTCCAAACTCACAAACTCTTGCTCGACCTTGTCAAGCTCTCTTTCCGGGCAGTACTCCTCTATCACCAACCTCTTCATCTCCGGCCATTTCATCCTCTCAATGGCCTCCTCTTCGTAAGACTCAGCAATGTTATCCCACCAACACAGTGCTGGATCCAAAAGGGAATGGGAAGCAAACTTCACCTTTTGGTTTTCACGACACTCGCTGATCTTCAGTACGGCTTCCATTTCCCTAATCCAACGCTGAGCAGTGGCAGCGTTACCAGTACCATCAAATGTTGGGGGCTTACACCTCTGAAAATCCCCGTAGCTGCACCCCTTCGCCCTCTCTTCCACTTCAGGGCCATCATGGTTACCCAGACGATCTCCCTCATCGCTCAACTCCTCAGTCTTGACTGCCCCTTTCTTATCAACTTTTTCTGAAGCCGTACTCTTCTTACTGTCGCCCTTAACCTGCTCCACAAATTCCGCAAGCAGAGCGGGCATCACTCCAGACAGGACCTGATGCACCTCTTGGGCAATAGCTTCCTTTACTGTCTCTTTCAGTTTGGCCTGATCAGGGGTAGACCCCTCGGCTCCCGTTCCTAACTCAACCTCCTCCTCCTTAATCGGTTCCTCAACCGGCTTTCTGGTTGACCTTTTTGTTGGCTTCACAGTTGCACTTGCAGTTTCCTTTGCCTTAGTCGGGGGCCTTCCCCTAGTGCTTCTCCGGGTGACCATGGTTGGAACTTCTTTCTTAGGTGCCATTCGTTCTACTTCCTATAAGATTCAGAATGTTAATATGGTCTTTCAAGGCAAGTTCAGTTCACGACAAGTTTTGTAAATTTTTAATAACAGTGGCCAGTTGTGATTAACTACTTACAGAACTTCCCGTGCCATAAACTTTCCTATCCTGGACCACACCAACACCAGAACCTACTATACCTAATCTATGCACGTATAAGTCACATAAATTCAGATAGGCATCACAGATAACATTATCATACTCTACCTCGGCTCTAACTTAAATAAGAAGGCACTATCCACTAGAATAATACCTATAGCATATTTGTTACCTCTGGGCATGGAGCTTCTTGGACTGGCATCCTTGACACTTGGTCCCATTCTCTGTTTAAGTTTAGGTTTATAAAATAGTTTTCCCAAATCTCTTAAACATTGGCTCTGATACCAACTTGTAAGGCCCACCCTTCTCAGGGAAGCCTCACAGTTGGTCATTCACAGCAAAACATCGATTTAAAACAGTCATTTACTCATATGTGTATAAATATATATTGCAGCGGATAATAATGTAAATTTCAATCCATTACAAATGAAATATAAACATTGTCTTTAATTCTTAAAATCTATTTAGAGTCCTCTTAATCTTTTCTTCACCAGGGATGCCAGTCTTCTAGTGCCAAGAAGCTTCAGTCCCATGCCTCTATTCCGTAGCTCAAACTCTTACCTGTCAACTGATATGCATATAAAAGTCAGCTTCGCTGAGTGAATTCTAGGTTTACTTTGCTAAATAACTTTTGTAAGAGATATTAGCTTTATCAGTTGAAAATAATTCTCATCTATCAAGCATCAATACATACAGGCTATCACTTTATCGATACTTTATCATTACTTTTCATTTCTTGTTATTTATTACTCTTCTTTATCCGTCAATTCTCTGTCACTATCGGTGCCTAGGCTCGCCTAGGACTTTACCGACACGCCAATTAAGGGCTTACAGTCGTACTCGATCGGGCCATTATTGTCATGCCAATTCAGGGCTTACAGACCTGCCTGTTCGAGCATTACTTTATCCGGGTGAGGGCACAACAAATGCAACCCTCCTTTAGCCATTGCTTGCAAGTCTTTACTTTATCCCTTGCCTGCAGGACTTTACTTGCAAGACTTTACTTTATCCAGGTACACGTTATGGGCCACATAACCTTTCTTTACGTTTCACTTTCTTATTTAAGTTATATATATATATAACACAACACATCTCGAAGGCAATTCATCACTACAAGGTCATATCTCGATAAGGAAAAACACACTATCAATTCATTATAACACCCCATTTCTCATATAAGATAGTATGTAAAGCTTTACTTTAAAAGAACTGATCATAAAAAAGTATGTATCTTAGTATGCATACCGCCCCAAAACATTTAAAGCATGTATAAAATAGGGGATCTAGAACTCACCTGAACTCGTCCAAGTAGCTTAAATTCTAAGTCACTTAGGCTATAGCCTGAATGCTCTAGCTGCACGAAAGTTAACATGCAAAAACGTCATTTTCTTCATAGTTTCGCCCATAGTTTCGCTTGCAGTTTCGCTGGGCAGCACTTCTGCTAGTTTCGCTAGGCAGATTCGCTGCCTTGAGCGCCCAACTTTCGTTGGAATTCCCTATTCTTGCGAAGTCTATAGGTCAGTCTAGGTCTTAGCGAGATTACCGGCGAAACTATAGTTTCGCCCCAGCGAAACTGTAGTTTCGCTGAATTTTCTCCTAGTCTCGCTGAATGAGTGCACAGTTTCGCTGGATTAACTCACAGTTTCGCTGGATCGGGGCCCAGTTTCGCTGGATGAATAAAAACTCAGATCCAGCCCGTTTTTAACCCAAAATCTTAACTTTTTACGTCCAAATCCTTAGTTTACCTTCCATGAACTCAAATCTAAGCTTTTTACACGTTTTCATACGTAAAAATTCGACCTTTATGTGTTTCTTTAAACTTTTCAAAACCCCAAAACCCTAGAATCCGGGTTTGATCTACAGAGGGCCTTAGAGGTCGATTCTTACATTGTTTTGTTGCTCTTTCCTTGTGTTTTGATGCTCCAATCCACCAGAACTTCAATCCTTCCAACCTTCAAGCTCCAAATCTTGAATTTCTTCACTTTCTCTCTCTACTTTCTCTCTCTACTTTCTCTCTCTACAAATTTGGTGGCTAGGGTTGTAATGTGATGGAATGGGACTGATTATGCATGTTTAAGGGCTGATTAGGGCCCTTAAACCCACCAAGTCTAGCCCATTAAGGCTAATTTGATCCATAGCCTACTAATTTACCCCTTTATTTCTTAAGTTAATCCTTAAAAGCCCGTTATTATTAAATGGCTTGTTTCAGGAAATTTCGGTGCGTTACACCGGGACGGTCAGACATCCCTCAGCAGGTACCTCAACCATATATAATGACCCACACTTCGTACCATGTGACATCCGTCACCACAAGGTCCATCATTTAACGTGAATTTCGTTAACTATTCTTAGAACAATCATTCCTCGCACTTATAAACCATTCGTGTGGATATCATACTTGATTTATTTCCTTTTTCAGTGGTGTTATCATTATTTGTATCCGTATCACTTAAAACGCTTATGAATAGCACCGACGACATCACTAACTGAATTATGTTATATAATATAAACATCATTAATAACAAAATATTCAAGACACAAACAACATTAAATACTTCCCTATAATTAATATAACGTGCGTATTTACGTCTTTTTCAACCGAAACAAATTTGGGAACTCGGGGGCTAAGTGTAGGGACTAAATGTGATAATTGCCAAACTAGGGCTGGGTATAAATACCCTTGTATCAGCCCTAGCCTTCACCACTTCTTCTTCTTCCTTATCTTCTTCTCCATTTTTCTTCTTCATCCTTGCACCAAAACCGCCCCATCCCGTCTCGTTTTCACCGGTGAAACCTCGACTACAGCCTAGACTACACGTTTTTAGTAGGTAGACGACCTTGGTCGTCCATTTTTGCTCATTTTACTCCTGCGATTTCTAGGGTTTCGGGTGCTCGGGTTCAACCCAAGCACAAGAGGTCGTGTCGGTGCGTGTGTTGCCTTTCTGAGTGTGCATCTTGCTTAGATATGTTAGATAAGCGTTTATGGAAGTCCTTGTTGTGTGAAACCCGTGCACGGAGCTCAGCACCTCCAGCAGTCGCGATCTGCTTCTGGGCGACTGGGTCTGTCATGCGACTGAGCCGTGCGACTGGGCGTGTCGTGCGACTGAGTCCATGCGATTGGGTCTGTCGTGCGACTGAGTCCAAGCGATTGAGTGAGTCGTGCGACTGAGCCCATACGATTGTGTGTGTCGTGCGATTGAGTCATGCGGATGAGTATTGCCATGCGATTGAGTCAATGCAGATGAATGTGTGCGACTGTGTGTATCGCACGACTGAAGGTCCAATCGCATGAATGAAAGTTCAGTCATACGAATGAAGCTAATTCGTACGAATGAAGGCTGAATCGTGCGAATGGAAGATTGAGTCGTGCGATTGGGTGTTGTTTGGTACGACTGAATGCTTAGTCGCACGAATGGGGATTCAATCGTGCGAATGAAGCTGATTCGCACTGTCACACCCCCGCTTATAGCGGAAACACGAGGATGCGATGGACGGGATCGTCATAACACTTGGTAAATTTACAGAGACACAATATATGCAATAATCCTCGTGTCATGACGTCGCCCGACATAACGGTGACTTGTGTCATGGTTAGTCAGTTTCACGACTATCATAGTCTATTAATTCAATAATCCAAGATACATATTGTTCAAATACAAAGGCAAATGAAAGACAACACTAATGCAAGTCTATTGATTCCTGAGGGTCTCTACTAAGACATCGGCTCTAGCTATCCTCTTTGATTATGTTCACCTGAAAAGATATGCTCAAAAATGTCAACAATAATGCTAGTGAGTTTCGAAGGTTTAAATTGAGAACATGTAATTGATGTTGTATAAAATTTGCTGTGGAATACCGTGCATAAAGTTATAAGCAAGCAAAACCACATAACATGTGTTTTAGACAACCAAACCTAATGACGTTATGCATATAAATTAGACGGAATATATTCACCCATGGCCTGATTGCTGGCAGCTGTGTTGGTAACTCACAAGTTAACCAATCGTCGATGGGTGGGGGTGTCAACCCAGTAGTACTACCAATACCTATCCGCGGGTTCCAAACCAGGAATTAATGGTTGTAAGATGATTCATAGAATAACATCATGTATGTATGTATGTATGTATGTGAAATAGTATCACGTTGATTCCAAGTATGAAAATTGTATGTAAGATTGTACAGCATCGAAAAGGGTGAGCATACTTTTCCCCCATTGATTGAAAACATTGAAAACTTGTATAAGCATAAAAAGGGGCCACGAAACTCACCTTGAATTGATGTAATGAAATGAACAAGAACTTCAAAGAATAAGGCAGTGCACGATCAAACACGATCAACACCTATTAGTGATTGTAATTAAGTCTTTAAAATGTGTTCAATGAATATATACATTCGGTTAGGTTCGGGTTGGTTCGGTTTGGCGCACACGATTTGATATATATATTTGAGTTTGATTATAGACTTGGTGTTTTATATATTTAAGTTTAATTTAAAGTATATTTTATAACTTATAGTTATATTTGTAAATAATTCGTGAAATTATAAGTTGTATAATTCTTATGATGTTCATGGTTATTTCATTTATACACGATTTAGAGTCCAAAATAATTATTTTTAATATTTATAAATAATATTTTATAAAGATTTTTAAACAAAATAAATTTATAGAAAAATCATTTTGTAACATTTAAAATAAGAAAAGTTTATAGAACTTATTTTTATAATTTTTAGGAATTTTTATATATTTTTCTGAAACTTAAAAAGCTTTAAAAAAATAGTTGTAGGTAGCCGGGTTCGAACCCGGGACCTCCAACTCACAATCCCACCCACATACCAGTGAACCAAAGGCCGTAGCCGTGATAGAACTCGGCTCCAAATGATTTTAAACAGATTAAACCCATTTCCCCCAAATCGACCGAAACCCTAGTTCGATTTCAATCCAAATTGAACACGAATTCGATTATGTAAACGATTACATTCATAGGGCTTTTGATCCCCATGTAAAACCGAGTATATGGATGTGTTTAATTACCTGTTTGGATTCGAATTGGGATAAGAACAGTGAAGAACAAGCCGCGGTTTAACTTGAATTCGAATGTTGATCAAACACTGATGAAAAGCAAATTGATTACACAGAAAGCTTCGAATAGTTATAATGATTGAAAGCCCTTTGAAAATTTCCGGTTATATGGGTCGGAGAGTGGTGTTTGATAGTGTTGCAGGTCGCGGATGAGGGTGATGATCGAATTTGTTTGTATGGTTATTTTCTGGTGCAATTGAAAGTGGCAGTAGTTTAGCGACATTTATAGTATTGTTTTGGATCATTTAATTGCATTATTGTAATGTGTAGTGCGATGTATGAATTGTAAAGTAGCCGAAAGTGGAAAGTAATTGAATCAGTGCGATTGTGAGCTGTATCTTGAATGATTAAGCACGTTGATTGATTCGAATCTCTCTCACGATTCGATTGGGACCGGTTTCGTGTTTTAATATTGAGTATTGTTGCTGTTTCAAGGTCGCCGGAGGCACGCCGAAACAGTGGTCGGAGATGGTGCCGACGGTGGGGAAAACGGGTGGGGAGTTGGGTTGTAATTTTAATAATTACACAAATGGTTCCTTAGGTTTGTTTGATTTATTAATTTATGTAAAACTTTGTTTTAAAGTTTCAGATTTGGCAATTTAACCCCTGGACTTCATTATTAATATTATTATTTGTTATTATTATTATTATCATTATTATTATTATTAACAATATTATTATTGTTGTTATTATTATTTTTATTATAGTTATTATCATTAACGTATTAAATTTTATTGTTTATAAATAAAAAAATACGGGATGTTACACGCACGATTGAGAGTTGATTCATGCGAATGGAGTGTCCAGTCGTGCGTCTAGTCCTGTCGTGCCATTGGAGTCATTGTGTGTGAATTCTTCCTGTGTGCGGTGTGTGTTGTCGGGTGATGTTATGGTGACATCGACACGGTTGCCATTGCTAATGACGATCTTTAAGATTAACACTATCAAACTCATTAATGTTATATCAAATCAAATCAACTTAACATTTTACAATTAACAACAAACGATTCATAACACAAGTACTTACTAAGTATTTCTTTAACAACAATAACACTTTTACACAAATATCATCTACAATGGCAACGTTTCTAGTGCTTGGATCTACATAAGATCAATTGCGCGTGTTTGTGTGCAAGTGTTACCGACGACCGAACCGATACGACCCGACCCGACCAAACAATATTATTAACATCAGACACATCATTAATGCTTAACATATCTGTCAATAGGTGATTGACCGTTCATACATACATACAAGTTTGGGAAGTTACATCATACATACTTACCACTTAACAAGTGAGTTTCATGGCCCCTTTTTACTCTGATGCAACCTTTTAAACATTTATAAACATGGGGGAAAAGAATGCTCATCCATTTATCTTGTATCTACACGTTACCACCTTGCATGTTACTTGGTGACGCTACATTACTATGTGATACTACTTGTTGGGTGATACTATTTGGCTGTGTGGTTCTTCTGTGTGGTTCTTCTGTGTGGATCTTTCAATACAACCATTAATTCCAGAAATGGGACCTAAGGATTGGGTTGGTTGTAACATACACCGTATACGCTGTGTGGATCTTTATACGCTATATGGATCTTTAAATGTTATGTGGATCTTTATACGCTGTGTGGATCTTATTTCGCTATGTGGTACTTTCCTTACGGCCATTAATTTCCGCGTGGAACCGACGACCAGGTTTGGCTGTAACTATCAATAACAGGCAAAACCGCTTACATATAAATGTAATTGCGGTCACTCATATAAACTTATATGTTGTTTCATTTAATTTATTTACTACTTAAAACCTGCGAAGCTCACCAACAATATTGTTGACCGTTTTGAGCATATCTTTTCAGGTGATCATGATAACTGAAGATCTAGGTGTGCTGCCTTAGTGGAGACCCTAGGAAGCATTTTTGAGACTGAACATACATGATGAACAATTATTTTGTACATTGTTGCAGTCCATTAAACAATTAACATTCTTTTGGATACTTGTTCCCGGGTTGTGGGAATTCCATACAAGAACACAATTATTGTGATTATGTGAATTGTTTATGTGAATCAATTACAAGTTTCTGTTTATGCTTACGACTATGCTATCGTGGATATTGACTAAACACGACACAAGTCTCCATTTGTGTCGGGTGTCGTCATGACAAGCTATGTCACCAATTACATATATTGCATCTCTATTGTTAACCATGTGTTATGACGATCCCGTCTCGCTCGCACCCCCGTGTTTCCGCTCTCAGCGGGGGTGTGACATACCACGAGCAATAACCAGATTACCATTGATCACCCTCCATTTACCACCACCAAACCTCACTTTTAGTCCTTGTTCATGCAGCTGACCAACTGAAATCAGTTTCTTCTTCAGCCCGGAATCACCCTGACATTCTTTAGGTTCCATGTAGTACCTAATGAAGTAACCAGATCAATATCACCCATGCTCGTTACCTCAAGTATCTCATCATTAGCTAATCGTACCTTTCCAAAATCACCATGTTTCAGATTCACCGTCATTTTTCCATTGTCCATGGCATGAAACAAAGCCCCTGAATTCATGACCCAAGATTCCACTCTGTTTTCCATACTGAGTATCAATGCATCATCATCAGAAACATGCCCAGCAGTAGTGTTCAATTCTTTCTTATTCGAACATTGACTCTTAACATGTCCCACCTCATTGCGGCTCCAACAATTCACATTCTTCCTAGGTTTAGATGAACTTCTTCCCCGACTCCCACTGTTCCTGTTATTACCCCGACCCCTGCCAACATTTAGTAGTTCACTATTAGACGATTCACCCAAGTTCCTCTTCTGACTTCTTCACCCATAATTAGATCTCGAATACCATTAAGAGCGAAACCCTTAGTCCCCACAGAACTTGAAATTACAGTCATAGTTCCAGACCAACTATCAGGCAGAGATGACAACAGTAGTAGAGCCTGAATTTCATCATCAAGCTTAATTTCAACAGATACAATTCTTGTTAAGATTGAATTTAGATTGTTAATGTGAGCAATCACTGAGCTTCCTTCTTTCATCCTTATGTTCACCTGCTCCCGAATTAAGAACACCTTATTTGCTACAGACGGTATCTCATACATATATGACAAAGCAGTCATCATACCACGAGCCGTGGTTTCTTTAATGACGTTAAAAGCAACATTGTTCATCAAATCCAATGTAATAACCGCACGAGCGTTCTTGTCCTTTGATTTCCAATCAGCTTGTTCTATTTTCACAGGTTTTTCTTCTAGTATCATATCTAAGTCCTTTGACATAAAAATACTTCTACTTGCATTTTCCATCAACTAAAATAAGAACCGTTAAAATTTTCAATCACAACCTTCCCGTCTTCAGCCATCTCAATAGAAAACAAGAAGCAAAATTGAAGCAGTGAACAGACACAACAATAGCATGGGTCTGAACTTCTACTAAACACTATCAATTGATTGATTTGCTCCTACAAAAAACATTTGCATACAAATCTAAACCTGAATATATTTTTCTTTCACAAAACACGGTTCCCCAAATAGTTGATAATAATCCGTCAAAAAAATAACAACTTGAAAAACACAAAAAACCCTAACCTTTACCCGGCGAATCCAAGAGTTTTTCACCAACCCTAATCGCCTGCTTCAAAGGATTTTAACTTGATATTTATTTTTATCACAATCGAATGTAACAATAAAAAAAGACCAAACATATTTCTAGCTTTTCTTTTCTTTCTTCAAGGCTCAAAGCCCAAGGTGACTCCACCTCAAAAAACTCTATCACCTGGACAAGAATATATATATATATATATATATATATATATATATATATATAGAGAGAGAGAGAGAGAGAGAGAGGGAGGGAGGGAGGGAGGCTCCCCTAAAAATAAGTTTTTCCTAAGAATACTAAGAAGTAATCTTAGTCTTCTAATTATCTAATTAAGGGCTAGGATCAAAGTGTAGGAAAAATAAGTAATCAACGGTAGTTTGGGTATTTTATAATATTACCCACAATTGTTGACTTTTTAAAATTCCCCCCCCATTTTTTTAAATGCTAATAACTTTTTCATACGATATTATTTTTTAAATAAATTACACCATAAATTCAAGCATTTTTTCTTTAAATTGAGTATAGTATTGCTATATTTTTTTGCAAAAAATCAAATTATGTGAAATTATGCTACATTTTTTACGTTTTTATGCTGTATTTCATAAAACAGCACAAAGTTGTGCTGTATTTCATTGAACAACACAAAGTTGTGCTGTATTTTATAAAACAGCATAAAGTTGTGCTGCATTTCATAAAAATAGCACAATTTTGTGATGTATTTCATAAAAAATAGCACGATTTTGTGTAGTTTTACGTCAAACAACACAGTTTTGTAATGTATTTCATGAAAACAGCACAAAATTATGTTATATTTCATGAAAACATCACAGATTTGTACTGTTTTGCGTTAAACAGCACAATTTTCTGCTGTTTTTGTCAAATAACACAGTTTTATGTGATTTTCAGTAACATGTTTTATGTTGTTTTACTTCAAAACAATAAGGTCTCATGTGTTGTTTTTGTGGTGCATTATGCCAAAATATAAAACAACATATAAGCAACACTTTTTTTACTATTTAATGTTCACTATTTTACGTTAATATAATACGTTTTGTGTTGTATTGCTTTAATACAACAATCTATGTATTGTTTCGTTTCGTTTTTAACAAAGAAGATGTTGTGTGTTGTATTAACTCAAATATTTGTGTTTTCAAACGTGTTGTTTTATGACAAAACAACAAGAATTCTGTTCATTTACCACACAATCTAGCACTTCAAAAAATTCGACACAATCCAACATTTAAAATAATTCAGCACAATCTAGCTAGCACGTTAAAAAATATAGCACAATATAGCATATCAAAAATCTAGTGCATTACATTCGAATTTGTGCTGCATTTTGATAAAATACAAAAGGGACTAATGAGTTTGTTTTAGGATCATAATGCTCTTTAACCCTAATTTGAAGAGTGTCACATGTAATCTCCTTATTCCTTCTTAGCCTACTTAGGCAAAAATTATTTTTTATTTGAACTTCTACCTATATATATATATATATATATATATATATATATATAAATATATATATATAAAGACATTCAATTGAGAATCATAAATTTGTAAAATATCAGAAAGAACTACTTTAACTCTTATACTATTTATTAAATAAATATATAAAAATATTTGTAATTTTACTACTTTTAAGATAAATTTTTGAAAATCATAATATCTATAGTCTTTTGATAATGTGCATCAATGCACACACATTGTATTGCATACATGAACATTTTAAAGTTTTTCTAAAAAATTGAGGAGAGAGATGTAAAAATGAAAGAAAAGATTAAAAATTAGAATCAGACCATCATCTTTTAGTATTACCAATTTATCGAGATTTTATCTCCACTGCTTATGTGGTTTTTATTAGTTCTTTACATATTTATGGTACTCAATAGAATGCTTTCCTATATATATATATATATATATATGTATATGTATATGTATATGTATATATGTATATGTATATGTATATATATATGTATATGTATATATATATATATACATGTATATGTATATGTATATATATATATGTATATGTATATGTATATGTATATATATGTATATATATATGTGTGTATATATATATATGTATAGGAATTGGATCATTTGAAAACCCATAGGAATTACAAAAACCCTTTAACCTCACCATAACCCTTGATTTAATATAAAATATAAGAGATTCCATTTGGATGGATAAGATGAAATCAAGGGTAGTATGGTCATTTCATTTTGTACTTTTTCTAAAAGTCATAATCATGTCAGATTGCTTTCTTCTTTTTTTTTCTCAATATTGATTAAAATCATTTAAACGAATTCAAGAAATATCATCATTCATCCTATTGCAAATGTAACATCTCGTAATTTTCGGTAAATAAAAGTTAATTTATAAACAAAAGAGTTTAATACGTTGATGTTAAATTCCAATAATTACAATAATAACGTTAATAATAATAATAATAATACTAATAATAAAAATTTATCATTAAAAACTTAACCCTATTAACTTTTGGGTAGAAAATATGTCACACCCCCGCTAAAGCGGAAACACGGGGAATGCGAGCTAGACGGGATCGTCATAACACATGGTATATGATAGAGTAGCAATAAAGTATGATGACAAGCGTGTCATGACGACACCCGAACACAAATGGAGACTTGTGTCGTGTATAATCAATGTTCACGACAGCATAGTCATAAGCACAACACAAATGATCACACAAAAACGTCGATTACTGCTTGTAATGTGATATTCCCACAACATGGGAATAAGTGTACAAAAGATCCTATTCATGTTCAAGCTTTACAAAAGATTAAACACAAATGCATCCTAGGGTCTCCTCTACAAGGCAGCACTCCTAGATCTTCAGTTCTCATTGTTACCTGAAAAGTAAAGCTCAAAACGGTCAACAATAATGTTGGTGAGCTTCGCAGGTTTAAATTGTAAACTTGTAATTGATGCTGTATATTGTTTGTAGCGGAATACCGTGCATACAGTTATAAGTAAGCAAAATCACATACCATGAGTTTTATACAACCAAACCTAATGACGTACACAAAGAAACTTGTCAGAATATATTCACCCCAGGCCCGATCCTGGCAGTGTGATGGTACTCACAAGTAACCATCTGTCAAGGGTGGGGGTGTCAACCCAGTAGTACTACTAATACCTATCTGTTGGTTCCAACACCAGAATTAATGGTTGTAAGACAGTCCACACGGTAACATCATGTATGTATCAGATAAGTACTCACAAGACAGTATCACGTTGATTCCAAGTATAAAAATTGTATGTATAGTGTACAGCATTGAAAATGTGTGAGCATACTCTTCCCCCATGTTTGTAAAAGATTAAATCAATGTATAAGCGTAAAAAGGGGCCACGAAACTCACTTGTTAAGTGGTAAGTATGTCTGATGAAACTTCCCAAACTTGTATGTATGTATGAACAGTCAATCACCTATTGACAGTTATGTTAAGAATTAATCTTGTGGACTATTGTTAATAATGTTGTTTAATTGAGTCGGGTCGTTTCGGTTCGGTCGTGAGTAGTACACACAAGCAGTCACACACATCTTAGACTAGATTGTTTTAAATAGTACGTGCCTGTTAATGGCGTTGATTTTAATCTTTGTGATCAAGCTATGACACTTAATTATATTTTATTATCGTCGTGAGATCTCCGAAGAGGGGATCCACACACGCACACACCATTAAGTCATACAGTGGGACCGGACGCACGACTGACACTCCATTCACACGAGTGAACTTTCAGTCGTACGAATTAGCTACTTTCGTACAATTGAATCTTCATTCGTGTGACTAAGCCTTCAGTCGTACCACGCAATACCAGTCGCACGACCCATCAGCCAACTGCGCGACTCGAAGTCCCTCCGCGCGAATCAGCTTCATTCGCGCGAGTGGTCTCCTTTCGCGCGACAGACATCTGACCGTGCGACTCTCGCACAATCGCACACACACACTTTCGCACACATTTCACATTCGCACAGCCCAGTCACGCGACAACCCCTGTCGCGTGACATCTCTAGTCGCGTGACAACCTCTATTTCGCGTGACAACCTCTATTTCGCACCCACCGACAGTCGCGCGACACAACCGCGCGACTTACCTATTCGCTCGTGTCTCGAGTCGCACACACATGCAGTCGCACGCCCCTTTCGCGCGCGACAACCCCATTCGCGCCATCGGGAGTCGCGACGGCAGTGAGTTTCAGGTCGGCCTTCGGCTGCCCGATCACGAGTGTTACCCAACCAAAACTTCCAGAACTCGTATTCTAACCTATCTAAGCAAGAAACACACTCAGAAACAAGACATGCAAGTCCACACGACCTCATGTGCTCGGATGAACCCGAGCACCCGAAACTCTCGAAACGCAGCTGTAAAATCGAGTTATAAACGAGGTAGTGAGGTTATCTACCTGCTAGGAACTAGTATTCACGATGGTGCTTGAGATTTGAAGACGAAAATGCTAGAAACGGGTTGGTTTTGGTGTAGTCTAGAGAGAGAGTAGAGAGAAAATGGTGGAGAAGAAGGTGAAGTGAGAGGAAGAAAAGGGGAGAAATGGCTGGAAGGTGGGTATTTATACCCAGCCTAGTTTCGCAAAGTTTCAAGTTTAGTCCCCGCACTTTGCCCCGAGTTCCTAAATTTCGTTTCGGTTAAAAACGTTATAATTTTTGTGTTGTTTTACTGACGATAGAATGTTATTAGCGTTATTTATAATTTAAAATGATTTAATTCGTAAAAATTATTTTTTATAAAAATAACGTGTTTAGTTGTTAATGGGGTAATTCTTGGAGAATGTCTTAAGATACTACACATATAAGGGCAATTAAGTAAAACAAATATGGTATTCACGTAATGGTTTCTCAAAATGATGTATGACTGTTAACAATGGTTAAGCAAACACGTTAAATGACGGACCTTTGGTGACGGATGTCACAGTATCCCCCAGTTGAGGGAATTTCGTCCCGAAATTCAACTGGTGCTAGGTCCTAGAACGTCATCCGCGAATAAATGTGGATATTTGAGTCTCATCTGATCTTCACGTTCCCATGTAAACTCTGGCCCTCGTTTGGAATTTCATCTCACACGGACGATAGGTATCTTGCTGCGCCTTAATCTTTTGACCTTTCGGTCCATGACCTCAATAGGTTCCTCAATAAAATAAGCTTTTCGTCGATCTTGATTTCCTCAATTGGTACGTGTAAGGACTCGTCTGCCAAACACTTTTTGAGGTTCGACACGTGAAAAGTATCATGCACACCGCTGAGTTCTTGTGGCAACCTCAATCGGTAAGCCACCGGACCGATTCTTTCTGTAATCTCGAATGGTCCTACGTATCGAGGGGCTAACTTCCCTTTCTTACCAAATCGTACGATCCCTTTCCAAGGAGAGACCTTAAGTAAGACATGATCTCCAACATTGAATTCTAGAGGCTTCCGACGGTTGTCGGCATAGCTCTTTTGGCGATCTCTAGCTGCTTTAAGTCGGTCTTTGATTTGGAAGATCTTATCAGTGGTTTCTTGAATGATCTCTGGGCCCGTAAGCTGACTTTCACCAACTTCAGCCCAACAAACTGGTGATCTACATTTCCGTCCATACAACGCTTCGAATGGTGCGCATCCAATGCTTGTGTGATAGCTGTTGTTGTAGGAGAACTCAATCAGCGGTAGATGAGTATCCCAACTACCACCAAAATCAATGACGCATGCCCTCAGCATGTCCTCAAGCGTCTGTATTGTTCGCTCGCTTGGCCGTCTGTCTGGGGGTGAAAGGCTGTACTCATGTCTAACCGAGTGCCCATCGCTTTCTGTAACGTCTGCCAAAAGCGTGAAGTAAATCGACTGTCTCGGTCGGATATGATTGACACCGGCACCCCGTGCCGTGTCACGACCTCTTTGATGTACAACCTTGCCAGCTTATCCATCTTGTAGTCTTCTCGGATAGGCAAGAAGTGAGCAGATTTCGTCATTCGATCCACCACGACCCATATCGAGTCGTGCCCACTTGGCGTTCTTGGGAGTTTGGTAATAAAATCCATAGTGATGTTCTCCCATTTCCACTTGGGAATTTCAGGTTGTTGCAGTAATCCTGATGGTTTCTGGTGTTCAGCCTTGACCTTTGAACAAGTCAAGCATTTGCTCACATATACAGCAACATCTTTCTTCATACCAGGCCACCAGTACAGCTCTTTCAGATCGTGATACATCTTGTCTGCACCAGGGTGAATAGAGTATCGAGTCTTGTGTGCTTCATCCAAGACTAGTGTACGTACACCTCCCCATTTGGGGACCCATATACGATCTATGAAGTAATGAACGCCGTCATCCTTGCGAGTCATTTGTTTATCCAACCCTCGGAATTCTTCTCCCGCAAGGTTCTCTTCTTTCAAAGCCTCGTTTGTGCAATCTGAATCTGAGCCTTTAAATTAGTTCGAATAGTCAAACCTAGCGCTCGAGCACGTAATGGTTTCACACGTTCTTTGCGGCTTAATGCATCAGCCACCACGTTAGCTTTCCCCGGATGATACCGGATTTCACAATCGTAGTCGCCAAGCAGTTCTACCCAGCGTCACTGCCGCATGTTAAGTTCTTTCTGGTTCATGATGTGTTGAAGGCTCTTATGGTCCGTGTAGATGATGCATTTGGTTCCGTATAGATAATGCCTCCATATCTTGAGTGCAAATACTACGGCACCCAACTCCAAGTCGTGAGTTGTGTAGTTCTTTTCATGCACCTTGAGTTGTCGCGAAGCGTAGGCAATCACTTTATCTTTCTGCATTAGCACACAGCCCAAACCTTGATGTGAAGCATCACAGTACACCACAAAGTCATCGGTTCCTTCGGGAAGGGACAATATCGGTGCGTTGCACAACTTCTCTTTCAATGTTTGGAAAGCCTGTTCTTGTGCTTTCCCCCAATCGAACTTCTTGTCTTTCTGAGTCAACAAAGTTAACGGTTGGGCAATCTTGGAGAAATTGGCAATGAAGCGTCGATAGTATCCGGCCAATCCCAAGAATTGCCGTATTTCTGAGGGTGTTTGGGGAGTATCCCACTTCTTCACCGCTTCAATCTTACCGGGATCCACATGAATTCCATTTTCGTTGACTACATGACCCAAGAACTTCACTTCTCGAAGCCAGAATTCACACTTCGAGAACTTGGCGAAAAGTTTCTCTTCCTTCAATAGTTCTAGAATTGCTTGGAGGTGTTTTTCGTGATCCTCCTTTGAACGAGAATAGATGAGTATGTCGTCTATGAACACGATCACGAACTTATCAAGATAAGGCTTACACACCCGATTCATCAGATCCATAAAGACAGCTGGAGCGTTGGTCAATCCGAATGGCATGACCAAGAACTCATAGTGCCCGTAACGAGTTCTAAACGTTGTTTTTGGAATATCGTCCTCGAATACTCTAATTGATGATAACCAGATCGAAGGTCGATCTTAGAGAAATACGAGGCTCCTTGCAACTGATCGAACAGGTCGTCGATTCTGGGGAGAGGATACCGATTCTTCACAGTCAGTTTGTTCAGCTCCCTGTAGTCGATACACATACGGAACGACCCATCCTTCTTCTTGACAAATAACACCGGTGCTCCCCACGGTGATTGACTCGGTCGGATGAAACCCTTCTCCAGTAGTTCCTGTAGTTGGCCGGATAACTCTTGCATCTCTGAGGGTGCTAACCGATAAGGTGTCTTTGCTACCGGTGTAGCTCCAGGAACCAGCTCTATGTGGAATTCCACCTGTCGTGGAGGAGGCAATCCAGACAAATCATCAGGGAACACCTCCGGATAGTCCCGTACAATTGGAATGTCTGCCAATTTTGTCTCTTCTTCTTTCTTTTCTACGATGTGAGCCAGAAAAGTGTAACACTGCTTCCGTAGACTTCGGCGGGCTTTCATGCAAGAAATGAGCTTTAGTGTTCTTCCCGTCGTTCTCCTTGAATCTTGAGTACCTCCCCGTTTGGCATGGGGATTCGTACTACTTTCTCCCGGCAAACAATCTCGGCTCCATGATTTGACAACCAATCCATACCGACTATCACATCGAAGCTGCCTAACTCGAATGGTATCAAGTCTATGCTAAAGGCCTGGTCTTCTAACATTAGGGTGCAATTCTTAATAATCTCGTCTGCTTGTTCAACCCTACCATTGGCCATTTCTACAGAGTAACTAGTTTCTAGCCTACTAGCACTTAAATCAAGCATATGCACGAACTCAGAAGATATAAAGCTATTGTCTGCTCCAGTATCAAATAGTATGGATGCAAAATGGTGATTGAGCAGATACGTACCCGTAACAACGTTCGGGTCCTGACGGGCATCATTAGCTCCAATGACGAAGGCGCGTCCCCGTACAGCATTTCCTTGGTTTCCATGACCCTGAGCGCCTGCTATGGCCATCACTTGCTGTTGGTTATCCCCTGTTGACCCGGTGCCCTGTTCAGTCGGGGGCACATGTTTCTGAAGTGACCCGGATTTCCACATTCGTAACAGACTCTGGCATTCCCGGCGGGGTTAACCGCGTTGACAGGTGCAACCAGATTCGGTGCCACTCTACAATCTCTCGCTAGGTGCCCCGGGCGCCTACAGTTTGCGCACACCCGGCACTGCGTCTCTGGGGGATGATGATAGCTGCATCTGTCACATTTGGGGTATGGCCCAACATATTCCCTCTTCCCTTGAGTCACGGCCGCAAAGTTTCTGGTGGTCTTGGCCCTTTTATCAGATTTCCCAACACTGGACCGGCTAGTTTCCCCAACATCCTTTCGCTTCTCTGCTCCCTTGCCCAACACTCCTGTTCGTACCATCTCATCGGTCAGAGCGCCAGCCTTCAGAATTGCGCTCTGAATCGTAGGAGGAGGAGCTGCAGTTACCATTGCCCGTATTTGAGGCGCGAGTCCCCAAATGTACCTCTCAATCCTCTTAGATTCCGGAGTGACCAGGTGTGGAACTAGCCTAGCCAACTCGTGGAATCGGTCAGTATAAGCTGCATGCCCCGCCCCCACCATGGCATGATTCCAGAACTCATGCTCAAGCTTTTGCATCTCGTTGTGAGGGCAGTACTCCTCGGTAATCAAAGCTTTAAATTCGTCCCAGGTCATCTGCATCGCAGATTCCCTTCCTCTAGCTTGAACCTGGGTGTTCCACCAGGTTAGTGCTCGGCCCTGCAGTGAGCACGTAACATACTTGATGCGTTGGCTGTCGAGGCATTCGCTGATGTCGATCACAGCCTCCATTTTCTCGAGCCATCTGATCAGGGCTATCGCTCCACCTTTGCCATCGAAATCACGGGGTTTACAGGCCACAAACTCCTTGTAAGAACAGCCCCGTTTGGTATTAGCAACCCCAGTTTCATTACCGGCTGTACCACCATTTCCGGTCTCCTGGTTGCTTTCATTCCCAGTCGGGTTCCCATTACCCTCGTTCTCGTTACCACCATCCCCGTGGGAGTGGTTCTGCTGTTGCAAAGCATCGCTCACTTGAGCTACAATAGTGGGAATCAAGGCAGTCAGTTGTTGAGCAATCAGGGTTGCCATATCAGGGCTTCCAGTCCCTTGAGTATTGCAAATAGGACCTTCATTTGCTCCTGAAGATCTGCCTCTGCCTCTGCCTCTGCCCCTCGGGGCTTCACTTCCGCTACTACTTCTGCGGTTAGATCTTCGAGGCGGCATGTTCTATTCATAAAAGAGGTAACGTATAAGCTTAGTTACCTTAAGATACACAAGTAATCCACTCATCAAGTTCCAACGTTCGATGCTCCGGTCAGTCGAGACCACCATGTAGCCCATTTCAAGCATATTCTCGGTATACCGGTGATGCTTATATATAGGGTTCCCCGCAGCGTTCCCACCACACCCGCGATGTACCGAGAATGATGCCTAATCCGGTTACATGACATCCGACCTTCCTTCACATCATATCCATAATAATCCACCAAGTCAACTGAGAGCCAATCATGTAATCACGTATAGTCTAGCGGAGGTTGTCTATATCGCGTCCTTGGGAGGACTCAAACATGGCCTCCTCGGGTCGGTCTCTCAGTGTATGAGGTCAGGCGCGATGTATGATCTGTGAAGATCTCTTCGGGTTTCGATTCCCGAATTTGGTTATGATAACTCGGCGCACAGAGGGAACGGAAGATCATATAGGAAGCACCTCATCAGTGACGAGCACAAGGCTCAAGCACAAGGTGAAGGATAACACAACAGAAGGATAATCAATCATGTAAGGAGGAACACATACACGAGATATATAAATGCACACAAGCTTAAGCATGCAAATCTACATGAAGGTTCCTAGGTTATAGTCTAGGTCAAGTGTAATTGCCTAATTCTCTATAACCTATGGCTCTGATACCAGTCTGTCACACCCCCGCTAAAGCGGAAACACGGGGAATGCGAGCTAGACGGGATCGTCATAACACATGGTATATGATAGAGTAGCAATAAAGTATGATGACAAGCGTGTCATGACGACACCCGAACACAAATGGAGACTTGTGTTGTGTATAATCAATGTTCACGACAGCATAGTCATAAGCACAACACAAATGATCACACAAAAACGTCGATTACTGCTTGTAATGTGATATTCCCACAACATGGGAATAAGTGTACAAAAGATCCTATTCATGTTCAAGCTTTACAAAAGATTAAACACAAATGCATCCTAGGGTCTCCTCTACAAGGCAGCACTCCTAGATCTTCAGTTCTCATTGTTACCTGAAAAGTAATGCTCAAAACGGTCAACAATAATGTTGGTGAGCTTCGCAGGTTTAAATTGTAAACTTGTAATTGATGCTGTATATTGTTTGTAGCGGAATACCGTGCATACAGTTATAAGTAAGCAAAATCACATACCATGAGTTTTATACAACCAAACCTAATGACGTACACAAAGAAACTTGTCAGAATATATTCACCCCAGGCCCGATCCTGGCAGTGTGATGGTACTCACAAGTAACCATCTGTCAAGGGTGGGGGTGTCAACCCAGTAGTACTACTAATACCTATCTGTTGGTTCCAACACCGGAATTAATGGTTGTAAGACAGTCCACACGGTAACATCATGTATGTATCAGATAAGTACTCACAAGACAGTATCACGTTGATTCCAAGTATAAAAATTGTATGTATAGTGTACAGCATGGAAATGTGTGAGCATACTCTTCCCCCATGTTTGTAAAGATTAAATCAATGTATAAGCGTAAAAAGGGGCCACGAAACTCACTTGTTAAGTGGTAAGTATGTCTGATGAAACTTCCCAAACTTGTATGTATGTATGAACAGTCAATCACCTATTGACAGTTATGTTAAGAATTAATCTTGTGGACTATTGTTAATAATGTTGTTTAATTGAGTCGGGTCGTTTCGGTTCGGTCGTGAGTAGTACACACAAGCAGTCACACACATCTTAGACTAGATTGTTTTAAATAGTACGTGCCTGTTAATGGCGTTGATTTTAATCTTTGTGATCAAGCTATGACACTTAATTATATTTTATTATCGTCGTGAGATCTCCGAAGAGGGGATCCACACACGCACACACCATTAAGTCATACAGTGGGACCGGACGCACGACTGACACTCCATTCACACGAGTGAACTTTCAGTCGTACGAATTAGCTACTTTCGTACAATTGAATCTTCATTCGTGTGACTAAGCCTTCAGTCGTACCACGCAATACCAGTCGCACGACCCATCAGCCAACTGCGCGACTCGAAGTCCCTCCGCGCGAATCAGCTTCATTCGCGCGAGTGGTCTCCTTTTCGCGCGACAGACATCTGACCGTGCGACTCTCGCACAATCGCACACACACACTTTCGCACACATTTCACATTCGCACAGCCCAGTCACGCGACAACCCCTGTCGCGTGACATCTCTAGTCGCGTGACAACCTCTATTTCGCGTGACAACCTCTATTTCGCACCCACCGACAGTCGCGCGACACAAACCGCGCGACTTACCTATTCGCTCGTGTCTCGAGTCGCACACACATGCAGTCGCACGCCCCTTTCGCGCGCGACAAACCCCATTCGCGCCATGGAGTCGCGACGGCAGTGAGTTTCAGGTCGGCCTTCGGCTGCCCGATCACGAGTGTTACCCAACCAAAACTTCCAGAACTCGTATTCTAACCTATCTAAGCAAGAAACACACTCAGAAACAAGACATGCAAGTCCACACGACCTCATGTGCTCGGATGAACCCGAGCACCCGAAACTCTCGAAACGCAGCTGTAAAATCGAGTTATAAACGAGGTAGTGAGGTTATCTACCTGCTAGGAACTAGTATTCACGATGGTGCTCGAGATTTGAAGACGAAATGCTAGAAACGGGTTGGTTTTTGGTGTAGTCAAGAGAGAGAGAGTAGAGAGAAAATGGTGGAGAAGAAGGTGAAGTGAGAGGAAGAAAGGGGGAAATGGCTGGAAGGTGGGTATTTATACCCAGCTAGTTTCGCTAAGTTTCAAGTTTAGTCCCCGCACTTTGCCCCGAGTTCCTAAATTTCGTTTCGGTTAAAAACGTTATAATTTTTGTGTTGTTTTACTGACGATAGAATGTTATTAGCGTTATTTATAATTTAAAATGATTTAATTCGTAAAAATTATTTTTTTATAAAAATGACGTGTTTAGTTGTTAATGGGGTAATTCTTGGAGAATGTCTTAAGATACTACACATATAAGGGCAATTAAGTAAAACAAATATGGTATTCACGTATATGGTTCGTCAAAATGATGTATGACTGTTAACAATGGTTAAGCAACACGTTAAATGACGGACCTTTGGTGACGGATGTCACAAAATATAATAACTAAAACTTGTTTTAGAAATTTTAAACATGAAATGATAAGCACCTCAAACTTCAGGGACCAAGAGTGTAATTTTTTTTAAAACCCAGCCCTTTCCCCGTACCCGTCGACTCTTCCCCGCCGGCCACTGTTCCGGTCGTCGCTCCGGCGATGCCAACCACCCAAATCCACTTCGTTTTAAACAAACAAACCACCCCGACACTTTCAAGTGTGAGATTCGAACTTTACCCCACCTTCCATTTGAAAATCAAGTGCGATTAACCACAATTCCACCCACTCTACTTTCGGCCGAGAAACGGGCCATGATCGCCCACTAACACCAATAATACTCTAAATAATGAACATAAACGACCATATAATTATTACAAATCGTCTGCCATTCTCAATTACAACTTAAAACACACAAATGAATCAATTAAATTCATCTTCTTCTTCGGACCTGCAACTTAATCGAAGGACCTGTTCGGAGCAATATTTGTTGCAATTGATAGAGGGCTATTGGTCATAATCGTGTGGGGAAGCTTACTGTTCAATAATTTGATTAACATCATCGTTTAGGCATCGAACCAGTGATACATGATCGCGACCTGTTCTTGGTGCCTTCTTCATCAAATCTAATCAAATTCTGGTAATTGATCACACCTATACACTCGTTTCATTATAGGGAACAAAAGCCCTATGTTTAATTCCATAACACTTTCAATCGATGGTTAATTGATCAGAAATCGAAACTAGGGTTCTTGATTTGGGGGAAAGGCTCTCGGGTGTATTTAAAAGTAAAGTGAACCGTGTAATACCGCGGCTGCGGCCTTGGTTCACCGGTTCCCTGTCCATGTCCAATCCGAGAGGTCCCGGGTTCGAACGGGCAACCTCATTTATTTTTTTAATGACTTTTGGGCTTTAAAAATTACAGAAAAATTATAAAAATTATAAAAATAATTTTTATAAATCTTTTTTATTTTTGAGCATCAAATAATTTTCTGGATTATATTAAAGTTTTACCAAATTATTTACAAATATGATTTATTTTATAAAATATACTTTAAACGAACGGTTTAGAATAATATTTTTGTAATTATTCTTTGTTAATCATACGAACTTATTACATGTTGAACATCATCATTACATCAAAATTTGTTTCTAAAACACTTAATAATTCACCAAATAGAAATATATTTATTTTATAAATCTAATTACTTAAACAAAACACATAATTCTATCAAAACCTTAATCCATATTCGAACGTTAATCATATTATAAACTCGTAAATACTAACTAACATTAATATGTTCATACTAAACGAAACATAGGTTAACTGAAATCTAATCGTCGTGCGAACATTATTTCTTTGCAACGCAATCAAGGTGAGTTTCATGGCCCTTTTTACTTTCTTCTTTTTTGGGGGAGAAAACATGCAAACATTTTATGAATGGTTTTAGTATTATTGATATCGCTTGTTACGTTAGTGCAAACACACAAACAGTCCTCACACTCTCGAATCGTTAGTAATGGGATTAGCGAGATAATTCTGAGTAGTACTACTGGGTCTGAAACCCCGCCCGGGCTAGTCGCGCTAGCTTGATTGGAGGTCAAACGGTGCATTATTGACCTAACATTTGTCACTGTCTTGCGAGACGTGACGGGGAAACACAAACATATAGGACACGCAAACAGTCAACTTCGGTTTGAAACGCTAAGTAACATGATTATAGGCTAGCTACCTATCGATATGCTTTAATTACTATACCATTCCGAACATTTACAAACATTCGAACAGTCGAACAGTTACAAACATTCGGACAGTCAAACAGTTACGAACAGTCAAACAGTTACAAACAGTTGAACAGTTACAAACAGTCGAACAGTTACAAACATTTTTATCTGTGATAAAACCTGTGAACTCACCAACTTTATGTTGACACACTTTAGCATGTTTTCTCAGGAAACAGGAACGCGTAATCTCATGATGCACGATTAAGGATCGCACTCAGGACATGCATTCATCAGATCCATTTATATTGCATTAAACATGTTTTGATTTAACATTTCAGACTTTCAGTATTGTTTACATTTTGCTTCCGCATTGTTATTCATTTCTTTTATGTACTCTGGTTTAAGTCAAACATTATTTTTAACTCATATAGTGTCGTTTGATATGACCGTGTCTGAGATCCTGGTATGTCACACGCCTAACGGTAAAACCCCGTTTGTGGAAATTGAGGGTGTGACAGCAAATCATCTTCAACATCCATTTCAATTTGGATCGTTCATGTTTGAACCACTCGTCTTTACCGCTACGTTCTTCTCACCACACATCGCCCACCATCACTTTCCCGTTCAACAAGAACACCACCTCGATTTGGAGATAATTTAGTGAGAGAAACTAGAGAGAGAAAGCTTTAACCTACATCAATGGTGTTCTTATCTTTCTTATTCCTCCCTGTCAACGAGAACAAACCCGAATTCAAGATAATCTAGAGAGAAAGCTTCAACCTATATCAAGGGTGTTCTTAGCATTCTTCTTTTCATCGGCCATCTTCAAACATTTTTAGTTTCAAAGACACCAACCTGATTTAGTGGTGAACTCAGTTGACCAGTCAGACTTCACTTGCCATTCAAAACATTTGAAGGTACGACAACTTTAACATTTTCATGTGCCATCCTGCATCAGATGTGTGACACCATCTGATGGTTTTTTGTTCAGAACTATGCATTTAAATCATTCTAACAGGTGCAAGCAACCTCGGTTGCTCGTTGATTCCAAAACTCCAACCGATTCTAAGTGGCTCCCTCAGATTGGCATATGGGGATTTTGATGGTAAGATGGAAATGCAGCTTGTTAGGGTATTGGTAATGGTTGTAAATATGGTTTGAAAAATGTAACATTTTTTTAGTTTAATTTCGTTACAATAGTGCATTTACAGTTATTATTTTTATTAAAATTTGAGTTTTGTTAATTTGGTTTAATTACATGTATAAATTTCTTTACGGTGGTATAGTTACATGGTTTAATGTAGTTTGGTTATTAGGTTGTTGAAATCACATTGATGTAAGTTTATTTACGTTTGCATTACATTTTTTTATATTAGTTACAGATTGATATACATTAGTTTTACATTGGTTTACAATAGTTTACATTGATTTACAGACTGGTTTTCGTGACACTTTTGCTATAAGTACAGTAGTATAACAGTGTAACTTGATGTAACTGTGTACGAGTATTACTTTTTTTGATTATATTGGTTATTGTTTGGGTTGTCTGTTCCAGATATAGTGCTAAATCATTAGGACATGGTGTAATGTCGGCTGGTTTACGTTTAAAAACGTTAATGGTGTAATTTTGATCAATAATGTAACTACGTGGTGTAGTTTTTTATATTTTTAGTTTACGTTACAATAGTGTAATTAGAATGTCATTTTTTTGTTACAATGTATTTATTATTTATTATTTATGTTTAATTACATTGTTGACGTGTTGTTACATTAGTGTGTTACATGGTATAATACGTCTAGTTGTTAGATTGTTGTAATCATGGTGTTACTGCTAGTTATAGTGATGTAACAATAGTGTAGGTCACCGGTGTGATTTTGCTAATTCAGGGAAATAATTCAATTTGCAAGATTATATAGGAATTAAGAGAAAAATATAATGAATTAATGGTTCAATCTATATAAAAAAATAACAATGTATAAAAAAGTTATGAAAGTTTTAAAAACAAAAGGAAAAAAACACATTTTAATTAAAAAATGAAAATGGAGGTAATAGATGTGGTTAATTGACTTTTGACTTTATTGAATAAAAAAAGAAGGGAAAAGATCTTGTTCTCTTTAATTTTGATCAATGGTTGAGTGGGTAAAGGTTCTCACAAAAAAAGGTGGGTTTCTCATTTGAACCTAATCCTATATGTATATATATATATATATATATATATAGTATATATATATATATATATATAGTATATTTATATCTATATATATATATATATACACACACATACATATATACAACATATATGTATATATACATATATATATATATACATACATATATATATATACATACATATAATACACATACATATATATATACATATATATACATAGATATACATAGATATATATAAACATATATATATATGTGCATATATATATCATATACTATATATACATATACATAACATATATATATACAATATATATAATATACATCATTATACATACATATATACACAAAGATATATATATACATAGATATATACATTACATATATACACATAGATATATATACATATACATATACATATATACTACATACATTATACATATACATAATCATCTACATATATATATAATATATATATATATACATATATACATATAATATACATATCATATATTTCATATATAGATTTATACACAACCATATACATACATACATAGATATATATATATATATTATATATATATATATATATTATATCTATAATATATATATATATATATGCTTTCTGCATTTTCTTTCGAGCACAAAATCCCAAAGTGAACCAATTTGTTTTTTTTTCTTGAACGACACAACGACCAAGAAGAAAAAAAATCTTTCTGATCTTCTTTATCAAACACAAACGCCGGTTCCAATGGACTTTCTCAATCGACCAAAACTGTTGCGAATCGTTTTTCGTGCAATATCCGTATGTTCAACGAGCCAAAGCTCTGATATCACTTGTTAAGAATCAAGCGTCGCAGCGGAACCAACACACGAACATGCACAAACGAATATCACGCGAAAATATAACAATAAAACACACAATGATTTAACGTGGTTCAGCCGGTGTGACCTACGTCCACAGGCTGCAACTAGGGTTTTATTTATTTGCTCAGTACAAAGATTACAAATATATGACAGTGTATATATAGAGACTAATTAGGGTTAACAACTTAATTAACAATAAAACTAAACATGGGCCCAAGCTCAAAGCCTTCACAAACCCAACAGCATGTACTTGCTTATCAAATATATAATATTTAATTATTGTTACGTGTTTACATTACATGTACGTATGTGTCAATTAATTTGATGAGCGAAACTATAGCCGTCAAAACCTATTGTGTTGTGTTACACGGGCCATATTAACATAACACGTTTCAACATGACTAGTGACCTTGAGCACGAACTAAACGTGCCATTTTGATTAATAAGCACAAAAGTAATTCCTAGAAAGTACTATGTTAAAACTTAGATACAATAAGCACAAAATTAAATATTACATCAAAAATAAAAACATTACATGTATATGGAGAGAACAAGCTACAACTAAACACACATACAACACAAAAGCTTAAAAAATAAAATTCACAATGACATACAACCTAATTTTGCTTGTTCACATGCTAATCATGGTACATTATTTGTTCAACAACGTGTCGGAATCGTAACACTACAAGCTGAAGCAAGTTTCTTGGCATTTGGAGAGGTGAGGTAGGATGAATAATCGGGGTTCGTTTGAACTCACAAAAACAAGGTTGTAGTGCTTTCAACTTGGTGCAACAATCATTAGATGGCTGGGAGCCGGTAAAGAGGGGCCAACACACATATACAACGTTAGTGGATCGCAATTTGGTTGAGCATCAGCCCTCTCGATGTTGCAGGCGAGAAGCATCATCACCAAAGCGCACAAAATAGCTAAAGAAAATTTATTCATCTTAGCTTCAAAGGAAATCAGAAGAACCAAAACACGACAAAAGAGAGATGATAACTTGTGGTTGTTTCAAATGCATCAACTCATGGTTTATAATGGTTATCAATAGTGATATGGGGCTATTTAATGGTTTAATTAATTTGATAATAAGTTTGAGAAGCCCATAGTGTATTTGGCATAATAAATCAAAACTTAGATATAATAAGCATAAACGTAAATCTTACTTCAAAATAAAAACATTACATGCCTATGGAGAGAACAAGCAACAATGAAACACACCTACAACAAACAAAAACATCAAAAAGTAAAATTCACGATGACATATAGCCTTATTTTGCTTGTTCATGTACTAGTCATGGTACATTATTAGTTCATAAAGTAAACATTTCTTAGCAATCGTGGGGATCGTAACGCCACAAGCTGTAGCAAGTTTCTGGGCATTTGGAGAGGTGATGTATGATGAAAAACTAGGGTTCCTTATGAAGGTACAAAAACAAGGTTGTAGTGCTTTTAACTTGGTGCAACACTCGTTAGATGGCTCGAAGCCGAAAAGGAAGGACCCAGAGCATGACACCAACATTTGTGGATCGCAATTTTGCTGAGCATTAGTCTTCTCGATGTTGTATGCGAGAAGCACCATCACCAAAGCGCACAAAATAGCTAAAGAATATGATTTCATCTTAGCTTTAAAGCAAATCTAAAGATATAAAACTTAGAAAGGAGATATGATGATTTTTGGTTGTTTCAAATGCATCAACTCGTGATTTATAGTGGGTTTTCAATAGTGTTTTGGGCTATTTAATGGTTAATTAATTTGGTCAGAAGTTTGGGAAGCTCATAGTGTCTTTGGCATAATAAATTGAACTTAAAAGTCTCTTAACTATGTGTGAAATTGATATTGTTAGATCTCTCATCTCTAGCAACGCGTATTGTCATGAGTCGTCTCACAGGATATTGTTTCATAACTAGAATCGATCGGACGGTAGGATCGAAAACCTGTCATAGGACTGATCTAGTTATGCCTATTTGGGCCGTTATCCAGTTAAACTAGTCAGACCGGTGAATCGTGTGAAATGGACCAGTTGGTTGGAACGGATTTTAATATTTTTTTAATTTACTAATCTAGAATCCATGTATATCTATTTAAAATATAATGTTTTATTAAAAATACAAATCGACGACAAAACATACATTATTTTCATATTTTGTTGCAAATTATACATATATTTCTCCTATATTATAACATCATCATATTCAACTAATCAATAATCAGACCAATAGACTAGTAAGATGATTATTCATCGTCAGATCAATATCTAAAAATATTAGATACAAGTCTCAGTTTCGTTCTACCATTCACTCGTTGAAGGAGCGGAAACAACTTCCAACCAACTAAAATGAACAATAAATATTATAACACAAGTTTAAACCCTCAAATTCTTTAAAATTAGGCACATTTCGAATTCATTGATTAGTAATTAATTAGAGTTGTTTAATCCCCCATGTCTCCATTAACGATGTGTTGTTGAACTAGATGTTAAAGAAAGAAGTTAAAACAGGGATTGCACGGTTCTTCTCATGTTGATGTTTATATATTGATCTTTAATTAAGAGTTTTTTTTTTTAGAAAAATTTGAATTTCTAGTTCGTTGAATAAGCAGAACCATATATAGTTATATATTGTAATATGAATAAACCACTCAAGTATGTGTTAATTCTATGTTAAGACTGTGTTATGACGTTTACTTATATAACTAAGTTATTTGTATTGTATTCTATCGTTTACAAGTTACACAATAATTTTTTTTAATTCAGAAATAAATTCAAGAAAAAAATTGCAAAATCATTTAAAATGTATTAAAATGCATATAACCCCTTAGACTAAGTGAAAGATGTGCGAAAATAAAATGACTACCACATGCAGCCACCTCACTCAAATTGAAATTTCTGGTTTACCTATGTGGAGTGTGAGTGACTGAGTGCTGTGAGTTTTTATTTTTTTTAAATCCGTTTTAAATTAAATTAAATGCAATATTAAACAGTGATTTGATTATGTATATTTTATATTCAATCAATATAATCTATTTTGTGATATTATTAATCAAAACAATTTTAGTAACTTTACGTTAGAAAAACTTTTTTTATTAACAACAATATAAACAGTTAGATTTTGATATGTTTCAAAATGCTTAATATGAATAAATCTAGACACTTATACATAAACTAGCAATGAGTTGTTTTTAAAAAAAGTGATATAAACTTTTATAATATTTAACGGGTTATTAATGTATATAAAAAATAAATAAATTGTATCTTTTGTATTTGTAATAATTTTGGTTGGTGAAGTTTTTTGAATTGCTAATTTACTATACTTTAAAAGTCATAAAGCTAATCATTTAATCACGGTATACAACTGATCAATACATCATGGCACACAGTTGACAACTATACTTTAAAAGCGATCTGTAGTTGAACTTCATGGATTTTGAGATGATGTCGATACCGACAGCCGAATAATCAACTGCTTCTTATTTCTCAAAAAAATGCAACACCTTCGCTCTTTAGTGTCAATGACTCAGGTACGTTCCTACCACTCAGATTCGGCAAATCATTTTTTTTTTTGTATACATTTTGGTGTACAAGTTCAAACTTAATGCAAAATAGGAAGATAGATATAATTTAAGCTATGGCTTAGTAGCCGATTTAGATTTAGTCATGTAAGATGTTAATTCACGAACCAAATTGTATTAGATGAATAGACGAGGTCAATTTTAATTCATTTTGCTTGTCAATTTAACATTTTCTTGCCATTTCACTTCATGTATGTGTTTAGCATATTGATTGTTATAAATAATAATCAACACTTGGCATAGAGATGAAACTGCTTAGAGGTTTGTGGTGACAGTTTTATTTCTTGGTGATGTTCAAATATTTTGGATTTCATGAGGCTTTAAAGAGGTGTTTGGATATTACAAAATTTAAGATCTTATTTATGAATCAATATTAGTTAATTAGTTCACCTCTCTAATGCGTAATTTGTGTAGGCAAAAGAAGTCTACGCCCTAATAACATGTTGGATGAGATACATTAGAGCATTCACATCCAATTTTTTATTTCATACTTATAATTACACTAAAAATCACTATTCCTTCTCACTCCTTTCAATTACATAATATATTTTTATACCTTTTTCATTACATTTTCTCTCTTCTTCACTCACAATCACTTTTAAAAATATTAAAAAAATTTCAAGGGTTGAACAATGAATCTTTAAATTTACAGATATACAGTAACATTTTCTCTTTCCTCCACTCACAACCACTTAAACAATTCCATATAATTTAAGAACTCCCACTTACATAATTTTAACTGGTCAATTCATGCAGTCTTTTTCTTCGGTAAAATAAGGAGGCCTTATAACTAATAATATGCAACTTAACATGGTTAGGTCAGTCTAACATGTTTCATCCTTACAAGTTACCTATTTTAACCCGCTACCAAACCACCCCTTTGGCCCTTTCTAATGTAGTTGCTGATAGAAAAAAATGAGGTATAAACGTAAATGTTGTTGATGGAACTATTCTATAATTGCACTTAGATACCATTGTTGTCGAGACTACATTTTGTTAAACAATAAGATTTGATTACTTCTACAAGGAATTGAATCCAAAAAATTGCCACTTTAATGCATTAAAACATAAATGGAGAATAGTTGTTACAATTTGTGGGTTCTTTTGAAATCACAATTACGTGTTTACTTTCGCTGCAGATTTCACTTTGAACAATACACCATTCAATGCTTAGAAAAGGAGCCCGCCGCATAGTTCGTGGGCTTTTGACTATAGGTTGCTATATAAAAAAAACATGAAATGTTATACAAGTAATAGACTTTTTCTAAAAGAATAAATAACTAAATAAGATATTTTCATGAAATTATGTAATATTTGTGATTTTTAATAAATTTTCATTATATAACATTTTATATTATGTAAGTAATAATAATTTTGTGGCCAATAAGGCCTAGATCTTTGGGTGACGGGTTTCCTCTGAAATGATTGGTGGACAGGGTCAATAACGTTGTTTATGTTCACTGGCGTTGATGGTCTTTCGCTAATGGTTTACCCGGATGACCAGACTTAAAGTATTTGTTGGTTGTTAAAAAAAACATATATATAATTTTGTGGATGTGTTACTAAAGTTATTCTATGGTTTTTAATTTTCTTAAAATCATGTAACCGGTACTCAAAATTTAAACAACAATGTAAAACCATAATGGTTGTGCGGATGCAACTCCTTGAAAGTACATGTGTATTTATGTAATTTAAAGAAAATTATGTGTAACATCTGGTAAAAAAAAAAAAATTGTATTTATTTATTTATCTATTTATTCACTTATTTCTTTATTTCTTTATTTATTTATTTATTTAAAAATTAATTTTAAGTTAATTTCAATAATTATAATGGTAATAATAATAATTATAATAATAATAATAATGATACTAATAATAATAATAATAATTATAATAATAATAATATTAAAAGTTGAGGGGGGGTAAATTGCAAATTTTGAAACTTCAAAAGAAGTTTTAAAACTAAAAATAATAAAAACTAAACCACAGGGACCAATTATATAAATTACAAATTTACATAACCGGCCCCTCCCCACCCCCGATTTTCCGGCCACCGGTCCGGCCAACTCCGGCGGCCCTCCGGCGAAGCCGAAACCCCCAAAATATTCGGTTTTAAACACCGAAAATTATACCAAATCGCTCATGGACAAAATTCGAACCTAACACACACTATAATCGGGTAAATTATTGCTTCTAGAACAACTAACCAATCACTTTAACTTTCGGCCGAAGTGCGGCATTAAATCGAGCACTAAACACTAAAATAAACAAAAGAAAACGCATGTTCTTGATCATCTTGTCGTTTCCAATCTTCCACTAAGTTCGAATTAGTATAAAACGCACGCAATCGTAGAATTCGATCTTCATCCTCTTCGCAACCTGCAACTTAGTCGAAACCCATCTTCTGAGCATTCTAAACCCAAATTAACAGAGGGCTTTTGCTTGTTAACAACGATAGAACGATCCTGCAAATTTAATTTGATTTTCATCATCAATTGCATACCGTTCGAACTCAACTTCGGTCGCGGCTTGTTCATAATCCATTCACCTCAAATTCATCATCGATCGGGGTAATTAAACACATCCTTACACTCGTTTTTACATGGGGATTAAAAGCCCCAACATCAATTTGATTATCAACTTCGAATTGGGGTTCAATTTTGGGTAAATCGAATTAGGGTTCATCACAATTTGGGTGAAACTGGGGAACCATGTTTAAAAGTAAACAGAACTGAATACCATCGCGGCTGAGGCCTTTGGTTCACTGGTTCTGTGATTGCATATCAACCTTAAGGTCCCGGGTTCGAACCCGGTAACCTCCTTTTCATTGTTTTTATTTTTTTAAGAGCTTTATAAAAACTTTAAAAATATGGAAAAATTTCTAAAAATTATAAAATAAATTTTATTAATTTCCTTACTTTAAATCTTACAAAATAATTTTCTGTAAATTTATTTTATTTAAAAAACTTTAATAGATTTTTATAAAATATTATTTAAAAAAAATATTAAAAATACTTATTTTTATAAAATAAATCCTAAATCAAGTTTAACTATGAAATAATCATGAAATTATATAAATGTTATTTATAAATATTATAAATAATTATTTTTATTAAAATGGACACTTTATTATCTTTAAATACAAATTGATATATTTCATAAATCCACAAATTATTTATGAAATTGTGGGTTAATTCTTATAAAATATATTTGAACCAAAGGTATAAATTAATACCTTATTATTAATCAAAATACTATAAGTGTGAATATTCTTATTTATAAATATTATTGGATAATTATAAATTATATAATTAGACCACATTATTTTATATTTAAAGATATATAAATACACCTATGAAATTTTTCTAATGAAATCAAAATATAAATAATTATTTGGTAAAACTTAATACTTATTGATAATTACTTATTAAAACATATACGAATATATAAAAAGATTGTAACATATATATATTACGTGTGTGACACGTGTTAAATCAAATTAACCTAAACCTTACCAAATATATTCATTCGTATTAAAGACTAAATTACAAATCAATAATAGGTGTTGAACGTGTTTGATCGTGTTTGCTTAATTCCTTGAAGTTCTTATTCATATACATTACATCAATCCAAGGTGAGTTTCCGTGGCCCCTTTTTATGCTTTTATAATTGTTTCAATGTTTTTCAAACTTGGGGGAAAAGTATGCTCACCCGTTTTCGATGCTGTAAAATCTTACATACAATTTCATACTTGGAATCGACGTGATACTATTCTCATATTCTAATACATACATGGTGTTATTCTATGATTCTTACAACCATTAATTCCCGGGTTTGGGAACCAACGGATAGGTATTGGTAGTACTACTGGGTTGACACCCCCACCCTTCGACGATTGGTTAACTTGTGAGTTACCAACACAGCTGCCAGCAATCAGGCCAAGGGTGAATATATTCCGACAGATTTATATGCATAACGTCATTAGGTTTGGTTGTCTTAAACACATGTTATGTGGTTTTTGCTTACAGTATGATTCCATATCAAATTCTATACAGCATCAACAACATGTTTTCAATTTAAACCTGCGGAACTCACCAACATTATGTGTTGACATTTTTGAGCATATCTTTTCAGGTGAACATAATCAAAGAGGATAGCTAGTGCAGATGCCTTAGCAGAGACCTCAGGATTTCTATAGTTTTGTATATGTAATATTTTTCATTTGTTTTCATATTTGAACATTGTGTGATTTGGATTGGAATCAATAAGACTATGATAGTCGTGGAACTGACTAACCACGACACAAGTCACCATTGTGTCGGGGGACATCATGACACGAGAAGTTTGCATGTATTATATCTCTGTATTTATACCAAGTGTTATGACGATCCCGTCCGTCGCATCCTCGTGTTTCCGCTATAAGCGGGGGTGACAGATTGGTATCAGAGCCTTGGTTATAGAGAATTAGGTGGAGAATTCGACCTAGACTATAACCTAAGAACCTTCATATAGAATGCATGCTAGGGATTGTGTGCATTTGATTTTACCTAAATGTCTTTCATGATTTGTGTGACACATAGACACCTGTATTCTGGATTTCCTGGCAAAAGGCCCTCGGGCTAAGGCAAGCATATCGCATATATCTCATTGCGAGACCTGGTATGCTTACCTGGGGATTTCTGGGATGAGTGATAAACTATGGTCAATACACAAATCTACAAGGCAAATAGGTCAAATATATTAAGTCTATGAACTTAATATACAAGTATGTTCCTACATACCTGATTTTATACATATGTGCTTGTTACCTGATCATTACTCGTAGTCTTTCTCTATGGAATATCTAAACATAAGGGAACTTAGGTGGTCACACGGAGCGTTGACCTCGGATATTAAATCCGACCCTATCATGGTTACGACTGAAATCCTGAAAGTATGACGGATATACAGTTATCATTTAAATATATTATGCTTGGAAATCTAGTTGTTATTACATGCTATTAATGGAATACTATGGGTTCATGGACATAAGGACATCACATAATCTATGCTCAATAATACTATGATGTTAACTTGGGATAAGTGAAGCTAAGGGTAATCATGCAAGGCAATTACCATTACGGGTGCACACGTAATTGCAATTCGCCATGCATGAGAAGTCTGGCTAATCTTATCGTGAGGTAACGGTCATGAGTATCACAAGTCTCTATTTTATACCCTAGGTTGCTAGAATCATAATTCTAGTAAGATCCTGTTAAGGGTAATCAAACATTATTACCATATACTCAAGTCCTGTCCTATTTAGAGCCTTTATGGTATTTCCAAATCATTAAATTGACCTTGTGAGACGTTTCTCCACTTAGCATTTCAATAACTATTAAATGCTAAAATAAAAGTGGGATACATAATACTCTCTACACATACATAACATTATTATTTGAATTAATGCTAAGGAAAATTGAGATGTTACGTAACTAGTTTAAGTGTCGTTCAAGGTATATCGTGGATGTGGTGGGAACGCTGCGGGGAACCCTATATATAAACATCACCGGTATACCAAGAATGTGCTTAAACTGGGCTACATAATAATCTTAATGGACTAAAGCATAGATCATTAGGATTTAACAGTGAAATCATGCATATATCTCAAGATAACTAAAGTATTCATCTGTCTGTGTCTAGAAAATGGCACCTAAGAGAGCTAACCGTAGAACCAACCAAGAGGGTGAGGCCCCGTAGAACAGGCGTAGGGGCAGACCAACAAGGACAGGTGTTGCTCCAACTAGCAATAATCAGGGAACCGACAACCCTGACATAGCTGCTATGATTGCCCAGCAGCTAGCCACTTTGATCCCAACCATTGTAACCCAAGTGAGTGACACCCTGCTAAACCAACCTCTCCATGATGATCACAACACCAATGGTCAACACAACCATGGAATAGGGGATAACGCTGGAAACGAAGTTGGAATCAACCAGGTTAAACGGGGATGTTCCTACAAAGAATTTGTGGCCTGCAAACCCCGGGATTTCGATGGAAAAGGCGGAGCAATAGCCTTGACCAGATGGTTGGAAAAGATGGAGGCAGTCATTGACATTAGTGGATGCCTCGATAGTCAACGTATCAAATATGCCACATGCTCATTACAGGGCAAGGCATTAACCTGGTGGAACACCCAGGTTCAGGCCAGAGGAAGGGAGTCTGCAATGCAGCTAACCTGGGATGAATTCAAGGCGTTGATCACTGAGGAATACTGTCCTCTTAACGAGATGCAGAAACTGGAGCAGGAATTCTGGAACCATGCCATGATTGGAGCTGGACACGCAACATACACCGATCGTTTCCACGAATTGGCAAAATTGGTTCCACATTTAGTGACACCAGAGTCCAAGAGGATCGAGAGGTATATTTGGGGACTCGCGCCTCAAATCAGAGCACTGGTAACTGCAGCTGCTCCTCCTACGATCCAGAGCGCGATTATGAAAGCTGGCGCTCTTACCGACAAAATGGTGAGAACCGGAGTACTGGGGAAGGGAACTGAGAAAAGAAAGGAGTCCGGGTCTAATACTGGAAGATCCGATAAGAAGACTAATACAGCCCGAAACTTTGTGGCTGTAACGCAGGGAAGGAAGGAATACACTGGACCATACCCCAAGTGCAACAAGTGTAATTATCACCATTCCCCAGAAAGGCCATGTCGTGTGTGTACAAACTGTGGACGCCTGGGACACTGGGCGAAGGACTGTAGAACTGCGCTGAATCTGGTAGCACCTATCAACGCGGTTAACCCCGCCGGGAATACCAGGGCATGTTACGAAAGTGGGGGCCTCGATCACTACAGGAACACGTGCCCCCGACTGAATAGAGCACTTGGACAACAGGGGAATAATCAGCAGCAAGTGCTGGCTATAGCTGGTAATCCGAACCAGGGAAACCAAGGAAATGCTGCAAGGGGACGTGCCTTCGTCATTGGAACTAATGATGCCCGTCAAGACCAAATGTTGTCACGGGTACGTATCTTCTCAACAACCACTTTGCATCCATATTATTTGATACCGGGGCAGACAATAGTTTCATATCTTCTGATTTTGCGCGCATGCTTGCCTTGAATCCTAGTAAGTTAGAAATCAGCTTTTCCGTAGAAATGGCCAACGGTAGATTCGTACCAGCAGATAAGATCATTAAACAGTGCTCTATAATATTAGAAGAACATGCTTTCGACATAGACTTAATACCTTTCGAGCTAGGGAGCTTCGACGTAATCGTGGGAATGGATTGGTTGTCAAAGCACGGAGCCGAGATCGTTTGTCGAGAGAAAGTAGTACGAATCCCCATGCCTAATGGGGAGGTACTCAAGATTCAAGGAGAACGACCAGGGAGAACTCTGAAGCTTATTTCCTGCATGAAGACGCGTCGATGTCTACGGAAGCAGTGCTACGCACTCCTGGCTCATGTGGTAGAAAAGAAGGAAGAAGGCATCAAGTTGGCAGATATTCCTGTGGTGCGAGATTATCCGGAAGTATTTCCTGATGATTTGTCGGGTTTACCTCCTCTACGACAGGTGGAATTTCGGATCGAGTTGGTTCCTGGAGCTACGCCGGTAGCAAAAGCACCATATCGGTTAGCACCATCTGAAATGCAGGAATTATCCAGCCAACTACAAGAGCTATTGGAGAAGGGATTCATTCGACCGAGTCATTCACCATGGGGAGCACCGGTTCTATTTGTCAAGAAGAAAGACGGGTCATTTCGTATGTGTATCGATTATCGCGAGCTGAACAAGTTGACGGTGAAGAATCGATACCCTCTTCCCAGAATTGATGATTTGTTTGATCAACTACAAGGAGCTTCATATTTCTCCAAGATTGATCTTCGTTCTGGATATCATCAACTGAGAGTTTTTGAAGATGATATACCGAAGACAGCGTTCAGGACTCGTTATGGGCACTATGAGTTCTTAGTCATGCCATTCGGATTGACTAATGCACCAGCTGTGTTCATGGATCTGATGAATCGGGTGTGCAAACCATACTTGGATAAGTTCGTGATCGTGTTCATAGACGATATACTTATCTATTCTCGTTCGAAAGAAGATCACGAGAAACACCTCCGAGCAATTCTTGAACTATTGCGGGAAGAGAAACTTTTCGCTAAATTCTCGAAGTGTGAATTCTGGCTCCAGGAAGTGAAGTTTTTGGGCCATGTGGTTAACAAAGATGGAATTCACGTGGACCCCGGCAAAATTGAAGCTGTGAAGAAATGGGATACACCCCAAACGCCATCAGAAATCCGACAATTTTTAGGATTGGCCGGGTATTACCGACGGTTTATTGCGAACTTTTCAAAAATCGCACAACCGTTGACTATGCTAACCCAGAAGGATAAGAAGTTTGATTGGGGACATGCACAAGAACAAGCTTTCCAGACGCTAAAGGAAAAACTGTGCAATGCTCCAATACTATCCCTTCCGGACGGAACTGATGACTTCGTGGTGTATTGCGATGCTTCGCATCAGGGATTGGGATGTGTGTTAATGCAAAGAGATAAGGTGATTGCTTACGCCTCACGACAACTAAAGGTGCACGAAAAGAACTACACGACTCATGATTTGGAGTTGGGCGCCGTAGTTTTTGCACTGAAGATATGGAGGCACTATCTGTATGGAACCAAACGCATCATCTACACTGATCATAAGAGCCTTCAACACATCCTGAATCAGAAAGAGCTCAACATGCGACAACGACGATGGGTAGAACTACTTAGTGACTACGATTGCGAAATCCGGTATCATCCGGGGAAAGCAAATGTGGTGGCTGACGCCCTCAGTCGTAAAGAACGCATAAAACCACTACGTGTTAGAGCTTTGGGATTGACTATACAAACAAACTTGAAAGCTCAAATTCAAAGCGCGCAAGGAGAGGCTCTAAAAGAAGAAAACCTTGCAGGAGAAGAATTCCGAGGGTTGGATAAACAAATGAATCGCAAGGATGACGGCGCATATTATTTCATTGATCGCATGTGGGTTCCCAAATGGGGAGGTGTACGCACACTAGTCTTGGATGAAGCACACAAGACTCGATATTCTGTTCATCCCGGTGCAGACAAGATGTACCATGATCTGAAGGATCTATACTGGTGGCCGGGTATGAAGAAAGACATTGCTCTATATGTGACCAAATGCTTGACGTGTTCCAAGGTAAAAGATGAACATCAGAAGCCATCGGGACTATTGCAACAACCCGAAATTCCTGAGTGGAAATGGGAGAACATCACCATGGATTTCATTACCAAACTTCCGAGAACGCCAAGCGGACACGACTCGATATGGGTCGTAGTGGATCGGCTGACAAAATCTGCTCACTTCTTGCCTATCCGAGAAGATTATAAAATGGATAAGCTGGCAAGATTGTACATCAAGGAGGTCGTGACACGGCATGGGGTGCCGGTGTCAATCATATCCGACCGAGACAGTCGATTTACTTCACGCTTTTGGCAGACGTTGCAGAAAGCGATGGGCACTCGACTAGATATGAGTACCGCCTATCACCCACAAACGGATGGCCAAAGTGAACGAACGATACAAACGTTGGAAGACATGCTTAGAGCTTGTGTAATCGATTTTGGTAGTAGCTGGGATACTCATTTACCATTGATTGAGTTCTCTTACAACAACAGTTACCACACAAGCATTGGATGCGCTCCATTTGAAGCATTATACGGGAGGAAATGTAGATCCCTAGTTTGTTGGGCTGAGATTGGTGAAAGCCAGCTAACAGGTCCAGAAATCATTCAAGAAACGACTGACAAGATTTTCCAAATTAAAGACAGATTAAAAGCTGCAAGAGATCGCCAAAAGAGCTATGCCGACAACCGTCGGAAGCCCCTAGAATTCAATGTTGGAGATCACGTCTTACTCAAAGTCTCTCCCTGGAAAGGGATTGTCCGATTGGAAAGAAAGGGAAGTTAGCCCCTCGATACGTAGGACCATTCGAGATTACAGAAAGAATCGGTCTGGTGGCTTACCGATTGAGGTTGCCACAAGAACTCAGCGGTGTACACGATACTTTTCACGTGTCAAACCTCAAGAAGTGTTTGGCGGACGAGTCCTTACATGTGCCAATTGAAGAAATCAAGATTGATGAGAAACTCCATTTTATGGAAGAACCAATAGAAATAATGGATCGGGAGGTCAAACAATTAAAACGCAGCAAAATCCCAATTGTCCGAGTGAGTTGGAACTCAAGGTGAGGTCCAGAGTTCACCTGGGAACGTGAGGACCAAATGAAATCCAAGTACTCTCATCTTTTCATTTCAGCTCCTCATGAATAAATTTCGGGACGAAATTTCCCGAAGTAGGGGAGACTGTAACATCTCGTAAAAAAAAAAAATTGTATTTATTTATTTATCTATTTATTCACTTATTTCTTTATTTCTTTATTTATTTATTTATTTAAAAATTAATTTTAAGTTAATTTCAATAATTATAATGGTAATAATAATAATTATAATAATAATAATAATGATACTAATAATAATAATAATAATTATAATAATAATAATATTAAAAGTTGAGGGGGGGTAAATTGCAAATTTTGAAACTTCAAAAGAAGTTTTAAAACTAAAAATAATAAAAACTAAACCACAGGGACCAATTATATAAATTACAAATTTACATAACGGCCCCTCCCCACCCCCGATTTTCCGGCCACCGGTCCGGCCAACTCCGGCGGCCCTCCGGCGAAGCCGAAACCCCCAAAATATTCGGTTTTAAACACCGAAAATTATACCAAATCGCTCATGGACAAAATTCGAACCTAACACACACTATAATCGGGTAAATTATTGCTTCTAGAACCACTAACCAATCACTTTAACTTTCGGCCGAAGTGCGGCATTAAATCGAGCACTAAACACTAAAATAAACAAAAGAAAACGCATGTTCTTGATCATCTTGTCGTTTCCAATCTTCCACTAAGTTCGAATTAGTATAAAACGCACGCAATCGTAGAATTCGATCTTCATCCTCTTCGCAACCTGCAACTTAGTCGAAACCCATCTTCTGAGCATTCTAAACCCAAATTAACAGAGGGCTTTTGCTTGTTAACAACGATAGAACGATCCTGCAAATTTAATTTGATTTTCATCATCAATTGCATACCGTTCGAACTCAACTTCGGTCGCGGCTTGTTCATAATCCATTCACCTCAAATTCATCATCGATCGGGGTAATTAAACACATCCTTACACTCGTTTTTACATGGGGATTAAAAGCCCCAACATCAATTTGATTATCAACTTCGAATTAGGGTTCAATTTTGGGTAAATCGAATTAGGGTTCATCACAATTTGGGTGAAACTGGGGAACCATGTTTAAAAGTAAACAGAACTGAATACCATCGCGGCTGAGGCCTTTGGTTCACTGGTTCTGTGATTGCATATCAACCTTAAGGTCCCGGGTTCGAACCCGGTAACCTCCTTTTCATTGTTTTTATTTTTTTAAGAGCTTTATAAAAACTTTAAAAATATGGAAAAATTTCTAAAAATTATAAAATAAATTTTATTAATTTTCCTTACTTTAAATCTTACAAAATAATTTTCTGTAAATTATTTTATTTAAAAACTTTAATAGATTTTTATAAAATATTATTTAAAAAAAATATTAAAAATACTTATTTTTATAAAATAAATCCTAAATCAAGTTTAACTATGAAATAATCATGAAAATTATATAAATGTTATTTATAATATTATAAATAATTATTTTTATTAAAATGGACACTTTATTATCTTTAAATACAAATTGATATATTTCATAAATCCACAAATTATTTATGAAATTGTGGGTTAATTCTTATAAATATATTTGAACCAAAGGTATAAATTAATACCTTATTATTAATCAAAATACTATAAGTGTGAATATTCTTATTTATAAATATTATTGGATAATTATAAATTATATAATTAGACCACATTATTTTTATATTTAAAGATATATAAATACACCTATGAAATTTTTCTAATGAAATCAAAATATAAATAATTATTTGGTAAAACTTAATACTTATTGATAATTACTTATTAAAACATATACGAATATATAAAAAGATTGTAACATATATATATTACGTGTGTGACACGTGTTAAATCAAATTAACCTAAACCTTACCAAATATATTCATTCGTATTAAAGACTAAATTACAAATCAATAATAGGTGTTGAACGTGTTTGATCGTGTTTGCTTAATTCCTTGAAGTTCTTATTCATATACATTACATCAATCCAAGGTGAGTTTCCGTGGCCCCTTTTTATGCTTTTATAATTGTTTCAATGTTTTCAAACTTAGGGGAAAAGTATGCTCACCCGTTTTCGATGCTGTAAAATCTTACATACAATTTTCATACTTGGAATCGACGTGATACTATTCTCATATTCTAATACATACATGGTGTTATTCTATGATTCTTACAACCATTAATTCCCGGGTTTGGGAACCAACGGATAGGTATTGGTAGTACTACTGGGTTGACACCCCCACCCTTCGACGATTGGTTAACTTGTGAGTTACCAACACAGCTGCCAGCAATCAGGCCAAGGGTGAATATATTCCGACAGATTTATATGCATAACGTCATTAGGTTTGGTTGTCTTAAACACATGTTATGTGGTTTTTGCTTACAGTATGATTCCATATCAAATTCTATACAGCATCAACAACATGTTTTCAATTTAAACCTGCGGAACTCACCAACATTATGTGTTGACATTTTTGAGCATATCTTTTCAGGTGAACATAATCAAAGATGATAGCTAGTGCAGATGCCTTAGCAGAGACCTCAGGATTTCTATAGTTTTGCATATGTAATATTTTTCATTTGTTTTCATATTTGAACATTGTGTGATTTGGATTGGAATCAATAAGACTATGATAGTCGTGGAACTGACTAACCACGACACAAGTCACCATTGTGTCGGGGGACGTCATGACACGAGAAGTTTGCATGAATTATATCTCTGTATTTATACCAAGTGTTATGACGATCCCGTCCGTCGCATCCTCGTGTTTCCGCTATAAGCGGGGGTGTGACATTATGTGATTTGAATCATATATATTTATGTGATTTAAAGAGGTGTTTGGATAATACAAAATTTTAAGATCTTATTTATGAATCAATATTAGTTAATTAGTTCACCTCTCTTATGCGTAATTTGTGTAGGCAACAGAAGTCTACGCCCTGATAACATGTTGGATGAGATACATTAGAGCATTCAGATCCAATTCTTTATTTTCATCCTTATAATTATACTAAATATCATTACTTCTTCTCTCTCCTTTCAATTAAATAATATATTTTATACCTTTTTCATTACGTTTTCTCTCTCCTCACTCATAACCACTTTTAAAATTATTAAAAAATTTATAAGGGTTGAATAATGAATCTTTAAATTTACAGATGAACAATAACATTTTCTCTTTTCTCCACTCACAATCACTTAAACCATTCCATATAATTTAAGAACTCCCACTCATGTAATTTTAACTGGTAAATTCATGCTGTCTTTTTCTACGTTAAAATAAGGAGGCCTTATAACTAATAATATGCAACTTAACATGGTTAAGTCAGTCTAACATGTTTTCATCCTTACAAGTTACCTATTTTAACCCGCTACCAAACCACCCCTTTCTAATGTAGTTGCTGATGGAAAAAAATGAGGTATAAACGTAAATGTTGTTGATGGAACTATTCTATAATTGCACTTAGATACCATTGTTGTCGAGACTATATTTTGTTAAACAATAAGATTTGATTACTTCTACAAAGAATTGAATCCAAAAAATTGCCACTTTAATGCATTAAAAACATAAATGGAGAATAGTTGTTACAATTTGTTGGGTTCTTTTGAAATCACAATTACGTGTTTACTTTCGCTGCAGATTTCACTTTGAACAATACACCATTCAATGCTTAGAATAATGAGATGCAATTATTGATTAAGCAAAGGAGCCGCCGCATAGCGCGTGGGCTTTTGACTATAGGTTGCTATATAAAAAAAACATGAAATGTTATACAAGTAATAGACTTTTTCTAAAAGAAATAAGATATTTTCATGAAATTACGTTAATATTTGTGATTTTTAATAAATTTTCTTTATATAACATTTTATATTATGTAAGTAATAATAATTTTGTGGCCAATAAGGCCTCGATCTTTGGATGATGGGTTTCCTCTGGAATGATGGGTGGACAGGGTCAATAACGTTGTTTATGTTCGCTGGCGTGGGTGGTCTTTCGCTAATGGTTTACCAAGATGACCGGACTTAAAGTATTTGTTGGTTGTTCAAAAAAACATATATATAATTTGTGGATGTGTTACTAAAGTTATTCTATGGTTTTTAATTTTCTTAAAATCATGTAACCGGTACTCAAAATTTAAACAACAATGTAAAACCATAATGGTTGTGCGGATGCAACTCCTTGAAAGTCCATGTGTATTTATGTAATTTAAAGAAAATTATGTGATTTGAATCATATATATTTATGTGATTTAAAGAAAATTATGTGATTTGAACCATATGTATTTATGTGATTTAAAGCAAATCAAAGTACTTGAAATTTTGTCACTTCAATATAAATGGCATCTAAGCTCCATAATTCGACTCATAGGCGTTATTTTAATGGGTTGGAGTTGAATCCAAAGTCATTTTGAGATAAAATAATAGTTTATTAAGGTCAAGGGTTGGAGTCTTGCTCTTGTGTAAATTAATTGTGGTATAGTTAGATAGGGTATAATAACTAGGGTAAAAATTATTTTTTTGAAAAACAATTTAAAGTAAAATCTAGTCATTAAAAATATATTGTTTCAGAAAAAGAGTTAATTACACAAATGCTACAAATGCTAATGTGTTTGCCTCTTATTATCTCACCTTTAGAGTTGAATTTTAAAAAAAATTATATGATGAATTTGTGCAACAGAAAAGAAAAGTGTTGTTTGTTTTTTCTGCAGCAAAATATTTACAGTCTACGTATCACATCTGCAGACATCTGCAGGAGAAAAGATGGACCAACCATCTGCAGTCTACAACAAGGACAGTGTCTGTTTTTTAATCTCTGCACACTGCTAAAATCAACTGATGGTAGAATACAGTGGTGCTGGACGACGGTGAAGGTGATAGATGGTGGGTGGCGGCGGACGGTGGCGGCGGTGGACGGTGGCGGCGGCGGACGGTGGCGGCGGCGGACGGTGGCGGCGGCGGACGGTGGAGGTGGACGGTGGTGATAGTGGAGAGTGGTGTTGGATGTGAGTGGTGGTGGATGATTGTGTTTAATCCTCTGCAGATTTTAGAATATTTTAAAAGTGGTTGTGCCAAGTCTGCACCATACAGACTCACGCAGACCTTTTTTTAATGAAAAATATTTTAAAAAATAAATGCTCTGCAAACCTTAACGTCTGCGCGTGGTCTGCACGGCGCAGGCAAAAGAGGTCCAGAAGAGTTTTTTTAAAAAAGAAACACCCCCAACTTCAATTAAAATTTCAATCTAAATGCCATATGAAAAAAGAGGTAGCCGACGACTTGCAGGAAGCTCAAAACTTGATAAAAACGAAAGAGCGCCATAGACCCATAGCGGACCAAATTGTTACAATTTAACAAATTTTTAGTAAAAGGCAGTCTTAGAGCCAATGTTACTACAAAACGATAACCAACAAATGTGCATTAACTTAGAACCGAAAGTTGTGCCTAAGGTCAAAGACTTTCTATATAATTAGCCCCTTAAGTTGATAGTAGTAACTTAGTTTCTGTTGATGAAGTTTCAACCGCATAAGCTTTTTGTTGATTAATTTTCCACTAATGTAACTCTTCAACTGTTGACACCACTACTAGAAAAACTGCAATAGATGACGCGCATTGCGCGTCATCTTTGGGGTCAGATGATGCGCAAATGCGTGTCAAGGAAGGGGTAGTCATAAATGATAGATGACGCGCATCCGCGCGTCATCTGTTTATGACGCGCAAAAGATGACGCGCATTTTATGACGTGCAAAAGATGACGGGCAATGCGCGTCAAGAAAGGGGTAGTCATAAATGACTAGATGACACGCATCCGCGTGTCATCTATGAAATTTTTATGACGTGCAATAGATGACGCGCAATGCACGTCATAAAATTAGCTGCATTTTTTAATTTTTTTATTTTTAATAAATTATCTGTTGTTTTCTAAAACAAATTGTCGAATAACATTAAAAGCGAAATCCATTAAATACCAACAAAGTTTACAAAGGTTGTTAATTAACAACTACAAAGTATAAAACAAGTCCAAATTCAATTAGTACCAATACTAATACAAGTCCAATACCAATACTAACACAAGTCCAAATATATCATTTCAGGCCTACATATAAATGAAACTCGATACATAGCGCGCCCAATCTTCACGAACTTCATCCAAATCACCATCAGTGTATTCTTCTTTACCTTCTCCAACCTAAGACAAAACCAATTTCATCAAATTAAACTTGTCAGTTTTGACCCAAAACCCCTTTATGTATAACACTTGTAATTTACTTGACTAGTTTATATTAACTATAAGGCAACCTCAAACTAAATCTATTGCACTGGATATACATACACTTTTCTTTAGGAAAATGATTTTCACTATTAAAACTTTAAAATGCATACAACAGAATAAGTAAAATGTCAAAAGCAGTTAATTAATGACTACTCCCACTATTCCATAACAGTGTTCCACTTCCGATCTAAACTGCCAATTACCACTAGCGATCTAAACTGCTAAACGCATTAGTAACAAGATTTTGGCCACTATTATAAGCCCCACCAGCCTCACTAACCCAAGCAGATGCTAAAGATGAAGAAGTTTTGAGTGTGTATTCAAGTTGCTTGAAAGTATCGCCGGCCTCATCAAGATAAGATGGATCAAGTATTCTTGCAGTCAGGTTCTGATCTTTCTCTGATAGAAATAATGGTGTAAAAATGTGAACTTTTTGGAATTTGATCATCGTAAGGATGTTTGGATACGCATTTTCAGATAGATCATGTGACATTGAATAACTAGGAAGCACTTGCAGTACTTACTTTAGAAGATCGCATGAAATGCAAATAACTAGGAAGCACTTGCAGTACTTACTTTAGAAGATCGCGTGAAATGCAAATAACTAGGAAGCACTTGCAGTACTTACTTTAGAAGATCGCGACGCCAAGAAGGTTCTAGATAAAAGCAATAATTTAGATCAAGATCTTTGAGTATTGTATTTTCATCTATTTCAACCTTGTCTGCAGAGCGCCCAAGCGAGGAACCTTTTAGATCATATCTTCTATGGATTCTTAATTCTGTGCAGAACATATTTCCCATCACTACAAACCGAAACTGTAATAATCATATACAACATATTAGGAACATCAATACAAAAATTGTATACAAACATGCTCCTCATTAATGCAATAGAAAACAAAATGTTACCTTTTGACCACTTGATGGTTTTATTCTGTGAAGACCAAAAATTTAGTTATGAGTGTGTTTTCATATGTATTCACATGACGGTGATAGTCTGGAAGCATACGTAGAAAGACCTACACATTAACACTAGTCAGTCAAGCATGAGAAACAACTGATTAGAAGGGTAACAGTAGAATTCAATATCATAACTATTAGAGATGCAAAATATTTAGAAATACATTATACATGCATATGATAGACTAAGATGTGGCAAGCCAGAGCTGACTTTAAACAGTCACGATCATTAAGGCGGTTAATGGTGGCAAAAACAGGTGCAGTTAACGGGTCAAAATGGGTAATTTATGTGCAGCTAAAGTGAGTTGGGTGGTTGGATGAACCACTTTATGACCACAGCTGACTATTTCAATAACAGTACTTTTCTGAAAATGATTTAGGCAGATTTATACACTAAAAATAAACTCTGGGTGAATTTTGACGTGTTCAACTCATTTGACCTACTTCTGTTATAGCTAGCTTTTTTTTGTTTTATCCATTTGACCCGTGACAAATCGAATAGAACCTGAATCAACCCATCCATCCATAAGTAATTGGGTACAAATGGCCACCATTCGAGACCACTATGCATATAACATGGATACCTGTACTTCAGATTTCCTAAATGTCTTAATCATGAAACGGTCCTCTTGAGACAGAAAAAAGACGCTGCCGCTTTTCCCCGGAGAAGAAAGTTCTCTGAGAGCATCATTGCCACAAATAGACATCATGTAGTCAGCAGCATCAATCTTAAACATTTCTCTCAAGTTCCTAGTGTAACAACAATAAAATAAAAGAACCATAACATTTCTAGGCTAATCACATTTTAACTTTAAATGTTCATCGGTTCAAAGCAACACGTGTAAAAAAACCATAACATTTCTAGGCTAATATGTACCTGATCCCAAGTTGTAAACTGAGCATTAGATCATAGCTCCCGTGACCCTTAATAATGGCTTCTCCAGGCCTCTTAACTTCCTTCACAAGTTTTTTCTGTCTTCTCATTTCTCTTTTAGAATTTGCCAAAAAATTACTATCAACCAAGCTCGCTGATTAAAATCCCTTGCATATATTCTCTTTCAAGAACTGGAGTCTTGGAATCATTCTCCCCACCAGAATCAGACACAAATAAAGCTAAATCATGTCCCATAACCTTTTCAATAGCAACCTCTAGACTCCATCTTCTCTCTAAAGAAACATTCTTGTTACGCGATTCATCCAAATTCAGAAGGTTATCCTTTGAAAACTTATCAGATATATTACGATGAGATGAGCGACTACCACCACCGATTTTAAAGAGTCCCAAATCGATTGAAGAAGCATGCTGAATACGAGAAACTTGGTTGACCTTTTGTAAATCAGACAACAAACCGCGTTTTCTCAAAGCTTTAAGGTATAGTTCTTGTCTAGCTGGCAACTGACACCCGTTCGGATAAAAGGCCCCTTTTCCATCTTTTAACCCAAATGTCCATGTACCAACATACCGACCGCCATCACTCCATGTATAAGCCGTCACTCATCGATCAAACACACAAAGTATTTCCCCAATTAGAACCCTAAATGACGAATTAAAATGAAAATCAACAACAATATACTATGGATTCACTTGAGGATGTATATGTACATTGAAACTGATTACCTTATCCTAGCCGATGGTGGTCGCGGTGGTGTGAAGGCCGATAGTGGTCGCGTCGATGGTGTGAAGGCCGGTGGTGGTCGCGGTCGGTTTGAAGCCTGGTGATGGTTGCGGTTGGTGTGAAGGCCGGTGGTGGTCGCGTCGGTGGTGTGAAGGTCGGCGGTGGCAGTGTGGTGTGACGGCCAGCGGTGGTCGTGTGGTGTGAAAGGAGAGGGCTGGCCGGGATTGTGGGTTTAGGGATTGAGAGTAGAAAGTGGGTTTATGGATTGAGAGTAAAAAGGCGGGTTAAGTATATAGATTATAAAAAATTTAAAAAAATGACACACGAAGATGACACGCAAATATGCGTGTCATCCTTTCTAAAAATATTTTAAAAGATGACAAATAATTTATGATACGCGTAAATGCGCGTCATCTTTTTTCGCGCGTCATCTTTTGCGTGTCATCTATTAACAGTTTTCTAGTAGTGTGCACACCGCCACTCGTTAACTGAAACAATGTGATGTCTCATTCATGTAAAAGAACAAGCTCTTATATGTTTTACATTATATCTTCATATATGAAAATCAAAACTTTGTTTCTCACATAGAAACACATTCTTGTTATATAAACTTTTTGTCTTATCTTTTTATATACGGATTTCGTATCATAATACACGATTGAAAAAGCTATCTAGAGATTATATTAGATATGAAGCCTGTATAAAATTTACTTTTTTTAGGTTTGTATATATAATACTAGTTTTAGTAAACCCATGTATTATACGGGTTGAATATATAAACTATTAAATAGAATAAAATTTTATTAATTATAAATCAATATTCTAATATAAAAATGATTAAAATTATGTATAAGTAAGTACTATAAATAATACTTTTTAATTTTTTTTCATTTTTTTCAAAAACAATATTTTTTTCAAAACAAACGTTTTAAAAAACAATATTTTTAAAAACTTTCTTATTATAACTCCTATTTTTAATTATTTTGTTTATAAAAATTTGACTTTTTCAAATCACTAATTTTAAAATATATTATAACTTTAAAAAAGTTTGATGATTTAGAAAAAAATTATTTTATAAAATTTGTTTCTTTAAAAATAATATAAATAAAAAGATCTTTTTTAATTTATTAAAAACTATCTTAATCTAAAAAATTTAAATAATATTATTAGTAATTAATGTGATTGTTTAATAAGAGAGAGGAGCAAGAAAATTTTGATTAGAAAGAATGTAATGTTGTTACGTGTTTGATCGCGTAGCAATAATTCAATGGTTATTAACCTAAATGCCTGAATTTACATCCTATTTGTTGTGAAATGAGTTCACTTGGATTATGTTTGGTTTTGTAGTTATTTGTAGCTTAAGGAAGTTTATTTTGAGAAATACAAAGTAAAACACGAAACTACAGGGACTGAAGATACAAATATCAAAAGTTACAAAAAAACACGAAATGAGGTACACCGGCGTATCATACGCCGGCTAGGGACGTATAATACGTCGAGCGGCGTATTGCTTGACGTATTTGAGAAAAAGAACATAAAGTTAGACGTAGGAATATTGAGGGTGGCGTATAATACGTCTGGTAAGGGCGTATCATATGCCGAATGCTAACAAAATCCGGATTTTTGGAGTTTTCAAGTTTGTTTAAAATCAAATCAAACCAAATTCGAGGGACAACTTCCCTGCACGAAATCTAAGAAATTCAAGAAGATTTTTGGTGTCTTCAAGCTTCCAACTCATTCAAACCAACATTGATATCATTCAAATCAAGATTGAAGAGTTCAAGATGATGATGTGTAACTAGGCTCTTCTTGATTGCTTTCAGGGGAATCATTTATGCTAAGTAAGACTATTGATGTGTTTTAATTAGGATATTTGTTGAACTTGATCTTTGAATGTAATTCCAAGTTTGTTTAAGTTAATAGATTTTTATAAATTAAGTTGCTTGTTGAAATTATTAGTGTTCGGTTTCCTAGTATCGTGAACTCATTAAAATTGATAAGTATCTTGATATAGAGGAGTTAATTACATTGTAAATAAGCAAGTTTTAAAAGTTTGATCCTTTGATATTACGTTAACCGAGAGTTGAAGTCTTGAGAATTAGGTTTTGGCAAACCCTAGTTTAAGTATATCAATTGTTGATCTTGAACAATTGAAAACCTGAAAGTGATTATTTTCTCATTCATTGGTAAATTCTTTTTCAAAGTTTGTTGCCTTTTGCACTAGTGTTCTTGAATTCATTCAAAGTTCCAATCTTTAATTTTAAAATTTGTATCTTTAAGTCAATGGAGTTTTGTTTGTTAAACACTTCTCGCAAATTCCCTGCGAAAACAAACTTACTCACCCTTACGCAATATAGGTAGCTAAGACTGGTAATTTAACTTGTTTTTGATCAAGTCTCGACAAACAGATCGGCGTCCCTTCTAGTTATTATTTTATTAGATTAGAAAGATTTGAATTAGTTTACTAAAAAAACTCTTTTACAATATATAAAATACTCTATTCATTTCAAATAAATTTTATAAAAAATGTGGAGAGAGAAGGAGACATCGTCTTAAAATAAATGAGGCTAAAGTCTTTGTTTTATCGGCCTTTTTATAGTCACCTCTCATGTTAAAGAAAAGACTATTAAAGATGTAATCAAAATTTAGCCCAAAAAAACAATAGTCAAGTATGCCAAGTATTCATCTTCTTTAATGGTTGTTTAAATAAAATAAAAATAAAAATAAATTCAAAGAAAACACTTTTTGAATAAAATTTAGGGGCGTTATGTCATCATGGTTAAAATTCTAATGAAAAGTGTGTTGAAAATAGGCGTCATCTAGAAAAGTCTTGTGATCACACGGATACTCATTAAAAGATGTAATGGATTATTGGTATTGATGGTTAGACTTATAGTATAAAATTTAAAAAAAAATCTTTTTGTTTTGGTCAATAAACCACCGTGAGCCTGACCACAAGAGCCCATCTACGCCCCCTCTCACGGAGAGGTAGCGTGTTGTTCACCACACCTCTCGACCAAATACACTCACGACCCGTTTCACAGAGGTGTTACAAACATCCAAAGAGTCATGGCATCATTAATAAAGACTTTGAGGACTTTTATTAGTATCAATGACTTAGAGACCCCACAATCAAGTCAACTTAAAAATAACCTAAAGATGAATTGTTTTTACTTTTTTAAAGTTGACTTGACTTAGCTTCCTTTTTGCATAAGATCGGGGAGGGGCCCGGATAGTTTCACAATTTGACATACAAAGTCTAATTATACACTATTTTACTACGGAATTTTATTACTAGAGATGATCAAACGCGCAAGGAGCTAGACAAATCATTACAAACCATTGTTGTTGAGACCGGATCGGACCGACCGGTTCGACCGGGATTCGGTGCCTGGTCCGGTCCGGTCTGGGGTGACTCGTTTTCTACTGGTCGAACCGGCCGGTTCGTCCCGAACCGCTGGTCGGACCGGGAAACCGGACCGGTTCGGACCGGTTTTAGTTTTTTTTTATTTTAACGGGTAAAAACGGGGTGTTAAACAATAAATTAGTACGTCGGATATACAAATATAGTTAAGTTTTATATATAACTATAAAATATATATATATATATATAAATCATATATAAATTACTTATATTTAATTACATATATAAATATAATTAAAATATAGTTAAATCCAGTCCAATCGATCCGACCACCAAACCAGTAAGACGTCCGGTTCGACGTCCGATCCAATTCTAAAAACATTGGTACAAACATACATATCTATAAATTAAAACTACAACAAGAGGACAAATATAATTTGTTGTTGGGGTGTTGACATATTTTCTTTTCTGAAAAACATTAATTACATATTTACCCGAGTTAAATAATTAATTACACATTTTCTCTTTCTAAAACACATATATTTCTATTCTACTTAATCGCAATTGTCGGTGGGGGGATTTTTTTTTCTTTTTCTTTTTTTCTTTCTCCTTTGTTTCGGGTGTGGGCTTGAGGTTTGGGGGTAGCGGTTTTTTTGTGGGTTGTGCCGGTTCGTGCGGTCGACCGGTCCGACCGGAACCGGCGAACCGGGTTGAACCGGTTTTTTGAAAAAAAAATTTTATTTGACCGGGAACCGGTGAGGATGCCGGTTCGGTTCGGTGGTTTTGGCCCGTTTTCGGTTGAACCGGCCGGTTCGTGTGGTCGACCGGCCCGACCGGAACCAGCGAACTGGGTTGAACCGGTTTTTTGAATTTTTTTTATTTTTATTTTAATGGGTCCGACCGGTTCGACCGGGAACCGGTGAGGATGCCGGTTCGGTTCGGTGGTTTTGGACCGTTTTCGGTTGAACCGGCCGGTTCGTGCGGTCGATCGACCCGACCGGAACCGGTGAACCGGGTTGAACCGGTTTTTTGAAAAATTTTTTTAATAGAAAAATATTATTCGATATGGATTAAGGAACACCGGTTCGTTAATTTGGACAATGTTTACTTGAATGATATGTATTTTGGATGTTGTTTTGGATTAAGGAACACTGGTTCGTTAATATTATTGGCGAACCACTATTTGATTTATGGTTGTTTAAACTTTGGATGTTATATTTTGTTTTGGTTTATGGTTGTTTAAACTTGGGTTGTTGTATTTTGCTAAATTGGACTATGTTTACTTGAATGGTATGTGTTTGTAGTTTTATAAATATTTGGAATTTTTTTATATTTTTTAAATATTTATGACGTCATCCGGTTCGTAATCCGGTCCGACCGGTCCGACCAGTGAACCTCTAGGCCGTCCGGTTCGTTTGCCGGTCTGGTTTTTAAAACATTGTGTGTTTTTATAGGTTTGTTTTGTGGGTTTGAGGTTTGGGGGTGAGGTTTTTCTTGTAAGTTTTTTGGTTTCTTAACACATCTTTTTGATGGGTGTTTTGATTACGTTCATTTATAGTATTCGTTGGCGTTGTCTTTCTCCGGGTTCCTACTTTCTTTCTTTCGTTATCGATACACTGTTAAGGTTTGGGTTTTCCTTTTGTTTGCTTTTTTTGAGGCTTTGATTTTCGTTAGTTTTTCTATATAGGACTGTGTTGCGCTTTGATTTTCGTCTATTTTGTTTATGGTGTTGGGCTTTGATTTACTTTTGGGTTCTGAATGTTCTTGTGTGTTATGAATTTGGGGTTTTGGTGTGTTTTACCTTGTGTATTTTGCTGATTTATGGTTTCAAACCTTCATTTTGATTTTGATTTAGGGTTACGTTAAAACTCACATAGCCGCGGCAAGACGCGGGGCCCAAACCTAGTTTCATATTTACTCATTTTATTAAAATTGTATATTGATTGATATTGTATTTTTGCTTTACTAAGTAATATTTACACATTTCCTTTTTTAAAAACATCAATCACTTATTTTCTTAAGTTCGAGTCTTTTATATAAAAAAAACAACAAAATTACAACTTCAAATACAAAATTTTAAAACTTCATTTCAAAACAATAATCATCGATAATAAAAGTTATATCTCCAAGTACAAAACACAATCGTCAAAGTTTTAAACAATTATAATAACAAAACATCAATACTAAAAAATCTTTTAGTAAAAACAAGATAAAATAGTCATTAGTGTGTGTGTGTGTGTGTGTATATGTATATGCATATGTATAAGCACATATATAAGCACATGTATAAGCACATGTATATGCACATGTATATGCACATGTATATGCACATGTATATGCACATGTATATGCACATGTATATGCACATGAATATGCACATGTATATGCACATGTATATGCACATGTATATGCACATGTATATGCACATGTATATGCACATGTATATGCACATGTATATGCACATGTATATGCACATGTATATGCACATGTATATGCACATGTATATGCACATGTATATGCACATGTATATGCACATGTATATGCACATGTATATGCACATGTATATGCACATGTATATGCACATGTATATGCACATGTATATGCACATGTATATGCACATGTATATGCACATGTATATGCACATGTATATGCACATGTATATGCACATGTATATGCACATGTATATGCACATGTATATGCACATGTATATGCACATGTATATGCACATGTATATGCACATGTATATGCACATGTATATGCACATGTATATGCACATGTATATGCACATGTATATGCACATGTATATGCACATGTATATGCACATGTATATGCACATGTATATGCACATGTATATGCACATGTATATGCACATGTTTATGCACATGTATATGCACATGTATATGCACATGTATATACATATGTATATGCACATGTATATGCACATGTACACGTAGATGTACACGTACATGTACCACGTACGCGTACGCGTACGCGTACGTGTACGTGTACACATGTACGCGTACGTGTACGTGTACACGTACATGTACGCGTACGTGTACACGTACATGTACGCGTACGGGTACGTGTACGTGTACGTGTACATGTAGGTGTACATGTACACGTACATGTACACGTAGTACACGTACATGTACGTGTACACACGTACACGTACGTGTACGTGTACACGTACGTGTACGTGTACACGTACGTGTACCTGTACACGTACGTGTACCTGTACACGTACGTGTGTAGTGTACGCGTACGTGTGTACGCGTACGCGTACGTGTACGTGTATATGTATATGTATATGTATATGCATATATATGTATATATGTGTGTGTATACACACACACACACAGATATATATATATATATATATATATATATATATATATATATATATATATATATATATATATATATATATATATATATATATATAAATAAGAAAGAGAAAATATATAATTAATTTTATGACTTTAGCGAATATGAAATTAGACAGGTTTATGACGAGGAAATATGTACAAATCCATTAGTTGATTTTCCCTTCTCATTTAATCCATAGGAACGTAAACGTCTTTATCTCCTTTAATACTTCTCTTGAACCCATTTTTTCTTCTTTTTATTGAATAGTTTTTTTATTTCACACTTTTCAAATGCATCAAATGGTTATGACAATAAGGGCGTAAAACAGCTTTTATGTAAAACGAATTCAAAATTTGTTCAATTCATTCCTTCAATTCATTTGCTTAAGATTTTAGAAGTTTAAGCGGAGTCGTGCATCATTTTTATCTCTTTTTACGCTTACTCTGGCAGCCGGAAACAAGCGGCAGTGGTCATCGGAACAACGACGGTAGCCGTCAGAAACCGGCTGCGAAGACAGCCCTACGGGTGGCGGTGGTGGTCGGATAAGAGTTGCTGAGATGAGAATGTTGATTTGGAGGAGATGAAAGTGAAGGCGATGTAAGTTTTTTATTCTATTAATCAAGATATTTATTATTAAATCCACCTATAAATTCAATTGTCATATCAGTATTTTAATTAAGTTTTATTATAGATAAATTTAATTATCATTAAATCACTTCATAATTCGTTAGAGTCCATTGCAAATTAAGATGGATTTTTAATTAATTTTATACTAGAAAAAGTACATTATAATAAACTATGTTTTGTCTTATATTTTAAAAATTACATCATTTTTAGCCAAAATAATGTGATAAGTCGCATATGACACAGTTGAGCGTTCTTTTTTATTATGTTTTGTATTTGTTCACATATCGACATAATTTGAATGGAAAAAAGTCGGATAGAATGTAATGCATTTGCATTCAAAATATACATTCAACGAAGTTTACGTTTAGACGTAAATTTTGCTCGCAGACGAATCCAGTTGATTGCAAATTATACATTATTACGCCACGACGACGTCGCTGCAACGCGTTGTGGGTATATAAGTAGTTGATTTTATAGCACAACTCATGGTGGTATATAATATAAATTGTTATCTATCCCCAAGAGACAAATTTTCCTATATATTTAAACAGCAAGTGAAATGAACAGTATGAATAGTGATCGCCTCCGTCCTCCTCTTCCTATTCAACATCTCCGGCGTAACCCCCAAATCCACCATCGAACCATGCTCCACCACCGACTCCTGCACCGCCCTCCTGCGCTACACCCTCTACACCGACCTCAAAGTCTCCGAACTCGCATCCCTCTTCCAAATCGACCCCACCAATCTCTGGGCTCGAACCGAACCCTAAAACCCAAATTGGGGGTGGTGGATTTGTTGCTGGAGGTGGAGGTCGACGGTGGTGGTTGTGTTGGTGGAGGCGGAGGTCGGGGAGGCGGAGGTCGGCGGTGGTGGCTGCGTTGGTGGAGGCGGAGGTCGGTGGTGGTGGCTGCGTTGGTGTAGGCTGAGGTCGGCGGCACCACCGTCAGATCTCAGGCCCCAAATTCCGGCAACGGTGCACCACCACCGGACAACCACCGCCCACCGCCACCGCCTCGAACACCTTTGCTATCAGTCCCCAAACCATCGTGGATTGTCAAATCAGAGGTAACACCAATGACTAACCTTTCTTAATCGATTCTGATACTTATTAGATTTGTTGCTGATTACTTTCATCTATACATACTTTGTTAATTAAAATCAGATTATCATAGAAATTCGTTGGAGCAAATGGAGTGTTGATTCCAGTATTAGGGCAATCTGGATGTTTGATTATTTCATTATGTCCTATGATTATGATCCTCTGGCATATGATACTGTTTTGGGTTTTTGATTTGTTCTTGAATGTGATACTGATTTGGGTTTTTGTGGTTGTTCTATTTGTCTTGGCTTCCATTCGTTGGATCGTACGTTGGGTTTATGTCAGGCTGTTCTTTGGTTGTGATGATCCGAGCATGAACAGGTTGTTGTCCTGGCGTGGCAACCGTATGTGAATGGATTGCAACTAGAGGCGGCGGTCGGGCCTGAGCCAAATTCATATCCATGGTTGTCATGTTTAGCATTGGTATCAATTTGTACCTCTATATGTTTAAAATGTAGTTGAATGAACGGTAAGCAACCGTATTGTTCTTAATGATTTGATGCTTGCAACGAAAGTTTCCTTTGAGTTTGTTTTACGCTGTTCGTGAGCATTATAAACCGTAAGAAAATGATACTTTGGTAGATGGTTTATATGTTGGTTATGATTGTGTCACTCTATGATGAAGGGCATGGCTTAAGAGGTTGATGAATTTGGACGGTGTTTGTGACAACCCGAATTTTTTTTTTCTTTTCGGTTAATACTATCGCGAATTAATCCATTTTATTATTTAGTAAGATTAATAATAATAATAATAATAATAATAATAATAATAATAATAATAATAATAATAATAATAATAATAATGATAATAATAATAATGTTATTAATAATAATAATTTATAAAAATTTATTAAACTTGGATTTAATAAAGTCCAGGGGGTTATCTTGTAATTTTAGAAACTTAAATTAAAAGTTTTTCACATGAAATAATAAATCTAGTAAAGTTGAAGGGCCATTTCTGTAAATTTCTTAAATCCCAAACCACCCGCCCGTCGACCCCCTCTGTTTCTCCGGCAACTATTCCGGCCAACGCCGGCGAACCCCAAACACCCAAATAACGCGGCTTTTAAACAAATTAAAGGCTACCGACACCTTTGCGAGAATGATTCGAACCTGTTCCACCACTTTGATTTGAATATTACAATCGATTAGGTATGAATTATCTACCTAACACACTCGGCCGAAAGCTCCTCAATAATCGAACACTAAAACTAAAAATAATCGAAAGAAATCGCACATACATGATCATTTTGTCGTTTCAAATCTTCCACTAACCTCAATTTAGTATAAAAACACACAAACATATCGACTTGATTAACTCTCTCCGCCGAAACCTGCAACTCTACCAAAATCCATACTCCGAGCAATAATTACTGAAATTAACATAAGGCTTTCAACCATTACAATCATTCGAAGTTATCTGGAAAGTTAATTTGATTTTCATCAGTGTTTGATCCAAATTCGAGTTCAAGTTGAACCGCGACTTGTTCTTGACTGTTTATATCATCAAATCGATTCAAATCAGGTAATTAATTACATCTATACGTTCGGTTTATCATGAGGAATCATAGCCCTAAACTTAATTTGATTAACAACATCAATTGGTGGTTCAATTTCAAATCAGTTGAAATTAGGGTTCTTGATTTGGGGATTGATTTGGGTTTGTGTTTAAAGGAATTAAAAGCTATGTCTTAACGCGGCCTTGAGCCTTGGTTTACTGGTATGCGTGTGGGTGTGCGGATTGGAGGTCCCGGGTTCGAACCCGGGCACCTTCTTTTATTTTTTTAAAGCCCTTTAAAGCTTTTTAAAATTTCAGAAAAATTATAAAAATTATAAAAATAATTTTTATAAACCTAGTTTATATTTTTGAACACCAAATAATTTTCTGGATTTTTCTTAGTTAAATAATTGTTTTAAAAATATGTTAATAAATATTATTCTTGTTTAAACCTTACTAAAAATGAGTTTCAACTAAGAAAATAATTTCGGTTCAAACAATTATTATTTTAAAATCGTGGTTGCCTAAAATAATTGTTTAAATTTATATTTAACGCTGTCATTATAAATTATTTCTTTTTAGATAATAATGGGACTCGAAAACAATAAACCTTTATAAAAGTAAAGAACGTTATATTAATTAAAGGTTTTGTCATAATAATTATAGAAATCATATTATCTCGCCAAGATATTTACAAATATTATTACTTATAACAAATTACCATCACAATTGGTTTAGATTAATATTATTGATATTAATCTATATGTTATTCTAAAATATTTAAACATACGTGTATAATCCTTCTAATGGAATCAAAATACAAATAAATACTTTGTAAACTTAATACCTATTAAAAACCCCATAATTCTAATCCTTGATTTAACGTTAATTTCAAACTTAAATCTTGTAACATATATACACCTATTTGTGTACGTGTCACGTGTTAAACCAAACCAACCCGAACCTTACAAATATATTGATTCACAGTGAACACATATTAAAGACTCGATTACAATCAATAATAGGTGTTGATCATGTTTGATCGTGCATTGCCTTATTCTTTGAAGCTTTTGTTGCTTTCATTACATCAACTCAAGGTGAGTTTACAGCCCCACTTTTACTTTATACTATTTTTAGGGGAGAGAAACATGTTGTTTTCATAAACGTTACATTATATTGGATGGTTGTGATACTGCATATACATGATACTATGTTCGTATACTTTGCCCTTCGGTCCGTTACTACGCAAGTAGAAACGTGGAAACAATTTCATTCGGTCCGTTACTACGCAAGTAGAAACGTGGAAACAATTTCATTCGGTCCGTTACTACGCAAGTAGAAACGTGGAAACAATTTCATTTTCGTTGATCAGTATTATTGTAATATCACCGGTTTACTAGTGTGATACCACTAAAGTCCTCACTCTCGAACCGTTAATGTATGTAGTATAGCGAGGCAATTCTGAGTAGATCTACTGGGTTTGACAAACCCCACCCGGGCTAGTCGCGCTAGCACAACGTTCGTCAAACGGATGTTTAATTGACCTAAGTTCTGTTGTTGTGACCTGGTATTCACAGCCGAGGCGTTCAATTTTGATTGTCAGCTTCGGTTCGAACTTCATACACTGAGTAACTGGTTTAGTAGACTAGCTATCTACTGATATTACTTTGTTTACTGTATCGGTTTACTTTATGTTCTGTTTATCAAAATACATACTTGACGGATTACATAATCCAGGATTTTCATACTTAACGGATTACATAATCCAGGGATTACATACTTGACGGATTACATAATCCGGGAATTACATACTTGACGGATTACATAATCCGGGAATTTCATACTTGACGGATTACATAATCCGGGAATTACACCTTTATCGGATTACATAATCCGGGGATTTCATTACTGATACTTATTGGATTACATAATCCGGGGATTTCATTACTGATACTTATCGGATTACATAATCCGGGGATTTCATTACTGATACTTATCGGATTACATAATCCGGGGATTTCATTACTGATACATACTGTTTTCTGAAAAACCTGTGAACTCACCAACCTTGTGTTGACACTTTAGCATGTTTCTTTCAGGTTCACAAGACGCGCACGATTAGGAGCATTCACTCATGCATATCTCACGTGGCTTATTTAATATTTTTCAGTAACTTCCATTTATTCGGTTTGCGCGTGTTGCGCCATTTAAACAATTAAGATTTACTATGCTTCCGCAACTTCTGTTATGTTTACTTTAAAAACTTGGTCTTTGGAATATTAAACTTCAAAATAAATTATGTTTTACAATTAACGTGTCGTTTGGTGTAACTAATGGCTGAGATCCTGGAAGTCACACGCCTAACGATAATACCCCGTTTGTGGAAATTTGAGGGTGTGACAGATTGGTATCAGAGCCATTGGTTATAGCGAACTAAATTGACATTGCATCTCATTTGCATTGCATTTAGACTATAGCCGTTGCCTTAGTTACACGCATATAGACACGTTTAGTTTTGTTAGTTGGTTTTGTTTGCATGCCTTACTAGCTTTTACCTACTCAAGAACTGTTTGCTTTGGCGTCTTCCTGTAAGTGTTCGTCTACAGGGAGGGTGACTCCGAGTTGCTGTAAGTCACGGGAAGGGTTACTTACGAGGTTTCCCAAACTTTCGATTACCTGAAAACTTTTGCTTTAACATATCCCTGTGAGCATATGGCTACCGGGATGGTGGCTCCAAGTTGCTGTGAGTCACGGGAGAGTTTGTGTGCATTTGACATCGCCTAAATGTTCTTCGTGATTTGTGTGACACATAGACACCTGTATTCTGGATTTCCTGGCAAAAGGCCCTCGGGCTAAGGCAAGCATATCGCATATATCTCATTGCGAGACCTGGTATGCTTACCTGGGGATTTCTGGGATGAGTGATAAACTATGGTCACTACAAAAGTCTCTAAGGCAAATGAGTCAAATTACCTCGGCGTGTCAACGATTCCTGAACCTTACTGATCCTTTCGTATACTTGATTGATCGACCCCGATATAATAATTACATATTAGGTAATCCTATCGTTGATGACCACTGTACCTGACAAGATATGTTAGCCTGACAGGAGGAACCGGAGTGATCATGCAAAGCAAACTACCATTACGGGTGCACACGTAATTGTAATTTGTCGTGCATGCTAAGTCCGGTGAATTTGATCGGGTGGTAACGTTGTAGTCAGCATAAGTCATCGTATCTACACCGTGAGCAAGAAATAGCTCTCACGAAACCTTACGGTTTGTTCAGAAACTCCCGGAGACCCTATCTTGCCTATGTCCTAGATAACCAATCAGCTTACTCACTGACCAGCTTGCTTGCTAATAATTCGTTAACGCGTGTGTTCTAATTTTCGGGACGAAAATTTCTTCAACAAGGGGATAATGTGACAACCCGAATTTTTTTTTCTTTTCGGTTAATACTATCGCGAATTAATCCATTTTATTATTTAGTAAGATTAATAATAATAATAATAATAATAATAATAATAATAATAATAATAATAATAATGATAATAATAATAATAATGTTATTAATAATAATAATTTATAAAAATTTATTAAACTTGGATTTAATAAAGTCTAGGGGGTTATCTTGTAATTTCAGAAACTTAATTTAAAAGTTTTTCACATGAAATAATAAATCTAGTAAAGTTAAAGGGCCATTTCTGTAAATTTCTTAAATCCCAAACCACCCGCCCGTCGACCCCCTCTGTTTCTCCGGCAACTATTCCGGCCAACGCCGGCGAACCCCAAACACCCAAATAACGCGGCTTTTAAACAAATTAAAGGCTACCGACACCTTTGCGAGAATGATTCGAACCTGTTCCACCACTTTGATTTGAATATTACAATCGATTAGGTATGAATTATCTACCTAACACACTCGGCCGAAAGCTCCTCAATAATCGAGCACTAAAACTAAAAATAATCGAAAGAAATCGCACATACATGATCATTTTGTCGTTTCAAATCTTCCACTAACCTCAATTTAGTATAAAAACACACAAACATATCGACTTGATTAACTCTCTCGGCCGAAACCTGCAACTCTACCAAAATCCATACTCCGAGCAATAATTACTGAAATTAACATAAGGCTTTCAACCATTACAATCATTCGAAGCTATCTAGAAAGTTAATTTGATTTTCATCGGTGTTTGATCCAAATTCGAGTTCAAGTTGAACCGCGACTTGTTCTTGACTGTTTATATCATCAAATCGATTCAAATCAGGTAATTAATTACATCTATATGTTCGGTTTATCATGAGGAATCATAGCCCTAAACTTAATTTGATTAACAACATCAATTGGTGGTTCAATTTCAAATCAGTTGAAATTAGGTTCTTGATTTGGGGATTGATTTGGGTTTGTGTTTAAAGGAATTAAAAGCTATGTCTTAACGCGGCCTTGAGCCTTGGTTTACTGGTATGCGTGTGGGTGTGCGGATTGGAGGTCTCGGGTTCGAACCCGGGCACCTTCTTTTATTTTTTTAAAGCCCTTTAAAGCTTTTTAAAATTTCAGAAAAATTATAAAAATTATAAAAATAATTTTTATAAACCTAGTTTATATTTTTGAACACCAAATAATTTTCTGGATTTTTCTTAGTTAAATAATTGTTTTAAAAATATGTTAATAAATATTATTCTTGTTTAAACCTTACTAAAATGAGTTTCAACTAAGAAAATAATTTCGGTTCAAACAATTATTATTTTAAAATCGTGGTTGCCTAAAATAATTGTTTAAATTTTATATTTAACGCTGTCATTATAAATTATTTCTTTTTAGATAATAATGGGACTCGAAAACAATAAACCTTTATAAAAGTAAAGAACGTTATATTAATTAAAGGTTTTGTCATAATAATTATAGAAATCATATTATCTCGCCAAGATATTTACAAATATTATTACTTATAACAAATTACCATCACAATTGGTTTAGATTAATATTATTGATATTAATCTATATGTTATTCTAAAATATTTAAACATACGTGTATAATCCTTCTAATGGAATCAAAATACAAATAAATACTTTGTAAACTTAATACCTATTAAAAACCCCATAATCCTAATCCTTGATTTAACGTTAATTTCAAACTTAAATCTTGTAACATATATACACCTATTTGTGTACGTGTCACGTGTTAAACCAAACCAACCCGAACCTTACAAATATATTGATTCACAGTGAACACATATTAAAGACTCGATTACAATCAATAATAGGTGTTGATCATGTTTGATCGTGCATTGCCTTATTCTTTGAAGCTTTTGTTGCTTTCATTACATCAACTCAAGGTGAGTTTACAGCCCCACTTTTACTTTATACTATTTTTGGGGGAGAGAAACATGTTGTTTTCATAAACGTTACATTATATTGGATGGTTGTGATACTGCATATACATGATACTATGTTCGTATACTTTGCCCTTCGGTCCGTTACTACGCAAGTAGAAACGTGGAAACAATTTCATTCGGTCCGTTACTACGCAAGTAGAAACGTGGAAACAATTTCATTCGGTCCGTTACTACGCAAGTAGAAACGTGGAAACAATTTCATTTTCGTTGATCAGTATTATTGTAATATCACCGGTTTACTAGTGTGATACCACTAAAGTCCTCACTCTCGAACCGTTAATGTATGTAGTATAGCGAGGCAATTCTGAGTAGATCTACTGGGTTTGACAAACCCCACCCGGGCTAGTCGCGCTAGCACAACGTTCGTCAAACGGGTGTTTAATTGACCTAAGTTCTGTTGCTGTGACCTGGTATTCACAGCCGAGGCGTTCAGTTTCGATTGTCAGCTTCGGTTCGAACTTCATACACTGAGTAACTGGTTTAGTAGACTAGCTACCTACTGATATTACTTTGTTTACTGTATCGGTTTACTTTATGTTCTGTTTATCAAAATACATACTTGACGGATTACATAATCCAGGATTTTCATACTTAACGGATTACATAATCCAGGGATTACATACTTGACGGATTACATAATCCGGGAATTACATACTTGACGGACTACATAATCCGGGAATTTCATACTTGACGGATTACATAATCCGGGAATTACACCTTTATCGGATTACATAATCCGGGGATTTCATTACTGATACTTATCGGATTACATAATCCGGGGATTTCATTACTGATACTTATCGGATTACATAATCCGGGGATTTCATTACTGATACATACTGTTTTCTGAAAAACCTGTGAACTCACCAACCTTGTGTTGACACTTTAGCATGTTTCTTTCAGGTTCACAAGACGCGCACGATTAGGAGCATTCACTCATGCATATCTCACGTGGCTTATTTAATATTTTTCAGTAACTTCCATTTATTCGGTTTGCGTGTGTTGCGCCATTTAAACAATTAAGATTTACTATGCTTCCGCGACTTCTGTTATGTTTACTTTAAAAACTTGGTCTTTGGAATATTAAACTTCAAAAATGAATTATGTTTTACAATTAACGTGTCGTTTGGTGTAACTAATGGCTGAGATCCTGGAAGTCACACGCCTAACGGTAATACCCCGTTTGTGGAAATTTGAGGGTGTGACAGTGTTGACCCTAAATGGCAGGCTGTTTTGTTGCCTAAGATTGTGATCAGGAGCACTACGCGCATTACCACATACTTCTTAGGCTGTGATGATATAAATTTATGTTCGGTGTTTGGCGCGGCAACATGTTTTGCAGCCACATTGAATCATGATATCTGAGCCTAAATTTGACAAGTAGTCCGCTTGAAATGAACAGTATTAAAGAAATCTCCACCGTCCATATTTCATCAACGGTGGGAACTGCCACCTTGGCCAAGGTACCATGTGGAACAGTGTTCTTGCTGTCTGGATTCTTCCCTCTATTGGCTAATGCCTCATTTGGTGGACACGTGCTCGCTTTCTGGATTCTTCCCTGATTCTTGCTTTATTCAATTTTACCTTCTTTGATTCTCATGCATGCTCTGTGTTTATTTCTCTTTTGCTCTACCTCAGCTTCCAGGTATTTTCGCCTCCTTTGTTGCTGTTAGTTTTGGCGATTGTAATTGTGGTTATGGCGATGGCATCTATTTCTGCGACTACGGGGGTGGAGACGGTGTTGGTGTCGCTTGTCACTAGGTTGAGGTGAACCGACGACCGCAGTGGTGATGGTGGTGGTACCGCCGCCTCTGCCCTCTCTTTACCTCACAATCTCTCCCCTACCCGTTTAGGGTTTTAAGATCTCGTCGGCTACGTGGCCGTGACGGTTAAACCTGATGTCGCTCTGCCTCCCCTTTGTGTCTGAGGTGGGATGGATATTAATAGTTTGAGGGTGATGATGATATGAAAGTGTATGTTGTTTTGGCTAGGCAATCTATCTTTTGCAGCCACGACACATCATTTCTGAGCCTTCTAATACCGATTTATATCGTTGTGTGGTGTCGTAATCGATTTTTTTCCGCCGCGAAGCGCGGTCAGATACCACCTAGTTAATTGTTAAAAGATAACTTATATGTCTCTCAATGAAAAAATTAAAGGTTCAAACCCAACATTATATAGATTAAAGCAATTTTTTTTATTTTTGCGAGGACAAGGGGACTCAAGGTACTTGGTGATGGGCTTGTCATTAATAAATTAAATTCACACTAATGGTATCCATTGACCCATGTTGCGCGTGTAATGGATTGGGCTCAGATTAGGCTTTCAGCTATAGCTGCTAACCATAAATGACTATCACGCCAAAATAATTGTCACCATTGTTGGTTATCGTCATAGCCCGTCATTGTACCACATGCCAATAGAGTAATGAAACGAACAACATAAAACCTGTATACATCTCAAATGAACACATCATCATTGACCTGAAATAACCAATTAGACAATTATGTTTTTAACGGTAGCATCATAACAACATCTCAACTGATTGATCTTCGCATCAACATTGTCTACCCAACATGTTAAAACCAAAAGTTATATGTGCAGCTATGGTTCTTAACCATCATCGACATTAAAAATTCCCAACAACAGAACCTTAAGCTAAAGCTCGGTCTCAGATGAGCTAGGGTCATTATCAGCGACATAACGTCCTTTCCAACAGCGGGCAAACCTATTGATCAAACAATCCAACACAGATTCACCCAACAAATGAAAACCTAAATATAACCAACATTAAAACTGAAGGTGAACATCAACCCAACAGTCTCAGATGAGTTAATCCCATCATCATCGACATAACAAATCACCAAACAAAGAAGTTTCATAGTTATCATCATCATCAACATAGCGAAACATCCAACAATAAACTCTCAGAATGTAACACCCCAACCCGAGTAGGGTTAACGTGTCACACAAACAGTAATCAGAGTTTCATGAATGAAAAATTAAAGTACTAAGAAATATTCAAATCCTAACATAGGTCCAAATAATTTAAATAAAGTCTTAAAATCAAAATACTATTAAGTCTTATTAATCCAAATGTTCTCATCCTAACTTCTTGAGTTAACACTCTTCACTCGTTCCCCTGAGCCCCTTGAGTACCTGTTATAAACATAAGAGAAAACCACAAAAGAAAACACGGCCGAGCCAAAGAATGCTCAGTAACGGAAGTAAACAATAGCAATACAATGATCAATAACGATAATAACAAGATGATCAAGTAGAAACTCAAATAATAATGATCACCTAAAAGGAATACCCATATGAGCCGATGACAATAAACACTTAACCATATGTACATTAGCTGCAGTTCTAGTGCACCAGTATGTGAGATAGGAATGTGGGCACACACACCTAACCATCTCACCAATAAACAATAACAATGATATCCTAGGATCGATCCATACGCCTCGTTTAACACTAATCAATAAGTGCAACAACTTAGCACATAATAATAATGTAGAGACGCTATGGTCTAATCGCTCTGCCACAGATAGAGCACGCACTTGTGCCACAATGACGCCCTATGTCCCCATAGGTGGATGTGCTCGGGTATGGAGTGAATAATACAATACAATCAAGTCAAAAGTAGACAATAATTTACACTAAGTTTCATAACCTTTAATCAATGACATTAGCCATAACTAATAATCGAGCAATTCAAGAACATGCGACAATGAGTACAAGCAATTAAATCCTATCGCATGTGAACAATAGATATTTATAATCAATGATCTCATAGAATTTATTAGTCACACAATCAAGTTAGACATTCAAAGTAAAGAACATGAAACGAGAGATATTCATGCTACGAGAGATGAAGTGTAGGAATCCGTACCTTAGCTTATCTATAGTTAACACGAAATTCGATGACTTCCTTAATTAACACAAGTGCCTACACATAAATACTGTTTCTAATAAGATTCATTGAAGTTTGGTTAAAGTATTTGATTTGTAAATCTAGTCTTCTTAATATTTGATTTTTTTATATCTTTAAAATATATTAAAGCTTGAACCAAAAGTTTAAGTCGGTTTATGATCTTTATATTTAGTAAGAAAAATTACATATATTTAGTACTACTTGTTCACGTAAAATCATTTCCTTTTTATAAGTTTTCCTTTATATTATTTAACGTAATTAACTTCCGTATAATCGAAACCAAGGTTATGATCTTTATGTTCCTTAGACAAGCAGAATTTTAAACTTACGCATATCATTATTATTTTAAAACTTGATGTTAGCTAACATGGGTAAAAGATCAATATGTTAAATTTAACATCCATGTATATCTTTGTTATATATATATATATATGTGTGTATATATATATATATATATATATATATATTTGTCATATTAAATCCACATGCATAATCAATCTTCATCACTCAAATAACTAAAACCCACATTCATGATCAACAGTTATCGACTTCATCTTCTTGTTTTCTTTTTCTTCTTTTTATTATATATATATATATAAATAAATTTTCGTTGATGTTTGGATTAATGAAACCGTGAGGAAAGCATCGGATGGATTTAGGAAAACTTGAAGTTACCTCAGGTTAAGAATAATAGAACCGATCGGGTACAAAGTATGTACGGTTGTAACGTTGCTGCCTTCTTGAACTCTTCCCTATCCACGTTAACATGGGTGGTAAGAAGAATTCGAAACAAACCGAAAACAATGCTTCTCATAATCAATAGTTGTAGCAATCCTGATGTTTGTTAACAACTTACATATAGTTTTGTGATTACCTTATGAAGGCATGAAGAAATCTACTCGAACGAAGTTGATCGGTGGTGGCGATGTTTGTACGATGGATGGATCAGATTGAATAAACTAAAAACGCATGAAGAGAATTACACAACCCATGATCTCGAATTAGGAGCAGTGATTTTCGCTCTGAAAATCTGGAGACACTACCTCTATGGAACAAAGTGCGTAGTATACACAGATCACAAAAGTTTACAGCATATTTTCGACAAGAAAGAGCTGAACATGAGACAGCGACGATGGGTCGAGCTATTGAATGATTACGACTTTGACATTAGATATCATCCAGGCAAGGCTAACGTAGTTGCAGACGCTCTCAGCAGGAAAGAAAGAGAAAAGCCTTTGCGAGTAAGAGCTTTAGAGTTAACCATATACTCCGATCTCTTAACTCGGATACGTGATGCACAAATGGAGGCAATAAAAGACGATAATCTGGTGAATGAGAATCTGAAAGGAATGATCAGAGAATTAGCACCTAACTTCGATAACCTGATGTGGTTTGCAAATAGGGCATGGATTCCAAAGTATGGGGATTTGCGCCAGGTAATTCTTGACGAAGCACATAAATCAAGATACTCAATCCACCCCGGATCAGACAAGATGTATCATGATGTAAAAGAATTGTATTGGTGGCCCAATATGAAAGGTGATATAGCGTCATACGTAAGCAATGTATGACATGCTCCAAAGTAAAGGCAGAACACCAAAGGCCATCTGGACTCCTACAGCAGCCTGCAATCCCAACATGGAAATGGGAGTGTATCGCTATGGATTTTTTTTACGAAATTACCCAAAACATTAAACGGCTACGATGCAATTTGGGTAATAATCGATCGTTTAATAAAATCGGCACACTTCTTGCCTATCAAAGAGACGTATGGCATGCATAAATTGGCCAATCTGTACATCAAAGAGGTGGTATCTCGCCACGGAGTACCAATATCAATTATTTCTGACAGAGATAGCCGATTTACCTCGAGGTTTTGGCAAACGCTACATGAAGCCATGGGAACCCGTTTAGACATGAGTACGGCGTATCATCCACAAACAGACGGTCAAAGTGAAAGGACCATCCAGACGTTAGAAGACTTATTGAGAGCATGTGTAATGGACTTTGGTGGGAATTAGGACACTCACCTACCCTTAGTGGAGTTCTCATACAACAATAGTTATCACACCAGTATTAAAGCGGCTCCATTTGAGGCTTTATACGGGAGAAAATGCCGTTCTCCCCTCTGTTGGGCAGACATTGGCGAAAGACAATTAACCGGACCCGAAATCATTCAAGAAACAACCGACAAGATTGGGCAAATCAAAAGAAGACTAGAAGAGGCGAGAAGTAGACAAAAGAGCTATGCGGATAATCAGAGAAAGCCGCTAGAATTTCAAATTGGTGATAGAGTATTTCTAAAAGTATCACCATGGAAAGGCATAGTAAAATTTGGTAAACGAGGAAAACTCAATCCCCGATTCATTGGACCGTTCGAGATAACCGAACGCATTGGACCAGTTGAATACCGTCTTAACTTACCATGTGAACTCGGGAATGTTCATAATGTGTTCCATGTATCCAATCTTAAGAAATGCATGTCAGATGAATCGCTAATTATTCCACCGGAGGAAGTTTACGTTGACGACAAACTTCATTTCATCGAAGAACCAAATGAGGTTTTGGATCGGAAGGTTCAGAAACTCAGGCGAAAGCAAATCAGACTAGTTAAAGTAAGATGGAATTCGAAGAGAGGACCTGAATTTACATGGGAACGCGAAGATCAGATGCAGCAAAAGTATCCCCATCTTTTTAAGACTCAGCATAACAGAGACCCTGTAGCGTAAATTTCGGGACGAAATTTCTTAAACAGGGGGAGACTTTAACAACCTGACAAAAATCAGGTCAAACGTCAACTCAATTCTTCGAATTTTAAGCATTAAATTATTACCTTAGTTGACTCGTTTGACTCTCTAAAGATTGACCAATGTTTTTCTTAAGAAGAAATGTCTTGCTGAATTTGGAATTTGCAACACAATACATTGCACCCATGAGAGTCAACGATCAGTATTTGACCAATGTTAACGCAAAACCCGTCGACGGATAAATCGACTGAGACAAAACGTTTAATAATAATAATTATAATAATAATAATAATAATAAATTTAACTAATAAATAAATAAAATAATAATAATAATAAAAATTAATTGTTAGTGGATTTTAATGATTGGAAAAATATTTTCTTTTGTCAGCCAAGATTTCCTTGGTAACCTACATATGCAAACTACAAATCCCACTAACCCACTTTGAAAACACACACTTTACTCATACCAACACACAACCTCTCCACCTCACTCTCTCTTCTTCCTCCCATCGGCCAACCCACACCACCGGACCATCACCATCGCCCAACCCATCACCGCCGCTGCCAAGGGGCGGCAGCAGTATCAACACCACCATCGGCCGCTGTCCACCACCACACTTCCACCACCTCACCGAAACCACACCACCGCCGAATACCACCGGGAACCACCCCACCGCCGCCTGTTACCGAAGCCATCTCCACCGTTGCCTACCGTCGAGGACACCACCATCACCACCTGGTACCATCCTTGCCTGATCACCACCCGACACCACAAACACCGCCACCAACCACCGCAATCGCGACCATCACCATCCGACATCACTACCGCGACCACCATTCACCACCGCGACCACCATTCACCACCGCGACCGCCACCCATCACCTTCACCAGCAAACCGCCAACACTCCCCCCCCCCCTTTGGTCACCATCGCAAACACCCCCCTCACCTTTGGAATCATCTCACTACTACACTAAGGACTCACATTGTCATTTTGGAGTCAACACCAAGAAGGGTTTTCAAGCCAAAAACCGGTTTAGGGTCAAAGATGAAATCGAGTCGTGAACATCGTGAGCTAACGCTAGAAACCGAGGTTTTAGACTCGAGGTATAACCACTTAGATTATCATTCGATGTTATGTTCTTGCATGGGTTATCAAGATTAAAATCTTGATTATTTGGTTCACCCATTTGATGATTTTGGTAAAATGAGTTTATTGATAAAAATGGGTTTTGAAATGGCTTGAGAAATCTAAATTGGGTTAGGAATAAGTATTAGTTGGTAGAATCATGTATGGATTTGAGTTAAGGTTGTAAGAATATACATGGATATATGTATGTGTCATGTATGTATGTATGTATGATGATAGGAGATTTGGTGGATTATGGCATTCTAAGGAACTTGTTAGGAAGAAATATTTGGATGATTATTGTTGGTTATAATGAAATAGAATCATGACTAAGTTGGAAATATTAGATGATATTGCTAAGCAAAAGATTAAATAATGATCAAGATAAAAGTACATAAAAGGAAAAGATGAATACTTGAACATGTTATTATGTCAAAATGAAATAAAAAGGTTTGATAAATAATAAATCGAGAACTAGAAATCTAGGCTTGACTAAGATGACATTTGGACCTCAAGATGATATAAGAATTTGACCACACAAGACTAAAACAAAAACCATATATGTTTCTACTAATTAAATTTAGTTATAAAATAAAATATAAAGGAAGATTTGTATAAATTCTCTATTTTACAAAATTATTAATTACAAAGACTATAGGTAAAACCATATCGAAAATAAATATATTTTAGATTCATGATTTGAAAATAGATAATTAAGTAATGTAAGATTAGCATAAGGTGTATAATAGGCTAATAGTAAGTATTGGACATCAACGCATTAGGGTTAGCTTATAAGACAGCGGATTATAAATCATAAACATTTTTCTAAAATAAATAAAGCTTTACGAGAAATTTGACCAAAATATTTTTATTATAATATAAATCGGGTGAACATCATTTCCATTGAACAGAATTACCTCGTATTGACAAATATATGTATATATTTAGGGTTTGTCTGTTCGAAGGATTTACATATTGGCTTTTCTGAACATACTCAAGGTGAGTACTTCGGCCCCATTTTTATTAAATATTGTTTTACTTAAAATATTTTGGGGAAAAAGCATGATTAAAGATACGAGTTATCTTATATATATGATGATGAATGAGAAAACGAATATATATTAATTGATGGTATAAGTTGGGTCAATTATATGCGTACATATTACTGGACCCCTAATCCCCCCATAATCATTAACCTCGGGAGGCCACAGACTTATATGGGTAGATCTATCTGGTTAGAAGGGTCCGCTCTCACGACCAGTCGCTTTGGTCAGGTATGTGAGGGAGTATATATGTTTGGACTGTTGTGGGGCAACGACGTGTTTCTTGGTTTGATTATGGACTTATAGCCGAACTTATCATAGGACCTAGCTAGTCTATGATACATATATTAATTTCTCTATCATCATAATGAAATTGGAAAATAAATCGTTCTTCTGTTAATTCTGAAAACCCGAATGCTCACCAACTTTTGTTGACCTAGTATTTTCTCATGCTTTTCAGGTCCGTAAGAAATCTTAATTGGGATTGATGCGTAAAGATTTCGGGAAGGTCAAACGGTGTTGGGAGATGATGACGGAAAGCGGGACCAAAACATCTAAGTGTAGATCTTTTCGTAGGAAAAGATTTTTATGAAAACTTGTCTTAACTTTAAGTACGTCTTATGAATAAGTCTAAGGATTTCGTAATGATAATCATGTCTCTTATAATAAACCGTTTGACTATAGTCGTTGGTAAAATTCCAACTGCAGTTACCGCCCTTCCACGTGTTCATCTGTGGTATAAATCGGTTTTTGGGGTGTGACAGAAATCTACTCGTACGAAGTTGATCGGTGGTGGTGATGTTTGTACGATGGATGGATCAGATTGACAGACTTAGAAGCTGTGAATCGGAAAGGTTGTACATCTCATATTATTAAGCGAACAAGCCTGGCGACTATCGAATGAACCGAGAAGTTAGTGTTACCTTAGAACAAACCGGTGGTCGTTGTTGATTAAAACGGTAGAATCATGGTCTGTAGTTGATCTAGCGCAATGGTGTTCTTGTGGAGCAAGGTGATTGAAGAGGTTCTTCGGGTGGTTGACGCAGTGAAGCAATAAGGGTAATCGAAGTGGTGAAATTAAGTTGTTATGAGATTTTAGTGGGGTTTATTTTTATCATTATTATAAGGAGTCATGAGATTTGAAATTCAAAATTCATGAGTTAGTTGCAAAGATATACATGAATATCAAAAATTTGTTGGTCGATAATATTATAAAAGAAAACGTGAGTTTATCAGGGTGGTCTACGACTATTTTGTTTTCTTTAGTTTGAATATTTATTTATTTATTTTATTGTTTATTATAACAACATTAGCATTATCATTTATATTATATAGTGTATTTCAACTCTACCTCTCTTAAAATTAATTTCGTCCTCGAAATTTTTAATCTAACGTAAGATGAAACCCTATAAAATAAGATATCGATGAAACTAATACTTGTCCAGACACATACAACTTTCAAATAGAGAAATCACAAGCAATTAAGGTTAGAAAACATACACTTAGTTGTCGAATAGGTATGAATACCGAGAATTCTGTCTCCCATGTCGCCTCGCGTTCAGAATGATTTTTCCATAAAACTTTAACGAACGGTATATACTTGCGTCTCATTATTCGTTCTTGACGATCAATAATAGCTTCAGGTTCCTCTTCATAAGAAAGATTTTCTTGAATCGTGTGAAGAGGGTAACTAATAACATGCAACGGATGATAGTTGTATCCCCTCAATAATGATACATGAAAAACGTTATGAACATGAGAGAGTTGTGGTGGCAATGCTAAACGATACGAGACTTCTCCAACCCTTTCAAGAATCTCAAACGGACCGATAAAACGCGGACTTGACTTTCCTTTAATTCCAAATCGACGTACTCCACGACAGGGTGATACTTTAAGAAAAACATGATCTCCAACGTTGAATTCCAAAGCTCGTCGGGTTGATCGGCGTAACTCTTTTGTCTAGTTTGAGCTTCTTTCAACTTCTCTCTAGCAATGGCAACTTTATCATTAGTAATTCTAACCAATTCTGGTCCTTCAATTATCTTCTCTCCGACCTCATTCCAACATATCAGTGCTCTACATTTTCGACCATATAAAAGTTCAAACGGGGCCATATTATACTAGCCTGCCAACTGTTATTATACGCGAACTCAACTAAGCATAGATACTCGTCCCAATTACCCGTCCATTCAAGTGCGCATGCTCTAAGCATATCTTCCAAAGTCTGAATTGTGCGTTCAGATTGTCCGTCAGTCTGCGGATGGAGGCGGTACTAAATCTTAACTTGGTTCCCCAAGCATTTTGGAAACCCTTCCAAAAGCGTGACGTGAAACGCGGATCTCTATCAC
>CM044016.1:45132134-45173476 GCA_024085815.1 Flaveria linearis | reverse complement strand
GGAAGTGGCAGCCTCACCAGATTGTCTCTCTCCCTAGCCACACTGGGAGAGTGAACTGATTCTCTGTGCTGTGGGCTCTGATCAGCACTTGTGCCCACCCCTCTTTCGTTGAGTCTCCCCAGTGGTAATAGGTTTCTGGGGAGAGGGTGGAGTGCTCAAATCAGTCAGCTTTGGCTATAACCAATGTTGGGCTTAGTGGGGCGGTCTCCTCAGTATGTGGGCTAGAAGCAGTTGCACATGGGGAGGACTGTGCTTTCAATGGCAGCCTCCTCAAGTGAGGAAGACCCCAGTAATGTGGTTGCCCCAAAATTGGTGCATCAGGCTCCTGTTGAGAGGAAGCCTGTGCGGTTGTGGTGGGTGGAGTCGTGGTACCTGCTGGGAGAATTGAACCAGCAGACATCCTGCCTTTGTGTGGCAGGGGCATCCTCAGGGGATCATCTCCCGAGTAGCCTTGTGGGCTTCTTTTTGGCTTTTGGCTTGGTGGGGTTGGATTGGAGGTGGAGGTTGTGGGTTCCAGCTGCGTGGGTTTTCGCAGCGGCCAGCCTGTTTGAGTGTGGGGTCGTGTTGTGCCTGGAGTATACTCGCTTGAACAGCCATGGCAGGGACCCCAGTGCCAACTAGTCCCTCAGCTGAAGCTGGTATTCGATCATGGCCATTATGAACCGTGGATACAAGTTCCAACGGTTAGAAAAAGGTTTTGTGGCCATGTCCTTGAGTTCCAAAAATAAAAGATCAGAAAATTTAAAGGTTGTTTCTCAAGGATAGAATACAATACCTGCTGCCACCTTGGGGACATCTGGTCCCACGAAGAGGTCTTGGGAGCAGACATACATTCACCATGTGGAAAGATCAAGCGTTGAGGGTCAGGAAATGTTTCTTCAACAAGGTGGAGGCGGAGAGGTTACCCTGATAGTCTGGATGTGAAGAAGAGATCCAGGGTACCTTGGGGTAGGAGGTTGGGTGAGTGGCATCCTCCAGCTCTAGGGTTTGTCGTATGGTGGCTGGAGTGATAACCACGGTTTCCTTGACGGAGGACCGGAGGGAGACCTCGGCATTCTGCTCTCCGGTTTGGACGGTCACATTGGTCCAAAACTCCGTCAAGGAGTCGGGTATAGAGTGGGGTTCAAGAGAAAAAGCCGTTTTGTATGGTGAGTCATGCATAAGATCACGGCTTGGTGAAATTGGGCCATAATGGCGATTTTGTGAGATGGGCGACACAGTTGTGTCGAGATTTCAGTTGCATGTTCGCCATTAATGGTGTATGGGAATTTCAGAGGTTTGTAAGGATTAGGTCAAGTGAGGAGTAAATGCTTGAACATGGGGTATATTTATAGGGTAGGGCAAAGGTTGAAAGAAAACTACTGAAGGTTTTGGTGTTAGTGATAGTTGTTGTAACAACTGATGACGTGGTTTTAACCTTCAGTGGTTGTAACATCTGAGGACTTGGTGTTAGCCTTCAGTAGTTGAAAACTACTGAGACCTTGTTTGTCCTTCAGATGTTGTGAACGTCTGAAGAGTTACTGTCAGTCTTCAGTAGTTAGGAACTACTGATGACCTTAGTTTCTCTTCAGACTTGGAACAACTGAAGACTTGGTTTTAGCCTTCAGTAGTTGTGAACTACTGAGACAGTAGTTGTGAACTACTGAAGACCTGGTTTGTCCAGTTGTGTGTTATGAAACATCAGCTGTTGTTATCAGCTGATGAGAAATTACTCATCAGCTGTTTCCGTCAAATCAGTTGTTTCATACTAGCCTCCACACTTACTCATCAGCTCTTTGGCTGATTTTCAGATGTTTCATTGACCCTGCAGCTTTGGGAATATGCCTTCAGCTCTTGTGATCAGATTTTCACAAGTGCTGATGAAATTCTTCAGAGCTGGTGAACAAAATTGGTCTTCAGTATAAGATTACACATCAGTACTTATGACAAAATTTGTTCTTCAGTACTTATTATTGAAAATCATACATCAGTAGTTGTAATCCACTTCACTAATCAGTTTTTTTTTCAATAAATAATGTACATCAGTACTTTGAGTCAGTTTAGTCTTCAGTAGTTGTGAAAGAGCTGAAGACTAAATTACTCATCAGTACTTATATTGACCTTTGCTCTTCAGTAGTTGTGAACTAAGAGTACCAGCATAGGTCAAATCATTCAAGCTGCAGCATACCAAGCCTTAGTACCAAATTTTGGAATGTGGCACTATTCAAGGTTAGTAAAAATGTCTGCAAGCTCATCAGCACTAGGCACAAACTTAGGATCAATCAGACCTTTCTCATAGCAATCCCTGATAAATGATGTCTGATCTCAATATGCTTGGTCCTAGAGTGCTGGACTGGATTCTTAACAATACAAGAGCTGAAGCACTATCCATTAAAATGGAGTCTTAGTCTCAGTAATGCCATAATCCAGAAGTTGGTTCTGAAGCCAGAGTATTTGAGAGGTACAGCTTGCAGCAGCAATATACTCAGCTTCAGCAGTGGATGTAGCAATGGATGTTTGTTTCTTACTCTGCCAAGAAACTAAACAATTGCCTAGGAATTGGCAACCACCAGAAGTGGATTTCTGGTGACTTTGCATCCTGCATAGTCACTATCAGAGAAAGCAACTAATTTGCATGAATGCCCAGCTGAATACCAAAGTCCTAGTGATGGGTACCTTGCAGATATCTAAAGATCCTTTTGACTGCAATCAAATGGGATTCTTTAGGTGCAGCCTGAAATCTAGCACAAGCACATGTGAAAACATGATGTCTGGTCTAGAAGCTGTAAGGTACATCAAGGACCCAATCATACATCTGTAAAGGGTTTCATCAACCGCTTTACCTTTCTGATCAACATCTAGTTGTGTGATGCTGCTCATGGGAGTAGAACAGGGCTTACAGGATTGTAAATCAAACTTATTCAACAACTCTTTGGTATACTTGGACTGATGGATGAAGATTCCATCATCCAGTTGTTTGATTTGCAAACCCAGAAAGTACTGTAATTCTCCCATAGCACATTTCAAATCTCAGCTTCATAAGCTTTGTAAATTCATCACACAACTTTGGATCAGAGGATGCAAAGATGATATCATCAACATAAATCTGAACAAGGAGCTTATGTTGTCCCACAGTCTTGATGAATAAGGTTTTATCAATGGTGCCTCTAGTGAACTTATTCTCTAGAAGAAAGGTTGAGAGTGTCTCATACCAGGCTCTAGGTGCTTGCTTCAGCCCAAGAGAGCCTTATCAAGCTTGTACACCCAATCAGGATGTTTATTGTCCTCAAAGCCTGGTGGTTGACACACATAAACCTCTTCTTTTTATTTTCCATATAGGAAGGCACTTTTGACATCCATTTGATAAACCTTAAGACTGTGAAAGGCAGCATAAGCTAAGAACAGTCTAATTGCTTCTAGTCTGGCCACAGGTGCAAAGGTCTCATCATAATCGATTCCTTCCTCCTGTGCAAACCCTTGAACAACCAGTCTGGCCTTGTTCTTGACAATTTGGCCCTTCTCATCTGTTTTGTTCTGAATACCCACTTGGTGCCTATAGCACACTTACCTTTGGGTAATGGAACAAGCTCCCACACTTGCTGTTTCTTGAATTGAAGTAGCTCAAGCTGCATAGCTTCCACCATCCATTGTCTCTTAAAGCAATATGATAGTTCTTTGGTTCTTGCTGACTGATGAAGAGAGCATAGAAGCAGAAGTTGGACAATGATTCCTGGTGAAACTCCAGCATGAATATCACCAATGATTTGTGAAGTGGGGTGATTTTGAGCTCTTGATAAACTATGATATCTGTGCAAGTGTTTGTAGACCCATCAGCAGCAACAGATGGTGATGGAGATTCCTGAAACCATGTAGAGGATGGCAGCTCAAATGAAGTAGAGCAAGCAGAAATCTCATCAGCATTTGTAGTGGATGGAGCTGCTGAGGCTACAGGAGCATCAGGTTCAGTGGAATTAGGCAGGTTGTCACTGAACCTGAAGAGGTGAGTACTGACTTCATCATCTCAGTACCACCAGGTGGAGATCTGTTGACAGGCTCAACAGATGGAGGTTGATAAGGAACATATTGCAGTATGTCCAGATCAAACAGCTCCACAGGGTTTTGTGGAATCTTGTCCTTTGGAGATTCATTGAACTTAACATGCAAAGTTTCTTCAACCCCTTGGTTCTACAGTTGAAGACTCTGTATGCTTTGCAAGTTGATGAATAACCAACAAAGTACCCTGCATCCACCTTACTAGCAAACTTATGGAGTGGGTTGCTAGTGTTGAGAATGAAACAAGGACACCCAAAGGCTCTAAAGAATGAAATAAGAGGAGCCAAATGATGAAGAACTTCATAGGAGTCTTCATCAACCTCTTATTACTAAGCTCTTTGTACATAGCAAGCTGTATTGACAGCTTCAGCCCAAAAGGTCAGTGGCAGCCAGAGTCAGCCAACATTGACCTTGCTGCTTCAATGAGGGTCCTGTTCTTTCTCTCCACCACTCCATTCTGTGCAGGAGTTCTTGGAATGCTAAACTGCCTTCTAATTCCCTTGGACAGGTAGAAGTCATCAAGTGTGTGGTTTCTAAATTCTGTTCCATTATCACTCCTCACACACTTGACCTGTAGGGAATACTGCTTTCTACTTGTAACACAAAGTTCATTATGTCTTTGCTGCTTCATCCTTGGAGTGCAAGAAGAAAGTCCATACAAACCTGGAGTAATCATCCACAATTACCAGGCAGTATTTCTTCTTTGCCATGCTCATTACTCTGACAGGACCAAAGAGATCCATGTGCAGAAGTTGTAAGCAGGCAGTGGACTTTGGTTCTTCTATTGAAGGGAATGAAACTTTGTGTTGTTTTCCTTTCAAGCAAGCAGTGCAGTCATCTTCACACTTGAACTCCTTCAGAGGCAATCCTCTTACTAAACCATGGCTTATAAGCTGATTCATGTTCTTGAAATTAACATGACCCAGCCTTCTATGCCATAGTGTAGACTCTTGAGGAGATGCCTTGGAGAATAGGCAAGGATGGCCTTTTAGATCCATCTTTTTGGAAAGATCTAAGGCATACACTCTTCCTGTCCTGTTGGCCTTCAGGAGAGTGTGTTCATCCAATGCCTTGTCAATCAACTCAGAACTTTGGATGACAGAATCCTACAGTTCTGGCTTGTGAAAAGGGCAACATGGCCTTTGTCACACATTTGACTGACACTCAAGAGGTTGTACTTGAGATTCTCCACATGGTTAACATCATCAAACCTTATTTCCCCGTTGGAAACAAAGCCTTTTCCGACGATGTAACCCTTTGCATCATTGCCAAAAGAAACAAATCCCTTCTTTCCTTGAGAGTAGTCATTAAGAAGGGAGCTGCTTCCAGTCATATGCATGGATCCTCCACTGTCTACATACCAGATGCTTCTATGGCATGTTGAAGAACCCTGCAAACACAACCATGTGTTAGTTAGTCTTGGAGACCCAAACCTGCTTGGCTTTGGGTCTGTTCTCAGCTACAGGTGTAGCACTAACAGGTGTGTTGTGAGTGACAGCTTGAGGTGAAGAAGATGGTACAGAAGAGGAACCCTTTGGCTTGGACTTCCTTTTCTGTGGTTTCAACACAGGAGCATCTAAGTGGTTGACTCTTCCCACTAGCTGCTGAACCATCATCACCAATTGTGTCTGATTCTGTGATAGAGCTTTCAGCTCTTCAGACATATTGGAGTTTGCTGATGATGAGTTCCTATGTTGTACCATCTTTTTCTGAGCAACCTCAGCTGTTGCCTGAGTAATCCCTACCTTCTTGGATTTAACTTTGGCCCTAGGGATTTCAGGCTTGGATGTTGCCAGTACAAACTTGGTTTCAAACTCATTCTTCATTTATTGATGCTCTCAGTAATTTGCTCCTTCTGTTTGAGTTTGGAACCCCTTTTGTACCAGCAATCATCAGTAAGATGATTGAACAAGCCACATATCTCACATGGCTTTTTCTTCATCTTATGCTGATCATCAGCTGAAGAGGATTTAACTGCTGAAGACTTGTTCTTCAGCTGTTTGTCATCAGTACTAGCAGTTTTCTTCCTAGTGCCTGCTTTCCTGGTATCCTCTCTAGCTGTCTTCAAACCTTTCCTACTGTTAGTTTTCTTCTCTTTAGTGCTAACAGTATTTGAGGTTTGAACTTCAGATGTTGTCACTTGCTCTCCAGTACCTTCAGTACTTCTAGTGACAACTCCTGAGTTGATCAGCCTTTTGGTCATGTGATAGTCTATCTCTGATGATGCTGATTCAGAGATAGTAAGTCACATGATGAGAAGATTGGTTATTGCTCTCCCCATCAGATTCAACTTCTGCTTGAAATGAAGTCTGTGGGAGGAGCAGTGTGATTATAACCAATGCCAAACTTCACATTGGAAGCTGTTTGCTTGCTAAGAAGCATTTCAAAACCCTTGCAAGATTGCACCCATCGATCACACTCAACTTGGGTGGTTGCAAGAGTTTCCTTGAGGTCCTTGTACTTTTCTAGAAGTACATCTTCCCTAGCTTTACTATCTTGATTTGGCAGTTGAGCTTGTAAATCTCATCATTTTTATCTTTTAGAACAACCTCAAATCAGCTTTTCTTTTGGAAATAGTGTGCTCAAGCTCAAGATTTTTATCTATTAAAGCTACATTTGCTTCTCTAATAGAAGCAAATGCTGCTATGCATGACTCTGAACAAAGCTTGGCTTTTGCCTCAGTGGATACCTGAGATGAGGCATTGGATGATGACCCTTCAGCAGTCAAGGGCCATCAGAGCAAGATTTCCAAAAGGTTGATCACGCATGTTGACCAGCATCTTGGAGTAGTGGTTCCTGACCAGATAGCTCTTCTGGTAGACTACTCCAGTCAACAGCAGTTGGGGTGAAAAAGCTTTGTTGTTGAGGTTGTGTGTGGTGATGAGATTGGGAAGAATGAGGCTCTGGAAGAGCATGAGGTGGTTGAGCCGGGGGTGCTTGAGGTTGACCAGGCTGAGGCATGTAGTAACAGGGTAAGGATAAGGCATATGACCCTGTGGCACAAAATAAGCAGGTGGTGCTTGTGCTTGAGATGGATGGGGAGAACTGTAGGAAGGTTGCCTTTGTGATGTGAGCTATTGCTGGGAAAAGTCACAAAGGGTGCAGATGAGTTAGATCCAGATGATCTACACTCTCTTGCAAAGTGTCCAAGCCTTTGGCACTTGTGACACCTCAACTTGCTCTTGTCAAAACCAACTTTGGTTTTGCCAGAGAGTCCTGGGAATTTCCTACCAGTTCTTTTGTAGAACTTCTGAGATCGATATTTATCATTGCCATTTGGTTCAAAATATCCATCTCTTCCAGATCATCATCTGGAATGCCCTTCAATCCTCCATCAGAAAACACAAGTTGTCACCACCTCCTCCTGAACTACTGACACCAACAAAGCTTGTTCTGAGTTTGTAGAGAAATCAATATGCTCATCATAAGAACTTTCTGATGAAGCATATTCTGACTCATGACTTATCAAGGCAGCATTACCTTGGACAAAGTCATCAGCAAGTTTGCCAGAAGATGACAACTTCCTCTTTTGCTCTACCTCTCTCTCAAAAGTGAGTAGTTTTCCCATGAAGTTGGGTGAGAGATAGAGTGTCAAGGTCAGCACTAGAGCGTAGGACAATGGTATATGTGTCCCATCTCTCAGGCAATGACCTGAGGAACCTGTTGTTTATCTGGCTTTTGGAGTACTCTTGTTTAACCATCTTCAGCTCAGAGATTAACAAGAAACCGCTCAACTGCTGGGTCAGAGTCTCACCCTTTCTATATGAGAAAGTCTCATATTGTTAGGCAAGGATTTCCCTATTGTTTGCTAAGACCGAATCAGTTCCTCCAAATTGTTCCTTTAGAGCAACCATAGGTCATGAGCAGACTCATGATGCAAGAGCCCTGAATATATCTCGTTTGGAATGGCCATGGCTAAAATTCCATGGGCTCTAGCATCAATTTCAAACAGCTTTAGATCTTCGTCCGAATACTGTTCAGGTTTCTTCGCAACCTGTTCATTAGATCCGGGACGTTCACCATAGGCTTGTATGGCCCATGCACCACTGACTTCCAACAACCAGCACTGTTGACAGCCAAGTGGTGCAGCATACGTCTTTGCCATATGCTATACTCGTTCCTAACCAGCATCGGAGGCTTGGTTGCGGAACCAGTATTGTGAGGATCATTGGTTGGTGTTGTCATCTCAGGGTTTGGTCAAGAACAAGTTTAAACACGACAATCGTAACTCAAAACCACCAAAAGACCTCAATATTTTGGCCGGAAACAGTAGAAACTCACTCTCTATGACTAACTCTTGCAAATTGCTAATTCGATCAAACTGAGAGATCAAAAAAGCAGTTTCAAATGATCAATGGTAAGATCGATCAATGATAACTGCTCTGATACCATTTGACAGGATCTCAGCCTCTCGTGTTGATCAATTAGATTATGTTTGCAGCGGATTTAGCACATTAATTAGCAATTAAAGCAAGAACATAAAAGATATTGCAATTAAAGCATTAACATAGAGAGAGAAGAGTTCTGCGAAGCAATAAATGTTCTATTGGTTGCACGTTTCGGCCATTAAAACTGTATGGCTTGCCATCCTTATATAGGCGGCAAGAGCATGGTGGTGATGTCCTTTTCTGACATCACTGAATATTCAAATTACAGTTGTCAAAACATAAAACTACTGAAGATGTCAACAACTGACATCTTCTTACAAAAGTTCCTAAGTGCTGACAAAAGTAAACTACTGAAATCCTACAACGACTGAAGAACAAACTCTTCAGTCGTTTATAACTACTGATACTATAACAACTGAAGAACATGCTCTTCAGTTGTTGTACAACTACTGAAACAAAATAAACTACTGAAAAAGAAAAACCACTACAACAACTGAAGAAGACTTCTTCAGTTGTTGTGACAAACTCTGAGTCTTCAGTACTTGGTCTTCAGACTTGGCTTCAGATGATATAACAACTGATGACTTCAGTAGATATCATCAGTTGTTGTCTTCAGTCTTTGTCTTCAGACTTTGTGCTTCAGTAGAAGGTCTTCAGTTCTTTAGTTCTTCAGCTTTTGATTCTTCAGTACTTGTCTTCAGTACTTGAAGTCTTCAGTACTTGTAAGATCAGTACTTCAGACTTCAGTACTTGGTCTTCAGTACTTTGGGTCTTCAGCTGATATTCTTCAGTTCTTTGATCTTCATACTTTGTTCTTCAGACTTTGTCATAACAGCAGAAGGCTGGAGCTAAGATGCTCTCGAGTTTGACATTCAAGCAAGAGAACACAATAGCTGATGAGAGTCTTCAGATGTTCTCGAGTCTGACATTCAAGCAAGAGAACATTGTAACTGATGGGAGTCTTCAGCAGTTGTAGCAGTGGCATGTGGGACTTAGAGGTTTTCCTGATCTTGGCTCATTGGTTCTTTTGGTCCAACAGCTAGAGAAATCAATATGCTTATCATAGGCACTCTCAGATGCAGCATATTCTGACTCTTGACCAATCAGGGCAGCATTGCCTGATACAAAGTCATCAGTGAGCTTGCCAGAGGTGGACAACTTCCTTTTCTATTCTATCTCTCTCTCAAATGTAGCAGTTTCTTATGAAGTTGGGTGAGAGACAGAGTGCTCAGATTTGCACTAGAGCGTAGACAATGGTATAAGTATCCCATCTCAGGCAGTGATCTGAGGAATCGGTTGTTCAACTGACTATTGGAATACTTGTTGACCATCTTCAACTCAGAGATCAAACATGAGAATCGCTCAAACTGTTGAGTCAGAGTCTCATCCTTCCTATGAGAGAATGTCTCATATTGTTGGGCGAGGATTTCCCGTGTGTTTGCTAAGACCTCATCGGTTCCTCCGAATTGTTCCTTCAGAGCAACCCAGAGATCATGAGCAGTTTCATGATGCATGAGCCCAGAATAGATTTCATTAGGCAGTGCCATGGCCAAAATTCCATGGGCTTTTGCATCAATCTCGAACAGCTTAAGATCTTCGTCTGAATATTTATCGGGTTTCTTCGGAACCCTCTCATTAGATTCAGGAACGCTCACCATCGGCTTATAAGGTCCATGCCACCACCGATTTCCAATAACGAGCGCTGTTGATGGATAGATGATGGACCATACGCCTTTTCCAGATGTTATACTCACTCCTCACAAGCATCGAGGCTTGGTTGAGGAGCCAGTATTGTGAGGATCGTTTGTTTGTGTTGCCATTCAGATTTCAGTCAAATTCAAGGTAAACAAAACAAATCTAGCTCAAAAACCACGAGAATCTCAAGTTTAACAGCCAGAAGCAGCAGAAAACTCAATCTCTATAACTAATTCTTGCAAATTGCTAATTCGATCAAACGTAGATAGCAATAGAGCAGTTTCAATGATCAATTGTTAAATCGATCAATGATTAACCAGCTCTGATACCATTTGATAGGATCTCAGGCTCTAGTTTGATCAATTAGGTTGTATTCGCAGCGGATTTAGTACAAGAATTAGAACAACAAGCAAGAACACAATAGATTTAGCAGTAAAACAGTAAGTTATAGAGAAAGATAGAAGTTCTGCAAAAGAAAATATTTCATTCAATACATGCTTTGACTGCGGCTACCATGGCAGCAGCTACAATTAGGTCATCTTCCTTATATAGGCAAGAATGACCTCAGCTGATGTCACTTGACAGCGACATCAACCGTTATTAACAAACTACTGATAACAAACTAAACTACTGAAGATGTCATAACAGCTGACATCTTCTTACAAATGCTAAGTGTCAAACTATTACAAGAACTGAAAAGAACTACTGACAACTACACGACTGAAGAACAAACTCTTCAGTCGTTTACAAACTACTGAACTACAACGACTGAAGAACAAACTCTCCAGTCGTTTTACAAACCACTGAAATAGAAAAAGAAATAACTGAAAAGGAAACCATCACAACAACTGAAGAATACTTCTTCAACTGTTGTGACAAACTCTGAAGCTTCAGCATTGTCTTTAGACTTTGACTTCAGTTGTTTCATCAGCTGATGACTTCAGTAGTTGTCATCAACTGATGTCTTCAGTCTTTAACTTCAGGTGTTTCATCAGCTGATGATTCAGTAGTTGTCATCAGCTGATGTCTTCAGTCTTTGTCTTCAGGCTTTGTGCTTCAGCTGTTGATCTTCAGTACTTTGATCTTCAGTTGATGTTCTTCAGTTCTTTAGGCTTCAGTAGTTGAAGTCTTCAGCACTTCAGTTCTTCAGTTGATGGTCTTCAGTACTTTGATCTTTAGCTGTTGAGGTCTTCAGACTTTGTCAAACAGCTGAAGATGTCTTCAGTAGTTGTTGTGATGTCTTGTGGGACTTAGAGGTTTTTCTGATCTGTCTCATTGGTTCTTTTGGTCCAACATGAAATATCATCCGTTTATTGAGAACATAAAATCCTAAACACATAAAATAAAAAAAATAAAAAGACATAAAGCAAAGGATAGAATGGCACAAAACAATTGTGCCCGGGCCCTGAAACTGATACTGATTTTTCAAAGGCTTTGTGGTGGGATATCCCCCCACTCATGATACATTCGGTTTCTGATGTAGGTGACATCATTGCTCAGGTCATCCACTTGGGAGTTCAGATTTTTGACACGGTTGAAAGCTTGTTTTGCGTATTCAAATGATCTCCTTGCATGGTCACTGGTGGTCTGGATTGCTTTATAAAGTCTAACATGGTTGGGAATTCTCCGGCGTGTGAGCTGGAGGCCCCGGCTTCTTCATGATGTGCTGGCATATCAAGGTCCATGATAATCTCCTCGGGATCTGCCGGATCCCAGATTTGTCCCTTCCTATCCATAATCTCGGTTTGTCCATTTGGTAAGGTTGTGATCATGTACATGCTTGTGCAAATGCTTAGTCCAGCAGTCCTGGCATTACTCCTTCGGTTCCTCCGTGTTACACCCATAACTCTCGTACAAGTTCAGGATCCAGCTTCCTCCAAACATGGGTGTCGGAGCACCTGCAGTTGCATTCCTGGTAAACAAGTTACAAAACAAATACCAATATTGCATGGCAAATGATTAGTCATACAATGTAAAATAAACAAGTCTCTCAAACTAAAAACTCCCTCGCTTTGGCCACAAGCTGTTATCGAATGGCTAAGCAACCGATGTATGTATCGTAGCAACGGGTCCCGAATCTGACTGCTCTTGGTTTTACTGAGTTGAAGGCCCCTGTTCCAATCTTTTCCCAAAATGATTTTCTCATGGCACCGCTTTCTGCGTCCTTACTTTCCTCATCTGGAAATGTATGGTAAGCTGGCATTCCTGATATTGCTTCCTCCTCCATTTCCTGTTGTATATATTCCCATATAGACGCCAAATAAAGCGATGGACGTTTTTCACCACTGTCCACCTAGCCTGAATGTAACTGCTTCATCATCCCAAGGGTCGGAGTCTTTCATGCTAAATCTGAAAGATGCTAAAAATTCAAGAGTTAGTTCATAAATAGAAGGTCTGTTTGTTGAAAACAATCGCTTCCACTAAACACTCAATAAATTGTTATATCTTTCGAGCTGTCCGACAGCTGCCAAGGTTCCTCATCGGCTTGCAAATGTGACTTTTCAGCCCTTTGCAAGACCCTTTGCAACCGATCACGACACCATCTTTAACGGTTTTCTCCAAATTGTAAGTATGGATGTTCATGATCCTGAAATTTGACAAATCAGTTAAAATATACAAAACAGGTTTTTGGAATAGGCTATCTATTTTAGGGACAAAAATGATTTTCAAAAGCCACGTCACCCCTTTTTGTGAAAATTTTGTTTGAAAAACAGTTGACACGTTTGCTTTTTAAGAAAAATTTGTTAAGCATGGGGGTGTGTCTCTTGAAACGTGAGGGTGCGGTTAACATTTTGAGGCATGAAATTTCAACTCGAGCACGCGTGGTTTTGTTTGTAAATCTTTGATTAAGCATAAATTTGTCATTTTCTTGCTTGAAAAACGAAAGACTATACGTTAAACCTTTTTAGTACTTGTTAATAATTCAAGACAAAAATATATAATGTTTCAACACTACTTGCCAATTCTTGCAACTTGAATATGATTAATAATGAAATCACACACATTATGAAGATAGTCTTGTTAACACTAAAGGGAAGCATATAATACTAATAACTAACTAATCATACTAATTGACACTAATCAACTTCAAGAGAAATATAACAAGAAGGGATAAAGCATTCATAATTCCATAACATGTTTAAGCACAAGCTCTTACATATAATCATTAGGATTTCGGTAGTTTAGAGACCTAATCACCTAAATACATGCAAATGGCTATCATAATCATGGGAATTAGTATACTAACCTCTTGATTAAAACTCTTGAAAGATGACTTGAAAATATGAAAGAAAAATTGAAAAATTTGCACAAGATGAGAGGATACGAGTTTGCAGGCAAAGAGTTTGAGATTTATCATGCAACATTGATGGGGAACAAGACAAAAGGCTGAAACAAGTCAGGTTGTGTCGTTTTTTTTCATCACGGGGGCGTGCCTATATGGGCAAGGGGGCGTGTTCCCCTTGTGCAGTTTCGGTTCAGCCTTTTGTTGTTCCGTTTTTCAATTTCGCGCGTTGCGTAATTTACCCGGCTAAGTTTTGTCACATCCAATTCATCAGAAAAGCTACGAAATTAGTTCTAGAAATCAAATAAACAAGCCAAGCGACAAGCACATTTTCCTAACTCCTACGATTACATAATAGTTAAAAAAGGAATCTGAAACTGTAAAACCAGACTCCTTAACGCGCACTAGCGCACATGACCCATCATGAAATGCCTCTAGAAGAAGCCTCCACACATTTTGTGTGGAAGGGTCGGGATAGGGTAATGCGAAGTGCGGTTGCTAAGTTCCAGCAAGCCGGTGATTGATGGAAACAAGTTCCTCGCTCATTTCCTGAACTTTTGGATAAGTTCAGCTAAGCGTTGAGTTGCGGTGAGATTCATCTCAGTCAATTTCTTGATTAGCTCATGAAGCTTAAAGAAATATTCTTGAGTTGTTGGTTCCCGAGTTTCAGATCGTGGTTTAGTCGCAGGATTCCAATTGGAACTTCCTTGACTTGATTCTTTCATCTTTTCTTTATGAGATTTTGAGCAGAAATAGGTGTGATGAAAGCTTGGAACAAGTGTGGTATTTATACACAGGTCTGCAAAGTTGATCACGGGGGCGTGCTTGGGTAGGCACGGCCCGTCTTGTTAGAAGTCGCCTTAAATTCGACCTGTAACGTTCCAGAGTCGTCAGCGGAGATCATGGAAAAAAATTTTCAGAGTCACGGGGCGTGCTTGGGTAGGCATGGCCCCGTGCTTGTGCTTGCGAGTCCTATAAAAAGTTAAAAATTTCAAATAAGCTCTATGTACAGTGCCGTGTTTTCGTTTCGGGTCTTCGGCGCGACCCTTCCCCACACTTAGTCTTCGTCGGGGCGGAGGTGTAATTCCTCCGAGAAAATATTGGTTGGCCTATCATTATATGGCTTTAAACGATGTCCATTCACTTTGAAACTTAAACCGTCGTGGTTGTCAATTTCGATGGCACCATTTGGAAACATTTTTAATCGTGTAAGGTCCAGACCAACGTGATTTTAGCTTTCCGGGAAACAAACGTAAACGAGTATATACAGTAAGACACGTTCCCCCACATGAAATCGTTTAGTGCTCCTTAACGAGAGTCGTGGAATTTCCTTGTCTTTTCCTTGTAAACCCTAGCGTTTTCGTATGCTTGTTCTCTCAGTTCCTCCAGTTCATGGATTTGTAGAAATCGATTCTTTCCTGCAAGGCCTTGGTCTAGGTTTGCTGCTTTGAGTGCCCAATAGGCTTTATGTTCCAGTTCCACAGGTAGATGACACGAGTTCCCATAAACGAGTTTGAACGGTGTTGTGCCAATGGGAGTCTAAAGGCTGTTCGAAAAGCCTATAATGCATCATCTAGCTTGGTAGACCAATCCTTATGATTTTATCCTACGGTTTTTCTAGGATTTGTTGATACCTCTATTAGTGACTTCAGCTTGCCCATTTGCTTGTGGATGATAAGCGGTTGTAAAGCGATGGTTCACTTCATAACGAGCCATTGCTCTTTCGAGCTGGTTGTTGCAGAAATGGGTTCCTCGATCACTAATCAAAGCCTTGGGGGTACCAAAAAGAGAGAATAATTTCTTAAGGAACTGACAACATTTCTTGCATCGTTGGTAGGCAGGGCTTGAGCTTCGGCCCATTTTGAGACATAATCAACTGCTACCAAGATGTAACGATTACCAAATGACACCGGGAATGGCCCCATGAAATCAATACCCCATACGTCAAGTACCTCGCATACTTGAACAGGTTTCTGAGGCATCTCATCCCGTGTCGAGATGTGGTTGCTCTTTGACATGCATCACAGGTGCATACCATGTTATGAGCATCCTTGAAGATTGTGGGCCAATAGAATTCAGAATCGAAGACCTTTTTGGCTGTTAGGGTTGCTTCATGGTGGCCTCCTGTGGGTCCTTCATGACAGTGCCTTAGGATCTGTTCCGCTTCACTTCCGTAAACGCATCTTCGAATGAGTTGGTCCGCACCGATTCTGAATAGGTACGGGTCTTCCCAATAGTAATGCTTAATGTCATTAAAAATTTCTTCTTTTGCTGATAAGTCATTCCTGTGAGAAGGACTCCGCTTGCCAAATAGTTCGCGAAATCGGCAAACCAAGGATGCTCATCGATTAAAGATTGGATGTTCAAAAGGAATTCGTGAGGAAAATTATCGTTTATTTTGAATTCCTCGGTTTGTGAAGGGTTTGAATCTTCAAGACGCGAAAGATGATCAGCCGCTAGATTTTCTGCTCCTTTCTTATCATGAATCTCAACGTCGAACTCTTGAAGCAGAAGTATCCATCGTATCAATCTCGGCTTTGCATCTTGTTTGTTGAACAGATAACGTAGGGCTGAATGATCGGTATAGACGGTTGTTTTTGACAGGATGAGATACGAGCGGAATTTGTCAAATGCGAAAACTACTGCGAGAAGTTCTTTCTCGGTGGTTGTGTAATTTTCTTGTGCGTCATTTAGGTTTTGCTCGCATAGTGAATTGGGTGAAATGCTTGTCTTTCCTTTGTCCTAAAACGGCTCCTACCGCAATATCGCTTGCATCGCACATGAGTTCAAATGGGAACGTCCAATCTGGGGAAACCATAATTGGATGGAGTGGTGACCAATCTCTCTTTTAACAGATCAAATGCACTAATGCATTCGTTGGAAAACACGAATTTTGCATCTTCTCAAGAAGTTGAGTCATTGGTCGTGCGATTTTTGAGAAGTCTTTAATGAAATGATGATAGAATCCTGCATGACCTAGGAAGCTTCTATTTCTTTCACGGTTGTGGGATATGGCAGTTTGGAAATAGTGTCAACTTTGGCTTGATCAACTTCGAGGCCTGCTCGAGAAATCTTATGTCCCAACACTATTCCTTCAGTAACCATGAAGTGGCACTTTTCCCAATTCAAAACAAGGTTAGAATCTTCACATCTAACCAGCATCTTTTCCAGGTTTTCAAGACATTGTTCAAATGAGTTTCCAAAGACGGAGAAGTCATCCATTAAAACTTCCATTAAGTGTTCAATCATGTCATGAAAAATTGCTACCATGCATCTTTGAAATGTAGCAGGGGCATTACATAATCCAAAAGGCATTCGGCGATAAGCAAAAGTGCCATATGGATAAGTGAATGTCGTTTTCTCTTGATCTTCAGGAGCAATTGGAATTTGGAAATACCCTGAGAAAACATCAAGGAAACAATAGAACATTTTTCCAGAAAGTCTCTCGAGCATTTGATCAATGAAAGGTAGAGGGAAGTGATCCTTCCTTGTGGCGTCATTGAGTTTACGATATTCGATGCAAACTCTCCATCCTGTAACCGTACGAGTTGGAATAAGCTCATTCTTCTCGTTGGTTACCACAGTCATTCCTCCTTTCTTTGGAACAACTTGGACGGGACTGACCCAAGGCGAATCAGAAATAGGGTAAATCAAACCGGCATCCAGTAGTTTGATTACTTCTTTCTTCACACCTCTTGCATGCTCAGATTTAAACGTCTTTGAGGTTGAATAACGGATTTAAAGTTTTCCTCCATCAATATCTTATGAGTGCAAAAGGATGGATGATTCCCTTGATGTCCATGATTTTCCATGCAATTGCTCGTTTATGTGCCTTCAACATATTAAGCAACTTGTTCTTCTCATCATTTGATAATGCGGATTAGATTATGACAGGAAGTTGAGATGTATTTCAAGAAAAGTGTATTCGAGATGAGACGGTAGTTCTTTGAGTTCTAAAGTCGGAGGGTCTTCGATAGAAGGTTTGGCTTTAGGTTCTAATTCTTGATCGATGATCTCAAATGCTTCTTGATAAGATGATATTTCATCAACTTCAAGTTCTGGAATGCTTTGGTACTCACAAATGGGCTCGGTGGTTTGGATTTCTATTAATTGAGTATTGCAAGCTTCAATTTGATGAGTGTTCTTCAGATGACAGCTTATGATTGAGTCGCAAACATCAATATAATAGAGTGAATCGTCATGATGTTGAGGGTGTTTCATGGATTTCCTATGTCGATTGTCACTTCCTCCTCATTGCAAACATCAATGAGGGCTCGAGCGGTTGCTAAGAAAGGTCGACCTAGGATGAGAGGAACATTCTTATCCTCATCCATGTCGAGGATCACAAAATCAACGGGAAATACGAACTTGTCGATTTTAACTAAGAGATTTTCAACAATGCCCCTTGGATATTTGACAGAACAGTCAGCTAATTGGATGCTCATATGAGTAGGTCTAGGCTCACCTAAGTTTAACTTTTCGAAAACCGCATAAGGCATAAGGTTAATGCTATCTCCTAAATCGGCTAACGCGTGCTAACAGAAAGATTTCCTATTAGGCAAGATATGGTAAAACTCCCTGGATCAGTCATCTTTTGAGGTAGTTTGTTTGAAGAACTGCTGACCATTCCTCATTCAAAACTACATGTGATAACTCTTCTAGTTTCTTCTCTTTGACATACATCCTTTAAAAACTTAGCATAATTTGGCATTTGGGCTAAGGCTTCCACCAATGGCAGATTAATGTGGAGTTGCTTGAACAATTCCAGAAATTTACCATATTGTGCCTCCATTCGTTGTTGTCTCAGACGACCGGGATATGGAGGTGGTGGAACATAAGGTGGCGGTGGTACGTATTTCTTGGCTGGTTCTTCAACAACAGCAGGTTGCTTTGCTTGTCACTTGCATTACTTGGAGTCTCGAGTTCTATTTCTTCAAGGATGGGCTGTTATACAGTACATCACCTTGAGTGGTTTTGCCACTCCTTGTGGTGATGGCTTTGACTTGAGCATTATGGTTTGTTACTGTGTTGCTAGGTAAAGCACCTTGGGGTCTTACAGATAGTTGTTATGCTATCTGACCTACTTGGTTTTCAATGGTTTGCAATGATGCTTTGTTGCTTTTGATGTCAGCCTCGTTTCTTTGGAACCTTTCCTCGTTTCTTCGTTCAGATTCCGGATGTACTCATTTGTGCTTGTGTGGTTAACAACAATTGCTGTAATAAGTCTTCCATTGATGATGCTCCACGGTCTTGATTAATACTGCTTGGACCTTGATATGGTGGTTTCTGTTGTTGGTAAGGTGGCCTATGGTTGGATCCAGATGATGATGGGTTGTTACCAGCTTCTCTGTAATTCGGATTGCTCCTCCAATTTGAGTTGTTGTTATATGAGTTGTTTGGGCCTCCTACGTAGTAAACATCTTCAACCATCATAATGCTTGTGGGCATTCATTGGTCTTGTGTGAATTTCCACATGTGTTGCATCGTGTTGGAGTCTTTTTAAGTTCAGCTTGCAATTGTTCAAATCGTTTGGTTAAGGCTTCTAACTGGGCTGTGATCAGCGTTTCATAGTCTACTTGATGAATTCCTCTAGAGTTGATTTTGTTTCTCAAGGGATTGTAAGCAAAGCTCTTCTTAGCTGCTTTCTCTAGGGCTTGGTATGCTTCTGTTGGTGTGACACTTCCGAAATCTCCTCCCGCACTTTGGTCTACAGTTGTTTGTGTGCTCGCTGATTGCATCATAAAAAGTTTGACACTGCAGCCACAGATCAAGTCCGTGATGTGGGCATCTCAGGGAGACCGTTATATCTCTCCCATCCTGCATGTAATGATTCATCATCGTCCTGGCGAAAGCTTGTGATGCTGCTTCTTAATTTGGCAGTGCGATCGGGCGGAAAGTATTTCAACAGGAATTGTTCAGCCATTTCGCCCATGTGGTGATGGAACCAGGCGGAAGTGAATCAAGCCAGTCAATGGCTCGACCGCGAAGTGAAAATAGAAAAAGTCTTAGTCTAATAGCATCGTCTGAACAGTTATGATTTTGAAGGTTGCCCAGATACGAAGGAATCGTGAGATGTGAGTTAGGGTCTTCGTCTTGCAATCCGTAAAACTGAACAGAGTTCTCTACGAGTTGGATAATACTAGACTTAATCTCGAAATTACTATTGCTGGTTGGACAACACTAGACTCATAACTGTGACACCTCACAAAATCAAGCAAAGAAATTATGGATTACTGTCACATTAGTGTGACAGTTCAGATGATACAAATGGATTAATGAACAAAGTTGGAAACATTCAAGATATTCCCAAATCAGAAAAGAAACCTAAGATTCCTCTTGTTGAAGATCATGTGGTGAATGTGTGGTATGTAGCAAATGTCGCCAGTAGACCGTCAATCGACATCAAGCTCGAGAACTCATCGTGTGTATTGATTAGCCTCACGTATGTTCTAATATCTATGTATCATGTTATCGAGTTATCTTCATGTACATGTTCCATGTGTGTTAATTATCTGTACGTATTTATTATTTTATATGTATATGTCATCTTAATGGATTTTTGTATACTCGTTTTATAATAAGAATCAATAAAAAATAATAATAATAATAATAATAATAATAATATAATAATAATAATAATAAAATAATATATAATATAATAATAAATAATAATAATAATAATAATAATAAAAATAATATAAACATAAAGTTCAAGGGGGGTATTTTAACAATTTGAAACTTTAAAAGAAATTACATAACAAAAATAATAAAAACACAAACCGCAGGGACATTTATGTAAATTTTAATTTTCAAACCCACCCCCGCCCAAAACCGATTTCTGGCCATCTCCGGCGCCGATTCCGGCGACTCTCCGGTAAGGGCAAAACACCAAAAAATAACCCATTTTCGAACCTCACAAACCGATCGAACCGTTCCTTGGACCCCAATCGACCAAAAAGCCAACAAAACACGCGTTTATAAACGGTCAAACCAGGCTAATTTTTCCACTTTATTCCCGACCAAATCAAACGGCTAAATCACCCACTAAACGCCACTTTAATCAAATTGATTCAACATGAACGTTCATATACACATTTCCAAAAGAATACAACCTAAAATCACACAAAAACACACACAAACACTGAAACGATCATCATCATCGTCGAACCTGCAACTTACCCAACACCAATTTTAAACCACATGCAATCCACATTGATAAAGGGCTTTGTTTATCATCGACCCAAGAAACTATCTGTGCATTAATTGAAGATCATAAACAGATTCAACTCGAACCAATTCATCCCTATCGCGACTGCCAATAATCGAACCCCATTTTCGAGCATTCTAACCTACAATTGACAGAGGGCTATTGGTCTATAGCATCGTTGAAGCTTCTGTATGATTAATTGGCTTTTCATCATCATTTGATCAACATTCGAACTTAGGGAAACCGCGGCTTGTTCATATCTGATTTATCATCAATCCAATTCCAAATCAGGTAATTAAATGCATCACTACATTGTTTATACATGGGTTATCAAAAGCTCTCTGAATTTAACTATTATCAAAACGAATTCGTGTTCAATTTGGCTAAGATCGAATTAGGGTTTATATGAATGGGGAAACTGGGCAAATCAGGTTTAAACATATTGGAACCGGATTCTGTCGCGCCTTGTGCCTTGGTCACTGGTTGTGCGTGGGATATTGAGTTAGAGGTCCCGGGTTCGAACCCGGCCTCTGCATTTTTTTTTTAAACCCTTTTTAAGCATCTAAAAATTTCACAAAATTCCTAAAAATTATAAAATAAATTTTATAAACATCCTTTATTTTAAAACTCATAAAATTATTTTCTGTAAATATATTTTGTTTATAACCTTAAGAATATCTATAAAATATTATTGGAAATATTATAAATAATCATTTTTAATAAAAATGGACACGATATAGCGTATAATCATGAAATAATCACTAAAAATAGAAATTATATACAAATTAAATTACGAATGTAATTACATGTTATATTTTTGTACACTCAAATTAATAAATTATTATTGATTATAAGGTAAAATATATCTATTCAAAGATTACAAAGGAAATATATTACGAGATATATTAAAACATTAGCAGATGTTAAATCTAGTATCACTAAGTTTAAAATCAAACTCAAATATATATATATATAACTAATCATGGGCATCAAACCGAACCGATTCGAATTCAATCAAACAAATCTATTCACACTGAGTATGTTTTAAAGGATTAGTTATAATCAATAATAGGTATTGATCGTATCTGAACGTGCATTGCTTGATTCTATGAAGTCTTTGTGCAATACATCAATTCAAGGTGAGTTTCGTGGCCCCTTTTATGTTTATACAAGTTTTCAATGTTTTCAATCAATGGGGGAAAAGTATGCTCACCCGTTTTCAATGCGTACACTGTATATTCTGTTTTCATACTTGGAATCAATGTGATACTGTTTTGCATGCATACATGGTGTTATTCTATGATTCTTACAACCATTAATTCCCGGGTTTGGGAACCAACGGTTAGGTATTGGTAGTACTACTGGGTTGACACCCCCACCTCGACAGATCGGTTTACTTGTGAGTTACCGACTACAGCTGCCAGCAATCAGGCCATGGGTGAATATATTCCGTCAGATTTATATGCATAACGTCATTAGGTTTGGTTGTCTTTAAACACATGTTATGTGGTTTGTGCTTGCAGTATGATTCCATATCAAAATCTATACAGCATCAATACATGTTTTAATTTAAACCTGCGGAACTCACCAACATTATGTGTTGACATTTTTGAGCATATCTTTTCAGGTGAACATAATCAAAGAGGATAGCTAGTGCAGATGCCTTAGCAGAGACTCAGGATTTCAATAAATTGCATATGTAATATTGTCGTTTGTTTCCATATTTGAACATTGTGTATTTGGATTTAGAATCAATAAGACTATGATAGTCGTGGAACTGACTAACCACGACACAAGTCACCATTGTGTCGAGGGACGTCATGACACGAGAAGTTTGCATGTATTATATCTCTGTATTTATACCAAGTGTTATGACGATCCCGTCCGTCGCATCCTCGTGTTTCCGCTCTAAGCGAGGGTGTGATAGATTGGTATCAGAACCTTGGTTATAGAGATTTAGGTGGAGGAATTCGACCTAGACTATAACCTAAGAACCTTCATATAGAATGCATGCTAGGGATTGTGTGCATTTGATTTTACCTAAAGTCTATAAACTTGATATACAGGTATATTCCTATATACCTAATAATATACAAGTATGTTCCTACATACTTGATTTTATATATATACACGTTCTATCCGAATATCCCAAAGGAAGACATTATTACTCTTAGACTATCTTTGGGATACCTTTATGCTAGAACTTTACGTTTGTATGCGCACAACATCATAGTAACAGGGAACTTCGGTGATCACACGTAGTGTTGATCTCGGATATTGAATCCGACCCTATCATAGTTATGAGTGAAATTCTGAAAGTATGACAGATATGCGATTATCATTAGACATAATGTGCTTATATGCTTAATTGCAATTACATGCTATTATTGGAATACTGGCTCATGGACAGGAGGACATCATATTATTTGTGCTTGTTGAATCTAAATAATACTATGATGTTAACTTGGGGTAAGTGAAGCTAAGGGTGATCATGCAAGGTAGATTACCATTACGGGTGCACACGTAATTGTAATTCGCCATGCATGAAAAGTCTGGTTAATCTTACCACGAGGTAACGATCATGAGTATCACACATATCTATTCTATACCCTAGGGTGTTAGGGTCATAATTCTAGTAAGTCCTTGTGGAGGCAATCAAACATTATAAGTCCTTGTGGAAGGCAATCAAACATTATTAACATTTACTCAAGTCCTGTCCTACTTAGAGCCATCATGGTATTTCCAATCACGATATTGACCTTATGAAACATTTATTCTTGAGAAGGTGCTAAGGAAAATTAAGATGTTATGTAACTAGTTTAAGTATTATTCAAAGTATATCGTGGATGTGGTGGGAACGCTGCGGGGAACCCTATATATAAGCATCACCGGTATACTGAGAATGTGCTTAACCTAAGCTACATAATGATCTTAATGGACCGAAGCATAGGTTATTATTAATTAATGCATGAAATCATACGGTGACTAAAATTTCCATCTTTCTGTAGTTAGAAGATGGCACCTAAAAGAGTCACACGCAAAACCAACCAAGAAGCTGAAGCCCCACAAAACAGGAGAAGGGGTAGACCCTCAAGAGCGGTGGTGCTCCAGCCGACAATAATCAGGAAACTGGCAATCCTGATATAGCTGCCATGATTGCTCAGCAGCTAGCTGCATTGGTACCAACCATCGTAACCCAAGTAAGCGATGCCCTGCTAAACCATCCTCTCCACGGGGATCACAACACCAACGGTCAACATGATCAAGGTGTGGTGGGTGATACTGGCAATGGCAGAACAAATGGGAATGAAACTGGCGACAACCAAACCAAACGTGGATGTACATATAAAGAATTTGTGGCTTGTAAACCCCACGAATTTGATGGGAAAGGTGGGGCGATAGCCCTGACTAGATGGCTTGAGAAAATGGAGGCCGTGATCGACATCAGTGAATGCCTCGATAGCCAGCGGATCAAGTATGTTACGTGCTCACTGCAGGGCAGAGCACTAACCTGGTGGAACACACAGGTTCAAGCTAGGGGAAGGGAATCTGCGATACAAATGACCTGGGATGAATTCAAAGCCTTAATTACCGAGGAATACTGCCCCCTCAACGAGATGCAGAAGCTTGAACATGAGTTCTGGAATCATGCTATGGTGGGGGCAGGGCATGCAGCCTATACTGACCGATTCCACGAGTTGGCTAGATTAGTTCCACACTTAGTCACCCCGGAGTCGAAGATGATAGAAAGATACATTTGGGGACTCGCGCCTCAAATTCGGGCGATGGTAACTGCAGCTGCTCCTCCCACAATCTAGAACGCTATTCTGAAAGCGAGCGCTCTCACTGACGAGATGGTAAGAACAGGAGTACTGGGTAAGGGAGGGAGAAAAGGAAAGAGACTGGGGAAACAAGTCGGTCTGGTACTGGAAAGTTTGATAAGAGGGCCAAAACGACCAGAAACTTTGTGGCCGTAACTCAAGGGACGAAGGAGTTCACGGGACCGCACCCCAAGTGCAACAAGTGTAATTGGCACCATCCCCCAGCAAAGCAGTGTCGGGAATGCACGAACTGTAGGCGCTTGAATCATTGGGCGAAAGATTGCAGAACTGCGCCAAACCTGGTCATGCCCAACAATGCGGTTAACCCCGCCGGGAACGCCAGGGCATGCTATGAATGCGGAGGTCTTGATCACTTCCGAAACAAGTGTCCCCGATTGAACAGAGCACCGGTCAACAAGGCAATAACCAGCAGCAACTGCTGGCTATAGCTGGTAATCCAGCCCAGGGAAATCAAGGAAATGCTGCAAGAGGACGTGCCTTCGTCATTGGAGCTAATGATGCCCGTCAAGATCCCAATGTCGTCACGGGTACGTATCTTCTCAACGACCACTTCGCATCTATATTGTTTGATACGGGAGCAGATAATAGCTTCATATCTTCTGATTTTGCACACATGCTTGGCTTGAAACCGAGTAGGCTAAAAACTAGCTTTTCAGTAGAAATGGCCAACGGTAGATTTGCACAAGCAGAGGAGATCATTAGACAGTGCTCCATAATATTAGAAGACCATGCCTTCGACATAAATTTGATACCTTTCGAGTTAGGGAGCTTCGACGTAATTGTGGGGATGGATTGGTTGGCGAAGCACGGAGCAGAGATCGTTTGTCGGGAGAAGGTAGTACGAATCCCCATGCCTAATGGGGAGGTACTCAAGATTCAAGGAGAACGACCAGGAAGAACTCTGAAGCTTATTTCCTGCATGAAGATGCGACGATGTCTACGGAAGCAGTGCTATGCACTCCTGGCTCATGTTGTAGAAAAGAAGAAAGAAGGCATCAAGTTGGCAGATATTCCTGTGGTGCGAGATTATCCGGAAGTATTTCCTGATGATTTGTCAGGATTAACTCCTCTACGACAGGTAGAATTTCGTATCGAGTTGGTTCCTGGAGCTACGCCGGTAGCAAAAGCACCATATCGATTAGCACCCTCCGAAATGCAGGAACTCTCCAACCAACTACAAGAGCTATTGGAGAAGGGATTCATTCGGCCGAGTCATTCACCATGGGGAGCACCGGTTCTATTTGTCAAGAAGAAAGACGGGTCATTTCGTATGTGTATCGATTATCGCGAGTTAAACAAGTTAACTGTGAAAAATCGATACCCTCTGCCCAGAATTGATGATTTGTTTGATCAACTACAAGGAGCTTCGTATTTCTCCAAGATTGATCTTCGTTCTGGATATCATCAACTGAGGGTTTTGAGGACGACATACCGAAAACAGCATTCAGGAGTCGTTACGGGCACTATGAGTTCTTAGTCATGCCGTTCGGGCTGACTAATGCACCAGCTGTGTTCATGGATTTAATGAATCGAGTGTGCAGACCATACTTAGATAAGTTTGTAATCGTGTTCATAGACGATATACTTATCTATTCTCGTTCAAAGGAAGACCACGAGAAACACCTTCGAGCAATTTTGGAATTGTTGCGGGAAGAGAAGCTTTTCGCCAAATTCTCGAAGTGTGAATTCTGGCTTCAAGAAGTAAAGTTCTTGGGCCATGTGGTTAACAAGGATGGAATCCATGTAGACCCCAGCAAGATTGAAGCGGTAAAGAATTGGGATACACCCCAAAAACATCAGAAATCCGACAATTCTTAGGATTGGCCGAATATTAATGACGTTTTATTGTGAATTTTTCAAAGATCGCACATCCGTTGACCATGCTAACTCAGAAAGACAAGAAGTTTGATTGGGGACATGCACAAGAATAAGCTTTTCAAACGTTAAAGGAAAAGTTGTGCAATGCTCCAATACTGTCTCTTCCGGACGGAACAGACGAATTTGTGGTGTATTGTGATGCTTCGCATCAATGATTGGGATGTGTGTTGATGCAGAGAGGTAAGGTGATTGCATACGCCTCACGACAACTAAAAGTGCATGAGAAGAACTACACAACCCATGATTTGGAGTTGGGCGCTGTAGTTTTTGCACTTAAGATATGGAGGCACTATCTGTATGGAACCAAATGCATCATCTATACCGACCATAAGAGCCTTCAACACATCCTAAATCAGAAAGAGCTCAACATGCGACAACGGCGATGGTAGTAGAATTACTTAGTGACTACGATTGCGAAATCCGATATCACCCGGGGAAAGCAAATGTGGTGGCTGATGCCCTCAGTCGTAAAGAACGCGTAAAACCATTACGTGTTCGAGCCTTGGGATTGACTATTCAAACGAACTTGAAAGCTCAAATCCAAAATGCGCAAACTGAGGCTCTAAAAGAAGAAAACCTTGCGGGAGAAGAATTCCGAGGATTGGATAGACAGATGAATCGCAAGGATGACGGCGTACATTACTTCATTGATCGCATATGGGTTCCCAAATGGGGAGATGTACGTACATTAGTCTCGGATGAAGCACACAAGACTCGATATTCTGTTCATCCCGGTGCAGACAAGATGTACCATGATCTGAAGGATCTGTACTGGTGGCCGGGTATGAAGAAAGACATTGCTCTATATGTGAGCAAATGTTTGACGTGTTCCAAGGTTAAAGCTGAACACCAAAAACCATCGGGATTATTACAACAACCCAAAATTCCTGAGTGGAAATGGGAGAACATCACAATGGATTTTATCACCAAACTCCCGAGAACACCAAGCGGGCATGACTCGATATGGGTCATAGTAGATCGATTAACAAAATCAGCACACTTCTGGCCTATCCGAGAAGAATATAAAATGGATAAGTTGGCAAGATTGTACATCAAAGAGGTTGTGACAAGGCATGGAGTGCCAGTGTCAATCATATCCGACCGAGACAGCCGATTCACTTCACGCTTTTAGCAGACGTTGCAGAAAGCGATGGGCACTCGACTGGATATGAGTACAGCCTATCACCCCCAGACTGACGGCTAAAGTGAACGCACAATACAAACACTTGAGGACATACTACGTGCATGTGTCATTGATTTTGGTGGTAGTTGGGATACTCATCTACCGTTGATAGAGTTTTCCTACAATAACAGCTACCATACTAGTATTAGGTGTGCACCATTCGAAGCGCTGTATGGTCGAAAATGTAGATCACCTGTATGCTGGGCCGAGATTGGCGAGAGTCAGCTAACAGGTCCTGAAATCATACAAGAAACAACCGATAAGATTTTCTTAATCAAAGATAGACTTAAGGCTGCTCGAGATCGCCAAAAGAGCTATGCCGACAACCGTCGGAAACCGTTAGAGTTTAATATTGGTGATCGAGTGTTACTTAAGGTCTCTCCTTGGAAAGGTATAGTTCGGTTTGGAAAGAAGGGGAAGTTAGCCCCGAGATACATTGGACCATTTGAGATCACAGAGAGGATCGGTCCAGTGGCATACCGATTAAGGTTGCCACAAGAGCTTGGCAGTGTGCATGATACTTTCCATGTATCGAATCTCAAGAAGTGCTTAGCTGACGAATCACTTCACGTACCTATTGAAGACATAAAGATTGATCAAAGTCTCCATTTCGTGGAGGAACCTATTGAGATCATGGACCGAAAGGTCAAGAAGCTGAGACGTAGTAAGATACCTATTGTTCGTGTAAGATGGAATTCCAAACGAGGTCCAGAGTTTACATGGGAACGAGAGGATCAGATGAAACTCAAATATCCTCATCTGTCCGAGGATGACACTTTGGACCTAGCACCAGTTGAATTTCGGGACGAAATTCTCTCAACTAGGGGATACTGTGACACCTCACAAAATCAAGCAAAGAAAATTATGGATTACTGTCACATTAGTGTGACAGTTCAGATGATACAAATGGATTTAATGAACAAAGTTTGGAAACATTCAAGATATTCCCAAATCAGAAAGAAACCTAAGATTCTTCTTGTTGAAGATCATGTGGTGAATGTGATGGTATGTAGCAACTGTCGCCAGTAGATCGTCAATCGACATCAAGCTCGAGAACTCATCGTGTGTATTGATTAGCCTCACGTATGTTCATAATCTATGTATCATGTTAATCGAGTTATCTTCATGTACATGTTCCATGTGTGTTAATTATCTGTACGTATTTATTATTTTTATATGTATATGTCATCTTAATGGATTTTTCGTATACTCGTTTATAATAAGAATAATAATAATAATAATAATAATAATAATAATAATAATAATAATAATAATAATAATAATAATAACAATAATAAACATAAAGTTCAAGGGGGGTATTTTAACAATTCTGAAACTTTAAAAGAAATTACATAACATAAAATAATAAAACACAAACCGCAGGGACCATTTATGTAAATTTTAATTTTCAAACCCAACCCCCGCCCAAAACCCGATTTTCCGGCCATCTCCGGCGCGATTCCGGCGACTCTCCGGTAAGGGCCAAAACACCAAAAATAACCCATTTCGAACCTCACAAACCGATCGAACCGTTCCTTGGACCCCAATCGAACAAAAAGCCAACACAAACACGCGTATAAACGGTCAAACTAACGGCTAATTTTTCCACTTTATTCCCGACCAAATCAAACGGCTAAATCACCCACTAAACGCCACTTTAATCAAATTGATTCAACATGAACGTTCCTATACACATTTCCAAAAGAATACAACCTGAAATCACACCAGAAACACACACAAACACTGAAACCGATCATCATCATCGTCGAACCTGCAACTTTACCCAACACCAATTTTAAACCACATTCAATCCAAATTGATAAAGGGCTTTTGTTTATCATCGACCCAAGAAACTGTCTGTGCAATTAATTGAAGTATCATCAACAGATTCAACTCGAACCAATTTCATCCCTGTCGCGACCTGCAACTAATCGAACCCCAATTTTCGAGCATTCTAACCTACAATTGACAGAGGGCTATTGGTCTATAGCATCGTTTGAAGCTTTCTGTATGATTAATTGGCTTTTCATCATCATTTGATCAACATTCGAACTTAGGGCAACTGCGGCTTGTTCATATCTGATTTATCAACAATCCAATTCCAAATCAGGTAATTAAATGCATCACTACACTCGTTTATACATGGTTATCAAAAGCTCTATGAATTTAACTATTATCAAAATCGAATTCGTGTTCAATTTGGCTAAGATCGAATTAGGGTTTATATGAATTTGGGGAAACTGGGCAAATCAGGTTTAAAACATATTGGAACCGGATTCTGTCGCGGCCTTGTGCCTTGGTTCACTGGTTGGTGCGTGGGATATTGAGTTAGAGGTCCCGGGTTCGAACCCGAGCCTCTGCATTTTTTTTAAAACCCTTTTTAAGCATCTAAAAATTTCACAAAAATTCCTAAAAATTATAAAATAAATTTTATAAAATCCTTTATTTTAAAACTCATAAAATTATTTTCTGTAAATATATTTTGTTTATAAACCTTAAGAATATCTATAAAATATTATTTGAAAATATTATAAATAATCATTTTTAATAAAAATGGACACGATATAGCGTATAATCATGAAATAATCACTAAAATCATAGAAATTATATACAAATTAAATTACGAATGTAATTACATGTTATATTTTTGTACACTCAAATTAATAAATTATTATTGAATTATACGGTAAATAATATCTATTCCAAAGATTACAAAGAAAATATATACGAGATATAATTAAAACATTAGCAGATGTTAAATCTTAGTATCACTAAGTTTAAAATCAAACTCAAATATATATATATATAACTAATCATGGGCATCAAACCGAACCGATTCGAATTCAATCAAACAAATCTATTCACACTGAGTATGTTTTAAAGGATTAGTTATAATCAATAATAGGTATTGATCGTATCTAAACGTGCATTGCTTGATTCTGTGAAGTCTTTGTGCAATACATCAATTCAAGGTGAGTTTCGTGGCCCCTTTTATGCTTATACAAGTTTTCAATGTTTTCAATCAATGGGGGAAAAGTATGCTCACCCGTTTTCAATGCTGTACACTGTATATTCTGTTTTCATACTTGGAATCAATGTGATACTGTTTGCATGCATACATGGTGTTATTCTATGATTCTTACAACCATTAATTCCCGGGTTTGGGAACCAACGGTTAGGTATTGGTAGTACTACTAGGTTGACACCCCCACCCTCGACAGATCGGTTTTACTTGTGAGTTACCGACTACAGCTGCCAGCAATCAGGCCATGGGTGAATATATTCCGTCAGATTTATATGCATAACGTCATTAGGTTTGGTTGTCTTTAAACACATGTTATGTGGTTTGTGCTTGCAGTATGATTCCATATCAAAATCTATACAGCATCAATTACATGTTTTAATTTAAACCTGCGGAACTCACCAACATTATGTGTTGACATTTTTGAGCATATCTTTTCAGGTGAACATAATCAAAGAGGATAGCTAGTGCAGATGCCTTAGCAGAGACTCAGGATTTCAATAAATTTGCATATGTAATATTTGTCGTTTGTTTCCGTATTTGAACATTGTGTATTTGGATTTAGAATCAATAAGACTATGATATTCGTGGAACTGACTAACCACGACACAAGTCACCATTGTGTCGAGGGACGTCATGACACGAGAAGTTTGCATGTATTATATCTCTGTATTTATACCAAGTGTTATGACGATCCCGTCCGTCTCATCCTCGTGTTTCCGCTCTAAGCGAGGGTGTGACAATAACCGTCGATTGATGGTGTGGCATAGTGCGTCATCTTCATTTCTCGTCTTGATTAGCCATGTCTCCTTCGCATGGTGTATCTTTGAGATGTCTTCTTCGATGATTGTTGCTGCTTGTTGTGGTCTTTCACGTAATCTTTGTCAGAAAAGTCGTTCAGGTTCCGAAAGAGGTGAAACAAGTTCAGGACTAGACGAGTCGGACATACACTAACTTAGGGAAGCATAACTAATCTAAGGCTTAAATGAATCAGGCAAATGTAACTAAACTATCTAAGGCAAACTAACTACAATGTCAAAATGAATTTGAACAAAAAATATTAACAAGATATAAACAGGACAGTCAAAAATTTAGATTGTCTTTCAAACTTGCCGTGTGTCCCCGGCAACGACGCCAAAAACTTGATGCGGTGTGAAAGTATATGTATTTTAATAAATGATTTTTGCACAGATTCAGTTTTAATTGGTTATTACTACTACTATTTACACACACAAAAGGCAAGTGCACTATCGTGAGGTAATATAGTGATGGTAAGAACTGAGTATCAATCCGTGGACACACTAAGACTACTCAACAACCTTTATGATTGACTATCAGATTTGATTTTTTGTTTAGTAAAATGATAAGTTGTATTGATGTAGATTAGGGTTTTAGGATTTTAAAATAGAAATACAATTAAAATAAAATAAGTTGAAACTTTTGGATTTTGAAATCAAGGGATAAATGCTATCATCCTAACTTGGATTACACTTATGTAACTGTGATAAAGTGGTGGTGTGATTAAAGATATTGAATAGAGTAATTGTGTTAACGTTTATAAAGATGAGCTGGTGCGATTTCTCGTCTATCCGCTCCGTAGTGACCAGGACCACGTCAGGTTGAGATTTACTGCTTAGATCAAGGTCCTAGTAATGTAGGTAAATCTTTTGTGTCCTTTTCGACATACGATTTCTGAAAACATAACTTAATGTTAGAAGAGAGTTGATCAAGTTCCTTTCCAACATACCATTAATTTTAGAAAACCATAACAATTACTGTAGATTTCTCAGACTAATAAAAGGGAACCCGTAAATGATCAGAAAGTTAAGGTCTTATGATTTCTAATAACCATCTCTAGTTAATTAGCCATAGTTTGTTATGAATAAAAGTTGATCATACGTTTTTCAATCGTGTATGACAATCACAATTACAAACCATAAACTTATAACCCCCCGTTCAAATGTAGGTGCTACCCATCGAAAGTTTTCCCAAGACCACCATAACATTAACACAATATTTATCACACCATTAGTTCATCACAAATTACATAAGTTTCATCCAAGTAGGATGATAGTAAGAGTTTAGCTCATAATGAGCTGTAATATAACAAACAACATAGAAGATAAGTATGAATTCATCGGTAAAATAGAACAATCAAACCGATGATCCACAATGGATGATGTTTAGACAATCCCGAGCCTCTTCCAAGTGTTGAATGCACCTCCCGAGCCTCCAAATGATCTCTAAGACTTGATTCCCGAGACAATTCTGCAGAGTATCACCCCACCAAAAGCTTGCCAAAATGATGAACTTAGCCCTCTATTTATAGGCTTCCCGGAGTGCTTAAGCACGGCCCCGTGACAAAAAGGCACGGCCCCGTGTTAGTACAATGCTTATGAAAGTTGGTCGGATCGTACGCACAGGAGTTGTCGGGGCACGGCCCCGTGACAAATTGGGCACGGCCCCGTGAAAGGGGCAAACACGACCCTGTGACAAATGGGGCACGGCCCCGTGACTGCTTTTGGGGAATAGTACTTTTTGTCCTGTCAGATGTCCAATCACGGGGGTGTGCCAAATTAGCACGGGGGTGTGTTTCAGGCAAGGCATGGGGGCGTGCTTAATGAGGCACGGCCCCATGCTTGGAATTTTAAGCTTGGATTTCTTCAATTTCTTGTCCAATATGCTCCTTTTATCCGTCTTGCCCTTCACAACACCTGAAAACACAATTAAATAATTTTAAGTACATAATCATCAAATTTCGGGAGATATCGAAGAATAATTGATGTGCTTTTGATAGTGTTTTTATGTATAATTTGGAGCACATCAGTGACAAGTTTCAAAAAGCCTAAGATAATTTATATTTAAAGGCAAATGCACAAAGTGTCTATAAGAGGAATATTTAAGTTCTCTATTATGTAAGTGACACGATTCTTCACTAATGACGACTTTATTTATATTCTCTTACTTATATTTCAATAGGTCTAAGAAGGAGCATTGGAACACATACAACGTGAATCGATCAAGATGTTTGATAGTAGCTAGGGTTTATAGTCGACCCAATTACTACAAAGCCAAATCAAGACTAGAAACTAACGACCCACTCATTCTAGCACACAAGCAAAATACGAGTATTATACGTTGTACCCTTGTATGACAAATATTTGAAATATTGATGGGTTTCTTGTCAAGATTAAACTACCGGGGATATATGAGCTAATAATAATTATTATCTTATTTATTTAACGAATTAACTAATATAATAATAACAGTCTCATTTATTTAATCAGGATTTATCAGTAAACATTATACTAAAGCAAACCCTAAAAATTGAAGAATGAAAAAATGCACAATACGGATCGATCAACAAGATCATCATATAAACACAAACCCTAATCACTAGACCGAGATAAGAATTCCGGATTCATGAAATACACATGAGACGATAAGAACTATACACAGGGCAGGATAAAACTTGTATGCTAGTATGCTACATTGTTAAAACTTAAAAGACCCATATTGTTGCATCCCTTTCAGAGTTTCAACCTTTTTATTTACTAAATTCAGTCCTGAAGGCCCGTAGTTGTAGTTGTCTAGGCCCATCATTTCCAAGCCCAACACTCAAATTGTCCAATAATAAAGGCAGCCTATCCATTGATTATGTAACTTCTAGAATAGTTGCACAAGTTCTTCCAAACTTTAGAATCAGTTACAGCCTACAAGCTTTCTCAAATATCCAAAATAGCTACTTAAGCACTGCAATTACAATTTAATATGCATTCGTGATTAAATTTTATATAATACTAATTATCAACTTATATGTGTATTATGAGTTGTACATAAGCATTAATAGGTTGTATCCACTTTGGTTTTTTTCTTTTAGAATTTTCTTACTTTTAAGTTTTAACCAAATACTTTTAAATCTTTTATAATTTAACACTTACATTTTACACTTTTCACTTTGGTTCCCTATAATTTTCATCTTTTATAAAATTTTTGTTCTATGTTTCGGTTTAAATTTTACGAGTTATCACACCACAACGCGCGATTCTTAGATCGACTTAGTTATTCTTTTAATGTTTACGTTTCACGTGCGGGGCAATGTTTTTTACATTTGCTTTTATTTTTCCCATTTTTATTTATTTTTAATACGAGTTTTTCTATTGTTGGTGGTCATTGTTAATGGTGTAAAATTGATGCTATTTGTTACGGTTTTACGCCCCCCGCTGCAAGGCGGGGGGCTTAATACTAATTTAAATAATACTAATTACTAACTTATTTATGCATACTGGTTTGTACATGATGCTATTATTGTTGTACATTAACAAAGGAGGCTTTCTTAGTTAATTTATTTGTATTGCTTTAATACTAGTGAGTGAAACCCGGGCGGTGCGACGGGTGTATAAATATTTTTAGTACTTTGCCTTTAGCTAACTTTTTTTATTGTGCTAACTCTCATTTTGTTTTTTTATTTGATTAATGTGGGATATCAAATATATCTATATTACTATAGATATAAGCAAATTTTTAAATAATAAGTTGTTTATGCATAATCACTTATACCAAATATAACAAAATTGTTTTTAAGTATCTTAAAAATAGATTAAAATTATAATATTGTCCAAAAAGTTATATTATATAGTAGTATAGATATATATATATATATTAAGATAACCATAAATATAATAGTGATACTTTAAATTTAATTAGAAAATAATGAAGTACAAGTATTTAAAGTTTAAAAGGGGTATAACAGAAATAAATCTTATGACATTACATATTAAAGCTTACAACTCTTCATATGTCATCTTAAAAATGATGTAAAATTACAAATCTAGTCATAGTTTTTCTATTATATAGTAGCATAGATTGGATATAGATATAGATTATTGCTAAAGATTTGATTGGTTAGCGTGGTTAGACCTTTGATTTCAAAACAGTTTACATATGTTCGAATCCACAAGTATCTCTTTTTATTTCGTTTTTCTTTTTCTTGTTTTAACTCTTTATTTTTTCATAATTATTTTATTTTTCTTGAGTGTTTCGTCTCAATGTTAAGTTTATTCACGCTACAATGTGCCAGATATTAACTCTTTTATATCTATGCCAGACGTCATAACTTTGTGTCTATATTTTACATATTTAACCGCGTTAATTTCATAGACTCAGCACACACAACAAGGTTCACAAACACTTCGCATCCCGCATGCTTAATTTCTAGTTGAAAATGACTTGCATATATTTTTAACACGATTAAACCTGTTATCAGTTGCAAAGATAACAAATGGTGTAGTTCATGAACTGTTCGCGAAACAATTATCGAATAAGATCTCTTTTCGTGTTCATTCATTAAAAAAACTTTTCTTTAATTATTCACGAACACTTATCGAATATAAACGAAAACAAACAAAGACAAATGAACACAAACAAATTAACATAAAATTTAAGAAATTTGTTAAGCTTTAGATAAGTTGTAGTTGAAAATGGACAAACAGGAAATGTTAGCAAAGAAATATAGTATAACTAGGGTTTCATATTATTAAACATGAAAACCAGTAAAATAAAATTGTAAAATCTTTAAACGAACAAACACAAATAAACATAAACGAACACAATACCGGACATTCACGAGCATAAACGAACAAACATGGCCCATGTTCATGTTTGTTAATTTAACTTAATGAACATAATTTTATTGTTCGTGTTCATTTATTTACTAAACGAACGAACATTAACGAACTTATTGCCAAATAGTCCACGAACTGTTAGCTGAATGTTTATTCGTTTACAGTCCTAATTAGACTCAATGTTTTGAAAACCTAACTAGACACATGTCCAACCAGTTGGACAACTTTTGAAAACAGACGATTTTCTTGAATTTTGTTGTTATACGATTGTTTCTTATTGTTATAATTTTTAAAAAATGGATGCATGTGTTAGGAATCAAGCGGCGCAGCGGAACCAACACACAAACACACAAAACGAATAACACGTAAAAATAAAACAATAAACGACACAAGGATTTAACGTGGTTCGGTCGGTGTGACCTACGTCCACGAGCTGCAACTAGGGTTTTATTATTTGTTCAGTACAAAGATTACAAATACATGGCAGGGTATATATAGAGACTAATTAGGGTTAACAATTTAATGAACAAGAAAACTAAACATGGGCCCAAGCCCAAAGCCTTCACAAACCCAACAATCTCCCACTTAAAGGCTTTGCAATAAATTCTAACCCGCCATTCAAGTACAAAGCAACCCAGTCGTCTAGTAACTTCAATAATCTTCAAACAAGTCTTTCAAGCCTCCAGTTCCCAAAGAACAAGATAGGATTCATCACATCTCCTAGTTACAGCGACCCTCATCATCACATACCAGAAGGGTCAGTTGAAGCTCCCCCGAGCTCCAACTCAGTCGTGGCTAGTCCCGTCAACAACTCATCATCCATCTTAACCGGTTGGACATTCCACCGGATTCAAAGATACACCGAGGATCACCATCACTCTCCAAATTCAGCATTTCAGTCGTAGTCTTCAAAACCCAACGGTTCTTTGTAACTGTACTCGATACACGTCTCATGATCCCACTGTCATCGAATCCCTGAATGGTTTAGACTTTCAAACACGTTCACCTAACATCCCTGCTCCAGACTTCATGTTTGCAAAATGAACTCTCTTAGCACCAGATTTAGCAAACCAGATTTTGTCATGCTTAACCGGGACGGTCATACATCCCTCAGCAGGTACCTCAACCATATATAATGACCCATACTTTATACCACGAGCAATAACCAGATTACCATTGATCACCCTCTATTTACCACCATCAAACCTCACTTTTAGTCCTTGTTCATGCAGCTGACCAACTGAAATCAGTTTCTTCTTCAGCCCGGAATCACCCTGACATTCTTTATGTTCCATGTAGTACCTAATGAAGTAACCAGATCAATATCACCCATGCTCGTTACCTCAAGTATCTCATCATTAGCTAATCGTACCTTTCCAAAATCACCATGTTTCAGATTCACCATCATTTTTCCATTGTCCATGGCATGAAACGAAGCCCTGAATTCATGACCCAAGAGTCCACACTGTTTTCCATACTGAGTATCAATGCATCATCATCAGAAACATCCCCCGCAGCAGTGTTCAATTCTTTCTTATTCGGACATTGACTCTTAACATGTCCCACCTCATTGCAGCTCCAACACTTCACATTCTTCCTAGGTTTAGATGAATTTCTTCCCCGACTCCCACTGTTCCTGTTATTACCCCAACCCCTGCCAACATTTAGTAGTTCACTATTAGATGATTCACCCAAGTTCCTCTTCTGACTTCTTCACCCATAATTAGATCTCGAATACCATTAAGGGCGAAACCCATAGTCCCCACAGAACTTGAAATTACAGTCATAGTTCCAGACCAACTATCAGGCAGAGATGACAACAGTAGTAGAGCCTGAACTTCATCATCAAACTTAATTCCAACAGATACAATTCGTGTTAAGATTGAATTTAGATTGTTAATGTGATCAATCACTGAGCTTCCTTCTTTCATCCTTATGTTCACTAGCTCCCTAATTAAGAACACCTTATTTGCTACAGACGGTATCTCATACGTATTTGACAAAGCAGTCATCATACCACGAGCCGTGGTTTCTTTAATGATGTTAAAAGCAACATTTTCATCAAAGCCAATGTAATAACCGCACGAGCCTTCTTGTCCTTTGATTTCCAATCAGCTTGTTCTATTTTCACAGGTTTTTCTTCTAGTATCATATCTAAGTCCTTTTGACATAAAAAATGCTTCTACTTGCATTTTCCATCAACTAAAATAAGAACTGTTAAATTTTTCACTCACAACATTCCCGTCTTCAGCCATCTCAATAGAAAACAAGAAGCAAAATTGAAACACTGAACAGACACAATAATGGCACGGGTCTGAACTTGATTACTGTTCTACTGAACACTATCAATTGATTGATTTGCTCCTACAAAAAACCTTTGCATACAAATCTAAACCTGAATATATTTTTCTTTCACAAAACACGGTTCCCCAAATAGTTGATAATAATCCGTCAAAAAAATAACAACTTGAAAAACACAAAAAACCCTAACCTTTACCTGGCGAAACCAAGAGTTTTTCACCAAACCCTAATCGCCTGCTTCAAAGGATTTTAACTTGATATTTATAGTTTTTCATCAAACCCTAATCGCCTGCTTCAAAGGATTTTAACTTGATATTTATTTTTATCACAATCGAATGTAACAATAAAAAAACCAAACATATTTCTAGCTTTTCTTTTCTTTCTTCAAGGCTCAAAGCCCAAGGTGACTCCACCTCAAAAAACTCTATCACGTGGACAAGAATATATATATATATATATATATATATATATATATATATATATATATATATATATATATATATATATATATATATATAGAGAGAGAGAGAGGGAGGTTCCCCTAAAAAATAAGTTTTCCCTAAGAATACTAAGAAGTAATCTTAGCTTTCTAACTATCTAATTAAGGGCTAGGATCAAAGTGTAGGAAAAATAAGTAATCAACGGTAGTTTGGGTATTTTATAATATTACCCACAATTGTTGACTTTTTAAAAATTCCCCCATTTTTTTAAATGCTAATAACTTTTTCATACGACATTATTTTTTAAATAAATTACACCATAAAATCAATCATTTTTTTCTTTAAATTGAGTATAGTATTGCTATATTTTTTTACAAAAAAATCAAATTATGTGAAATTATGCTACATTTTTAACGTTTTGTGTTGTATTTCATAAAACAGCATAAAGTTGTGATGTATTTCATAAAACAGCATAAAGTTGTGCTATATTTCATAAAACAGCATAAAGTTGTGCTGTATTTCATAAAAACGGTACAATTTTATGCTGTATTTCATAAAAAATAGCATAATTTTGTGTAGTTTTACGTCAAACAACACAGTTTTGTGATGTATTTCTTGAAAAAAGCACAAAATTATGTTATATTTCATGAAAACATCACAGATTTGTGTTGTTTTGCGTTAAACAACACAATTTTCTGCTGTTTTGTCAAAAAACACAATTTTATGTGATTTTTAGTAACATGTTTTATGTTGTTTTACTTCAAAACAATAAGGTCTCATGTGTTGTTTTATGGTGCATTATGCCAAAATATCAAACAATTAACATATAAGCAACACTTTCTTTACTATTTAATGTTCACTATTTTGCGTTAATATAACACGTTTTGTGTTGTATTGCTTTAATACAACAATCTATGTATTGTTTCGTTTCGTTTTTAACAAAGAAGACGTTGTGTGTTGTATTAACTCAAATATTTGTGTTTTCAAACGTGTTGTTTTATGACAAAACAACATGAATTCTGCTCATTTACCGCACAATCTAGCACTTCAAAAAATTCAACACAATCCAACATTTAAAATAATTCAGCACAATCTAGCTAGCACGTTAAAAAATATAGCACAATATAGCATATCAAAAAAATCTAGTGCATTACATTCGAATTTGTGCTGCATTTTGATAAAATACAAAAAGGACTGATGAGTTTGTTTTAGGACCATAACGTCCTTTAACCCTAATTTGAAGAGTGTCACATGTTATCTCCTTATTCATTCTTAGCCTACTTAGGCAAAAATTATTTTTTATTTGAACCTCTACCTATATATATATAATGACATTCAATTGAGAATCATAAATCTGTAAATAATCAGAAAGAACTACTTTGACTCTTATACTATTTATTAAATAAATATATAAAAATATTTGTAATTTTACTACTTTTAAGATAAATTTTTAAAAATCACAATATCTATAGTATTTTGATAATGTGCATCAATGCACATACATTGTATTGCATATATGAACATTTTAAAGTTTTTCTAAAAATTGAGGAGAGAGATGTTAAAATGAAAGAAAAGATTAAAAAATAGAATCAGACCATCATCTTTTAGTATTATCAATTTTATCGAGATTTATCTCCACTGCTTATGTGGTTTTTATTAGTTCTTTACATATTTATGGTACTCAATAGAATGCTTCCATATATATATATATATATATATATATATATATATATATATATATATATATATATATATATATATATATATATATATATATATATATATATATATATATAGGACAGGGATCCTATGTTAACCCAAAGTATTCATGAGAACTCTTTAACTCTTTCATAGCCATTGATTTAATATAAAATAATTAGATTTCAATTGAATGGTGTAGATCATTTGAGGATAAATTGGTCATTTTCTTTATGACCTTTTCCTGCTTTATTTGTCAGATTAACTTTAAGTCAAATCTTATTTTTTTACCAACAAGTACACATCATCCATACTTTCTCTTTCTAAATAGTCAAAACCATAGAAACATAATGGATTCAAACCCATTTGTTCTTGCTAAAAAAGTAATGGAGCTTCATGTGTATCATCTTCTTCACCTTCAAAAAAACCATCTCTAAAACCTTACACAACCTTCTCTTCCACCACCACCGAAACTTTTTATTTCGTTGAAAATAGGGAGTCGTCGTTGTTTCGTCGGGGTTGATCAAGGCTATGGAGATGGTGATATTGCTAAACCACATCACAAGGCCACCGAATCAACCCTACCTACTACGATGTCTCAGATCTGGATCAAATCAACCTAGATCTTTCATTAATTGACTTACATCTCTTCTCCATAAATGCAATCAGGTGTGTTTTTGGGCTTTGTGTAGACATGGATTTTTGTTGTTAGGTTGCCATCTGTTCAACCAGAGTTCGCAAGAAGAAGA
>CM044016.1:45044634-45127134 GCA_024085815.1 Flaveria linearis | reverse complement strand
AGTATGTTGCTGTTGATGGTGAGGTTAGATCATTTTTTTGGGTGGACAATGTTTTGAAGGTAAATTATGATGCTTTTGGCGATGTCTTGGCATTTGATGCAACATACCAGACAAATAAGTAAGTTTTTTTTGTTTATTCAGTAATAAATCATACTTATTTATAATTAACTTCTTTTATTTCAGGTATAATATGATTTTTGTTCCATTCACCGGTGTTGATCACCATAAAAAGTGTGTAACTTTTGGTGTCGGGTTGTTGTATGACGAGACAATTGAATCTTACACGTGGTTACTCAATTGCTTCGTTAAAGCCCATAACAACAAACAACCAATGTTGATTCTTACGGATCAGGATGCGTCTATGAAAGTAGCGGTCAATGCGGTTTTTGACAAATCAATACATCGTTTGTGCATGTGGCATATCACTATGAAACTTCCATCAAAAGTATTATATTCTTATCATTTTAAATTTACTTTAATGTCGTCATTATTTATAAATATCGCATTCTTATATTGATATTCTTAGATACATAGATCTGACTTACATATATGTATGTTCTAAATATTAATCTTTACGTATAAGGAATCACCCTATTTTTTTGTGTAGGTTACTGGGAACAAGTTGAATAACACTAATTTACGTGCATCTATTCATAAGTTAGTTTGGAACGTGTACATGAAACCATCTGAGTTTGAACGTTGTTGGATTTTGCTGATGGAAGAGTACAGTTTGCAAGATCACCCTTGGTTGTCTGACATGTTCTCCATTAGAGATCAATGGGTTCCTGGTTATTTCAAAGATATACCCATGTGCTGCTTAATGAAGACTACCTCTAGGTGTGAAAGTTCTAATTCTTATTTTAAAGTCAACTCAAGTGCATCCAATACTCTTGTTCAATTCTTGTTGTGCTTTGACTCTGCGATGGATGGACAAAGGTATAACCAACGTTTGTTAGAATATAGCACTTCAACTACCGTACCAAAACATCGTACTTCTTTAGCAATCGAACGTCACGCGGCTGAGATTTACACACGCAACGTATTTTAGAAGTCTAAAAGGAAATACATAAATGCACATCATTATGTTACATAGTTAATCGTGAGATTCTGGATGGAACCTACGTTTATATGATCGCCCACGAAGATAATAGGTCGGATATTATCAACGAGTTCAAGGTTAACACTTGTCTAAACTTTTACATGTTTTCATATGTTTCAATTTATTGCTGAATTGTATCCTTTTGGACATTTATCTAATCCAAATTTGTTTTATTGCATAGGTAACGCTTAAATTACTTGACAACTCAATTACATGTTCTTGCATGGGCTTCACGCGTATTGGTTATCTGTGTCGTCATGTTTTTTGTGTGTTTAGACACCATAAAATTGACAAAATTCCAGATCAATACGTGCATGTTCGATGGAGAAGAGATGTTCTACCTAAACATTTGTTTAGTATTGCCAACCGATATGGTGTGAATCAAAGTAAAAATTCAATAATTAGACATCGTGTGATGGAAAACATGCAACAATGTGCTGATTTGTTAAGACATGACACTGAGCGACTAGCATGGCTTGACAAGCATGTGGAGAAACTAAAGCAAAAAATATTTGATGACTTTCCAGTGCAGCATGCTAAAAATAACATTGGTGTTGTAATTGAAGAGGTGGTAGGACAATCCGAACCAAAAAATATTGAAGTCAATGCTCCGCAAGGTATAAGAAACAAAGGATGTGGTACAAAACGAAGACTAATTGGTCCAGGGGAGAAGGCAAAAGTCAAGAAAAAAGAAGCTACAGGTTGTGCAATTTTTGTCATAGAGTGATAAATGATCACGATTCCAGAAACTATCCCGAAAAGAAGAAATTGAAGGATAAGATGGACCAAGGTGATATTTCTGAAGACGCATCTCTTATGGAAGACGAAACAGTTGATTCTGACGATGGAATAAATGACGATTGCGGAGATTCTGATGCACTTTAGTATCATTATTAATTGGCATACACACACATATAAGATTTTGCGTTAACATAGTTTCTTATAAGTTTGTCATTTTAATTATGTTTGTAATTGGGTAATGTTTTACGCACATTTGTTACGGATGGATTATATTTCATTGATTTAGGTGTAACATGATAAATGATTTGTTGGTCCATCGTTATTTATTTGTGTATAAACAATCAACATATTTGCAAATGCTTACATATAAGTAAGCAATATATATGTTAACATAAACACATGTAAACATATATGTAAGCGTACAATACTTTTACATATATGTAAGCAATGAATATGTTACAAGTGTTTATAGTAAATTTGATATATTCTTACATATAGTAAATTTGTACACACCAATTTTTAACAATTTTTTTCAAATGTTTACATACATGTAAGCAACTTATATGTTAACAGATGTTTATGTAAGCATATATGTTACCAAACATCATCATACTGCTTTTTTATCTCAAAACAAGATGTATTAGTTCTTTATATGTACACCCATTTAATGTAAGCATATACAGATACGTAAACAAGCTTTCACCCGTGTAAGATACAAATCCCATAAGCATAGAACATACAAACTTGTAATTCAAACATCAGATATTATAACATATGAACTGTTAATCATTCAAATTTCCCAAAAGAAGACTTCTTACAATCCTATTGGTTCAACAAAAAAAACCAAAAATCATAAAGATCTAATCTAATATATGTTTTCATTCACCGTGTCTTCTGCCTCCATCATTACTTTTTCGCAATATACGTTAATATCTGACATCAGAATTTTAAAAGCATACTTCTTTCTCAAAGAAGCTATTTTGTTTTTCTTCCTCTTTCCATCACTTGGAAATCCGCAGTCCCAGTTTTTCACATGATTACCCATGTACATTTCCATATGCCGCATGACGAACACTCCACAATCCACATAGTTCTTTGATGTCGCCCATCCAATTCTTAGTTTTTCTGGTTAACATTACTCGATTTGACTCCACTTCGGGTGTCCAATTGATCGCAGATAATACACAAAGATTTCTTTCTGCAAAACAGTTTAAAGAAATATTAAAATTAGTTTATACTTAATATAATCAAACTTAAATAGCTACATAAATGTAAAGGAAATTTCTAACAACTAACCACTTTGAGAGCTGTTGACTTTTTATTATAATCTGGATCATCGACAACATTAACAAAACTTTCTTTCTCGTTCATATTATCAATGATCGTGATACCTGGATATTTGAAATTAAAGCATATCAAGTAGTAATGATTTCCTTCTAGAATGGGGAACATCACAACGTCAAATAGTTTCACATCTTCCACCTTATCACATTCTCGAAGAAACTCGTTCCAGTAGGAAGAAAAGAATCTAAACCGTTCCTCAAAGGTTTCTTTACTACTGTGCACGATCCATCCTAGATGCACATCAATATAACAACAATTTATGTATTAATAATGCATAAAGTCATTTATGATGCGTTTGTACATTAGTATTTTTCACTTACAAATGCCGTGGTCCCACAAAACATATGATAGGGTGAACTGGCACTTCTATATCTCTCATCATAATTCAGCACCTTTGCCCAACAATCAATAACATCGGTGTACAATTGCTGACCAGGTTGTAAAGAAGTAAGAAGGTACTGTGTTGTACCATCCCCTTGTTTTGTACCAAATATGAACTTTCTGCATACACCAAGTAATATATATAAAGGTTAATGTATCCATATTGAATTGCATCTGAATCTGAGTACTAAAATGTACATAATCAAAACATTTATAACACTGTTTACATATATGTATCCACTGATTACATATATGTATCCATCTGATTACATATATGTATCCATCTGGGTTCAAAAATTTTTCAGATCTAATAAACAGTAACAAACAATATATATGTATCCACTGATTACATATATGTATCCATCTGATTACATATATGTAATCATATGTGTTCACTGATGTACATAGTAACAAACAACAGTAAATGCATATCAATCTGTGTACTAAAGGTGACATAATCATAACTTTTAAAAGAATGCTTACATATAGGTATCCATCTGTGTTCATATATGCACATACTAACAATCAATAATAAATGACTATCAATCAAGGTACTAAAAGGGACATAATGAAAACATTTTAACAGAATGATTACATATAAGTATGCATATGTCAACAGTGATGTACATACTAACAAACAGTATGAAATGCATATCAATATTTGTACAAAAAGGGTCATAATCAATATATTTTAATGACTGCTTACATATATATAAACATCACTGTACATATATGCACTAACTAACAAACAACTAAGAATAGTCCTTACATATATATAAACATCACTGGACATAATGAAAACATTTTAACAGAATGATTACATATATGAGGGTACAATACTCATAATCATACATATATGTATAGTTTCAAATTAATACATACCTTTTCCATCATCCGTTTCTTCTTTTCTCTTACTCCCTTTCTGTTGAACATTTTTTGTTGTTCCAGTTGGTGAGGTAGTATCTGGTTAAGATGTTTTACATGGTAATTTGATTAGTATCATGTTATTTACATTCATTACTTATTGTTTACATACCTCCTCTGGCATTCTTTCTCTTCTTTGAACTTAATCCTGATGAAGCTTTATTGTCTTTTGATTCAACTACACATACATAACTAAGAATATCATACATGTACTATGATGTCATTGTAAAATTATACATATATATAATAATCAAAATAAAATACCATTCGTTAGGCTCATAATTTCCTTTATTCGTAACAGATTCTCCTTTACTTCTTGTATCACCTTCATCTTATTGATATCACTTATCTTTCGATTTGCCACTGTTAACGTAGAATAAAAGAAATTTCGTTTACGTAGAACAGTGTTCTTAATTAAGGTATTTAAATATACAACTTACAATAGGTCGCTTTAATTTCTTTCGTATCAATACTTTTTTTACCAGCTCTCCCCTGTTTCGATTCAGTATGCAATCCTGTATTAACATGATTCACATCAGCAATTTAAAATTCATTTAAATACAAACACACGGTAAAATAGATACTCAGTTGATTAATTGATAAAAAACACATGATTATAATTAAAAATGATATTAACCTTTCATTTCTGATCCTTCTTCATTATCTCCAACAATGATAGGATCAGATGATGTGTTTTTAAATTTATTAAAGGTATAGTGCAACGCAATTCTCCCACTTTTCCTCCTACTTCCGGTTGACATCTACATGAAAGGTAGTTTAAGAATAAAAAAGAATAGCATAGCAATCAAATTATTCACAACTAAAAGGGACATAATATTAATCTTTTAAAGGCTGCTTACAAACATGTATACATTTGTGTACACATATGCACACACTAAACAACAATAACAAATACTATCAATGTCACATCTCAATACTTGATTACGAACACATACAAATAACATTTTAAATCTGGGTACTTAAAAAGCCCTAATCAAACTATTTACAGTTTGCTAACATATATGTACCATCATTATTTACATTCTGATTACTTCATTGTCCATAATCAAAGCATTTTAAATATTGCTTACATATATGTATCCATATGTGTACACATATGTAAATACTAACAAACAAAAACAATTGAATATCAATCAAACAACTCAACACTTGATTACATACACGTATCAACAAAAATTTTAAATCTGTGCCCTAATAAAACATTTAACAGTTTGCTTACATTTACGTATTCAAATTATCACACTTACGATTTAACAAACTAATAAGGACAGGAATACATATGAACAATCACCTATATTTACATGAATGTTCCAAATTGATTTTGATATGCATACTTGAAAACCCATACTCAAACAACGCGATGCTTACATATACGTATACAGCTGTGTACACAGCAAGAAATCCCCAATTGTATAGCATAATATTTTACATTACCAATCCGAAAAAAGCCCTAGCATTTTAGTGTTGATACCATAACATAATGATGATTAATGTTTCGGAACCCTCTAATCGATCAATCGTTTTCATCTAATCACAACATTTTCTACTTTGATTCGGCCGACATTGATAAAAAATACACATTATTGAAGTTTCAAATCTTCTTAAAGAACATATACTGTATTATGCAATCACAAATCACTCACATTTACATATTACCTATCTTCCATTCGATTTCTATTAACAAAACACATACCTTTTTGCCTCTGTTCTTCGCCGAAAACCTTCTTCGCAACAATCACACCCCTTCAACTATGTTGATGCCGGATTGAAAGAAAGTTTCAATCTTTTTAAATTTCTCCAGAGAAACTATCACCAATTTGGAGTGATTGGGCGAAATTCGGGGGATTTGTTATTAATCGTATTAGTATTGGCGGTTACATACCAAAAGTAGTATTTTGTGTTGCCTAAACTACCCTTTTGGTAGATTAATCTGAATAAAGATTTCTTAATTAATTACAAATTTGCCACTTTCAATATTAACCATTGATCTAAACTAATCAATGGCTCACAAGTGGTTTTTTTAGTTTTCTTAATAATAGTGGTTTTCTTAGGAACCACCCTATATATATATATATATATATATATATATATATATATATATATATATATATATATATATATATATATATATATATATATATATATATCCCTGCTCTTGAGTGGGATATACTGGGTTTGTTTGTTTGGTTGTTTGTTTATATATATATATATATATATATATATATATATATATAGATTCCCCTAAAAAATAATTTTTCCCTAAGTAGGCTAAAAAGTAATCTTAGCCATCTAATTATCTAATTAAGGGCTAAGATCAAAGTGTAGAAAAAATAAGTAATCAAGGGTAATTTGGGTATTTTATTATATTACCCACAATTGTTGACTTTTTAAAATTTCCCCCTATTTTTTAAATGCTAATAACTTTTTCATACGACATTATTTTTTTAAATAAATTACACCACAAAATCAAGCATTTTTTTCTCTTTAATTTGAGTATAGTATTACTATAGTTTTTTACAAAAAAAAATCAAATTATGTGAAATTGTGCTACATTTTTAACGTTTTTGTGCTGCATTTTATAAAACAGCACAAGGCTGTGCTGTATTTCATAAAACAGCACAAGGCTGTGCTGTAACAAGGTTGTGCTGTATTTCATAAAACAGCACAAGGCTGTGCTGTATTTCATAAAACAGCACAAAGCTCTAGGTTTACTTTTTAGAATCGTTAACGAACAAAATCACCGTATCAGTATTGAAGCGAAACAAATCACACAATCACAATCAACCGTACAGAGTCATAGATAGTTAGATACACAGACCTTGGGCTCTTCATCAATGGAGGATATGAGATCGGAGAGAAGATCGACGTGGGTGTCCTACTAACCGAGAATAAAATATGAATTTCAACATGACCTTTTAATAATTAATTATTGCTTCCTTATATTGTAGAATATTATATATATGTGGCGAAAACATGCAAGCTTTAATTGTCTTTTCGTCTCCAATATTTTATTTAGTTTTTTAAGTTCATAAAACCTAAACATGTTCAGAGCGAATAAAGAATACGAAGTGTCTTATATTAATATTAAGTCATAAACTTACTACTAAAGCTATTGAGAATAAACAATTTCAAAAGGTTAATCAACATAAATAATGTTATTTAAGTTGAATCCAAACAAATGATTGACTATTTAATAAACAGCACATTGCATTCGAATTTGTGCTGCATTTTGATAAAATACAAACGGGATTAATGAGTGTGTTTTAGGACCATAATGCCCTTTAACCCTAATTTGAAAAGTGCCACATGTATCTCCTTATTCCTTCTTAGCCTACTTAAGCAAAACTTATTTTTTATTAGAACCTCTATCTCTCTCTCTCTCTCTCTCTCTCTCTCTCTCTATATATATATATATATATATATATATATATATATATATATATGCTTTCTGCCTTTTCTTTCGAGCACAAAATCCCAAAGTGAACCAATTTGTTTTTTTTTTCTTGAACGACACAACGACCAAGAAGAAAAAAAATCTTTCTGATCTTCTTTATCAAACACAAACTCCGGTTCCAATGGACATTCTCAATCGACCAAAACTGTTGCGAATCGTTTTTCGTGCAACATCCGTGCGTTCAACGAGCCAAAGCTCTGATACCACTTGTTAAGAATCAAGCGGCGCAGCGGAACCAACACACGAACACGCACAAACGAATATCACGCGAAAATATAACAATAAACACACAATGATTTAACGTGGTTCAGCCGGTGTGACCTACGTCCACAGGCTGCAACTAGAGTTTTATTTATTTGCTTAGTACAAAGATTACAAATACATGACAGTGTATATATAGAGACTAATTAGGGTTAACAACTTAATGAACAATAAAACTAACATGGGACCAAGCTCAAAGTCTTCACAAACCCAACAGCTTGTACTTGCTTATCAAATATAATATTTAATTTATTGTTACGTGTTTATATATACATGTACGTATGTGTCAATTAAATTTGATGAGCGAAACTATAGCCGTCAAAACCTATTGTGTTGTGTTACACGGGCCATATTAACATAACACGTTTCAACATGACTAGTGACCTTGAGCACGAACTAAACGTGCCATTTTGGTTAATAAGCACAAAAGTAATTCGTAGAAAGTACTATGTTAAAACTTAGATACAATAAGCACAAAATTAAATATTACATCAAAAATAAAAACATTACATGTATATGGAGAGAACAAGCTACAACTAAACACACATACAACACAAAAGCTTAAAAAATAAAATTCACAATGACATACAACCTAATTTTGCTTGTTCACATGCTAATCATGGTACATTATTTGTTCAACAACGTGTCGGAATCGTAACACTACAAGCTGAAGCAAGTTTCTTGGCATTTGGAGAGGTGAGGTAGGATGAATAATCGGGGTTCGTTTTGAACTCACAAAAACAAGGTTATAGTGCTTTCAACTTGGTGCAACAATCATTAGATGGTCGGGAGCCGGTAAAGAGGGGCCCAACGCACATATACAACGTTAGTGGATCGCAATTTGGTTGAGCATCAGTCCTCTCGATGTTGCAGGCAAGAAGCATCATCGCCAAAGCGCATAAAATAGCTAAAGAAAATTTATTCATCTTAGCTTCAAAGGAAATCAGAAGAGTCAAAACATGAGAAAAGAGAGATGATAACTTGTGGTTGTTTCAAATGCATCAACTCATGGTTTATAATGGTTATCAATAGTGATATGGGGCTATTTAATGGTTTAATTAATATGGTCATAAGTTTGAGAAGCCCATAGTGTATTTGGCGTAAAAAATCAAAACTTAGATATAATAAGCACAAACGTAAATCTTACTTCAAATAAAAACATTACATGCATATGAAGAGAACAAGCAACAATGAAACACACATACAACAAACAAAAACATCAAAAAGTAAAATTCACGATGACATATAGCCTTATTTTGCTTGTTCATGTACTAGTCATGGTACATTATTAGTTCATAAAGTAAACATTTCTTAGCAATTCGTGGGGATCGTAACGCCACAAGCTGTAGCAAGTTTCTGGGCATTTGGAGAGGTGATGTATGATGAAAAACTAGGGTTCCTTATGAAGGTACAAAAACAAGGTTGTAGTGCTTTTAACTTGGTGCAACACTCGTTAGATGGCTCGAAGCCGAAAAGGAAGGACCCAGAGCATGACACCAACATTTGTGGATCGCAATTTTGCTGAGCATTAGTCTTCTCGATGTTGTATGCGAGAAGCACCATCACCAAAGCGCACAAAATAGCTAAAGAATATGATTTCATCTTAGCTTTAAAGCAAATCTAAAGATATAAAACTTAGAAAGGAGATATGATGATTTTTGGTTGTTTCAAATGCATCAACTCGTGATTTATAGTGGGTTTTCAATAGTGTTTTGGGGCTATTTAATGGTTTAATTAATTTGGTCAGAAGTTTGGGAAGCTCATAGTGTCTTTGGCATAATAAATTGAACTTAAAAGTCTCTTAACTATGTGTGAAATTGATATTTGTTAGATCTCTCATCTCTAGCAACGCGTATTGTCATGAGTCGTCTCACAGGATATTGTTTCATAACTAGAATCGATCGGACGGTAGGATCGAAAACCTGTCATAGGACTGATCTAGTTATGCCTATTTGGGCCGTTATCCAGTTAAACTAGTCAGACCGGTGAATCATGTGAAATGGACCAGTTGGTTGGAACGGATTTTAATATTTTTTTAATTTACTAATCTAGAATCCATGTATATCTATTTAAAATATAATGTTTTATTAAAAATACAAATCGACGACAAAACATACATTATTTTCATATTTTGTTGCAAATTATACATATATTTCTCCTATTATTATAACATCATCATATTCAACTAATCAATAATCAGACCAATAGACTAGTAAGATGATTAATTCATCGTCAGATCAATATCTAAAAATATTAGATACAAGTCTCAGTTTCGTTCTACCATTCACTCGTTGAAGGAGCGGAAACAACTTCCAACCAACTAAAATGAACAATAAATATTATAACACAAGTTTAAACCCTCAAAATTCTTTAAAATTAGGCACATTTCGAATTCATTGATTAGTAATTAATTAGAGTTGTTTAATCCCCCATGTCTCCATTAACGATGTGTTGTTGAACTAGATGTTAAAGAAAGAAGTTAAAACAGGGATTGCACGGTTCTTCTCATGTTGATGTTTATATATTGATCTTTAATTAAGAGTTTTTTTTTTTAGAAAAATTTGAATTTCTAGTTCGTTGAATAAGCAGAACCATATATAGTTATATATTGTAATATGAATAAACCACTCAAGTATGTGTTAATTCTATGTTAAGACTGTGTTATGACGTTTACTTATATAACTAAGTTTATTTGTATTGTATTCTATCGTTTACAAGTTACACAATAATTTTTTTTAATTCAGAAAATAAATTCAAGAAAAAAATTGCAAAATCATTTAAAATGTATTAAAATGCATATAACCCCTTAGACTAAGTGAAAGATGTGCGAAAATAAAATGACTACCACATTCAGCCACCTCACTCAAATTGAAATTTCTGGTGTACCTATGTGGAGTGTGAGTGACTGAGTGCTGTGAGTTTTTATTTTTTTTAAATCCGTTTTAAATTAAATTAAATGCAATATTAAACAGTGATTTGATTATGTATATTTTATATTCAATCAATATAATCTATTTTGTGATATTATTAATCAAAACAATTTTAGTAACTTTACGTTAGAAAAACTTTTTTTTATTAACAACAATATAAACAGTTTGTTAAAACTATTAATGTTTTTTATTTTTCAATTCATTTCTGTTTTTTGTTGTGTTCTTATGTTGAGGGGCTGGTTTGTCAATATTTGAAAGATGAGGATTGTAGCTGATCATGTTGATAAGTTCAAGGGCTGGTGGAGTGCAGCTGTGTTGATATTTGGCTTTAAACGGGAGCTAGAAGGTTCTTTGAGATTAACACAAAGAGAAGAGAGTTTTTGAGATCTAGGGTTTTCTTATCTGTTTCAAACCCATTCTTTCATCTTCTTGGAGATCTTCTGCATAATCAGTGAAGTCAAGCAACTCATCGTTGCTTGTCTTAGTAGTCTGTGTTTCAGTTTTCTCAGTTGATGTATTTGTCTCAGAATCATTCTTGTAAGGTTAGATCTCTTCACAATCGATGAGATCTGATTCTAGTTTGTAACTGCAGTTGATTCTTTGTTGATCTTTAAGTCCAGAAAAGTTAATACAGTTAGATTTTGATATGTTTCAAAATGCTTAATATGAATAAATCTAGACACTTATACATAAACTAGCAATGAGTTGTTTTTAAAAAAAGTGATATAAACTTTTATAATATTTTAACGGGTTATTAATGTATATATAAAAAATAAATAATTGTATCTTTTGTATTTGTAATAATTTTGGTTGGTGAAGTTTTTTGAATTGCTAATTTACTATACTTTAAAAGTCATAAAGCTAATCATTTAATCACGGTATACAACTGATCAATACATCATGGCACACAGTTGACAACTATACTTTAAAAGCGATCTGTAGTTGAACTTCATGGATTTTGAGATGATGTCGATACCGACAGCCGAATAATCAACTGCTTCTTATTTCTCAAAAAAATGCAACACCTTCGCTCTTTAGTGTCAATGACTCAGGTACGTTCCTACCACTCAGATTCGGCAAATCATTTTTTTTTGTATACATTTTGGTGTACAAGTTCAAACTTAATGCAAAATAGGAAGATAGATATAATTTAAGCTATGGCTTAGTAGCCGATTTAGATTTAGTCATGTAAGATGTTAATTCACGAACCAAATTGTATTAGATGAATAGACGAGGTCAATTTTAATTCATTTTGCTTGTCAATTTAACATTTTCTTGCCATTTCACTTCATGTATGTGTTTAGCATATTGATTGTTATAAATAATAATCAACACTTGGCATAGAGATGAAACTGCTTAGAGGTTTGTGGTGACAGTTTTATTTCTTGGTGATGTTCAAATATTTTGGATTTCATGAGGCTTTAAAGAGGTGTTTGGATATTACAAAATTTAAGATCTTATTTATGAATCAATATTAGTTAATTAGTTCACCTCTCTAATGCGTAATTTGTGTAGGCAAAAGAAGTCTACGCCCTAATAACATGTTGGATGAGATACATTAGAGCATTCACATCCAATTTTTTATTTTCATACTTATAATTACACTAAAAATCACTACTCCTTCTCACTCCTTTCAATTACATAATATATTTTATACCTTTTTCATTACATTTTCTCTCTTCTTCACTCACAATCACTTTTAAAATATTAAAAAAATTTCAAGGGTTGAACAATGAATCTTTAAATTTACAGATATACAGTAACATTTTCTCTTTCCTCCACTCACAACCACTTAAACAATTCCATATAATTTAAGAACTCCCACTTACATAATTTTAACTGGTCAATTCATGCAGTCTTTTTCTTCGGTAAAATAAGGAGGCCTTATAACTAATAATATGCAACTTAACATGGTTAGGTCAGTCTAACATGTTTTCATCCTTACAAGTTACCTATTTTAACCCGCTACCAAACCACCCTTTGGCCCTTTCTAATGTAGTTGCTGATAGAAAAAAATGAGGTATAAACGTAAATGTTGTCGATGGAACTATTCTATAATTGCACTTAGATACCATTGTTGTCGAGACTACATTTTGTTAAACAATAAGATTTGATTACTTCTACAAAGAATTGAATCCAAAAAATTGCCACTTTAATGCATTAAAAACATAAATGGAGAATAGTTGTTACAATTTGTTGGGTTCTTTTGAAATCACAATTACGTGTTTACTTTCGCTGCAGATTTCACTTTGAACAATACACCATTCAATGCTTAGAATAATGAGATGCAATTATTGATTAAGCAAAGGAGCCCATAGCGCGTGGGCTTTTGACAATAGGTTGCTATATAAAAAAAACAAGAAATGTTATACAAGTAATAGACTTTTTCTATAAGAATAAATAACTAAATAAGATATTTTCATGAAATTATGTTAATATTTGTGATTTTTAATAAATTTTCTTTATATAACATTTTATATTATGTAAGTAATAATAATTTTGTGCCCAATAAGGCCTAGATCTTTGGGTGATAGGTTTCCTCTGGAATGATGGGTGGACAGGGTCAATAACGTTGTTTATGTTCGCTGGCGTGGTTGGCCTTTCGCTAATGGTTTACCAAGATGACCGGACTTAAAATATTTGTTGGTTGTTCAAAAAAACATATATATAATTTTGTGGATGTGTTACTAAAGTTATTCTATGGTTTTTAATTTTCTTAAAATCATGTAACCGGTACTCAAAATTTAAACAACAATGTAAAACCATAATGGTTGTGCGGATGCAACTCCTTGAAAGTCCATGTGTATTTATGTAATTTAAAGAAAATTATGTGATTTGAATCATATATATTTATGTGATTTAAAGAAAATTATGTGATTTGAACCATATGTATTTATGTGATTTAAAGCAAATCAAAGTACTTGAAATTTTGTCACTTCAATATAAAAGGCATCTAAGCTCCATAATTCGACTCATAGGCGTTATTTTAATGGGTTGGAGTTGAATCCAAAGTCATTTTGAGATAAAATAATAGTTTATTAAGGTCAAGGGTGGGAGTCTTGCTCTTGTGTAAATTAATTATGGTATAGTTAGATATATAGGGTATAATAACTAGGGTAAAAATTATTTTTCTTGAAAAACAATTTAAAGTAAAATCTAGTCATTAAAAATATATTGTTTCAGAAAAAGAGTTAATTACACAAATGCTACAAATGCTAATGTGTTTGCCTCTTATTATCTCACCTTTAGAGTTGAATTTTAAAAAAAATTATATGATGAATTTGTGCAACAGAAAAGAAAAGTGTTGTTTGTTTTTTCTGCAGCAAAATATTTACAGTCTACGTATCACATCTGCAGACATCTGCAGGAGAAAAGATGGACCAACCATCTGCAGTCTACAACAAGGACAGTGTCTGTTTTTTAATCTCTGCACACTGCTAAAATCAACTGATGGTAGAATACAGTGGTGCTGGACGACGGTGAAGGTGATAGATGGTGGGTGGCGGCGGACGGTGGCGGCGGTGGACGGTGGCGGCGGCGGACGGTGGCGGCGGCGGACGGTGGCGGCGGCGGACGGTGGAGGTGGACGGTGGTGATAGTGGAGAGTGGTGTTGGATGTGAGTGGTGGTGGATGATTGTGTTTAATCCTCTGCAGATTTTAGAATATTTTAAAAGTGGTTGTGCCAAGTCTGCACCATACAGACTCACGCAGACCTTTTTTTAATGAAAAATATTTTAAAAAATAAATGCTCTGCAAACCTTAACGTCTGCGCGTGGTCTGCACGGCGCAGGCAAAAGAGGTCCAGAAGAGTTTTTTTAAAAAGAAACACCCCCAACTTCAATTAAAATTTCAATCTAAATGCCATATGAAAAAAGAGGTAGCCGACGACTTGCAGGAAGCTCAAAACTTGATAAAAACGAAAGAGCGCCATAGACCCATAGCGGACCAAATTGTTACAATTTAACAAATTTTTAGTAAAAGGCAGTCTTAGAGCCAATGTTACTACAAAACGATAACCAACAAATGTGCATTAACTTAGAACCGAAAGTTGTGCCTAAGGTCAAAGACTTTCTATATAATTAGCCCCTTAAGTTGATAGTAGTAACTTAGTTTCTGTTGATGAAGTTTCAACCGCATAAGCTTTTTGTTGATTAATTTTCCACTAATGTAACTCTTCAACTGTTGACACCACTACTAGAAAAACTGCAATAGATGACGCGCATTGCGCGTCATCTTTGGGGTCAGATGATGCGCAAATGCGTGTCAAGGAAGGGGTAGTCATAAATGATAGATGACGCGCATCCGCGCGTCATCTGTTTATGACGCGCAAAAGATGACGCGCATTTTATGACGTGCAAAAGATGACGGGCAATGCGCGTCAAGAAAGGGGTAGTCATAAATGACTAGATGACACGCATCCGCGTGTCATCTATGAAATTTTTATGACGTGCAATAGATGACGCGCAATGCACGTCATAAAATTAGCTGCATTTTTTAATTTTTTTTATTTTTAATAAATTATCTGTTGTTTTCTAAAACAAATTGTCGAATAACATTAAAAGCGAAATCCATTAAATACCAACAAAGTTTACAAAGGTTGTTAATTAACAACTACAAAGTATAAAACAAGTCCAAATTCAATTAGTACCAATACTAATACAAGTCCAATACCAATACTAACACAAGTCCAAATATATCATTTCAGGCCTACATATAAATGAAACTCGATACATAGCGCGCCCAATCTTCACGAACTTCATCCAAATCACCATCAGTGTATTCTTCTTTACCTTCTCCAACCTAAGACAAAACCAATTTCATCAAATTAAACTTGTCAGTTTTGACCCAAAAACCCCTTTATGTATAACACTTGTAATTTACTTGACTAGTTTATATTAACTATAAGGCAACCTCAAACTAAATCTATTGCACTGGATATACATACACTTTTCTTTAGGAAAATGATTTTCACTATTAAAACTTTAAAATGCATACAACAGAATAAGTAAAATGTCAAAAGCAGTTAATTAATGACTACTCCCACTATTCCATAACAGTGTTCCACTTCCGATCTAAACTGCCAATTACCACTAGCGATCTAAACTGCTAAACGCATTAGTAACAAGATTTTGGCCACTATTATAAGCCCCACCAGCCTCACTAACCCAAGCAGATGCTAAAGATGAAGAAGTTTTGAGTGTGTATTCAAGTTGCTTGAAAGTATCGCCGGCCTCATCAAGATAAGATGGATCAAGTATTCTTGCAGTCAGGTTCTGATCTTTCTCTGATAGAAATAATGGTGTAAAAATGTGAACTTTTTGGAATTTGATCATCGTAAGGATGTTTGGATACGCATTTTCAGATAGATCATGTGACATTGAATAACTAGGAAGCACTTGCAGTACTTACTTTAGAAGATCGCATGAAATGCAAATAACTAGGAAGCACTTGCAGTACTTACTTTAGAAGATCGCGTGAAATGCAAATAACTAGGAAGCACTTGCAGTACTTACTTTAGAAGATCGCGACGCCAAGAAGGTTCTAGATAAAAGCAATAATTTAGATCAAGATCTTTGAGTATTGTATTTTCATCTATTTCAACCTTGTCTGCAGAGCGCCCAAGCGAGGAACCTTTTAGATCATATCTTCTATGGATTCTTAATTCTGTGCAGAACATATTTCCCATCACTACAAACCGAAACTGTAATAATCATATACAACATATTAGGAACATCAATACAAAAATTGTATACAAACATGCTCCTCATTAATGCAATAGAAAACAAAATGTTACCTTTTGACCACTTGATGGTTTTATTCTGTGAAGACCAAAAATTTAGTTATGAGTGTGTTTTCATATGTATTCACATGACGGTGATAGTCTGGAAGCATACGTAGAAAGACCTACACATTAACACTAGTCAGTCAAGCATGAGAAACAACTGATTAGAAGGGTAACAGTAGAATTCAATATCATAACTATTAGAGATGCAAAATATTTAGAAATACATTATACATGCATATGATAGACTAAGATGTGGCAAGCCAGAGCTGACTTTAAACAGTCACGATCATTAAGGCGGTTAATGGTGGCAAAAACAGGTGCAGTTAACGGGTCAAAATGGGTAATTTATGTGCAGCTAAAGTGAGTTGGGTGGTTGGATGAACCACTTTATGACCACAGCTGACTATTTCAATAACAGTACTTTTCTGAAAATGATTTAGGCAGATTTATACACTAAAAATAAACTCTGGGTGAATTTTGACGTGTTCAACTCATTTGACCTACTTCTGTTATAGCTAGCTTTTTTTTGTTTTATCCATTTGACCCGTGACAAATCGAATAGAACCTGAATCAACCCATCCATCCATAAGTAATTGGGTACAAATGGCCACCATTCGAGACCACTATGCATATAACATGGATACCTGTACTTCAGATTTCCTAAATGTCTTAATCATGAAACGGTCCTCTTGAGACAGAAAAAAGACGCTGCCGCTTTTCCCCGGAGAAGAAAGTTCTCTGAGAGCATCATTGCCACAAATAGACATCATGTAGTCAGCAGCATCAATCTTAAACATTTCTCTCAAGTTCCTAGTGTAACAACAATAAAATAAAAGAACCATAACATTTCTAGGCTAATCACATTTTAACTTTAAATGTTCATCGGTTCAAAGCAACACGTGTAAAAAAACCATAACATTTCTAGGCTAATATGTACCTGATCCCAAGTTGTAAACTGAGCATTAGATCATAGCTCCCGTGACCCTTAATAATGGCTTCTCCAGGCCTCTTAACTTCCTTCACAAGTTTTTTCTGTCTTCTCATTTCTCTTTTAGAATTTGCCAAAAAATTACTATCAACCAAGCTCGCTGATTAAAATCCCTTGCATATATTCTCTTTCAAGAACTGGAGTCTTGGAATCATTCTCCCCACCAGAATCAGACACAAATAAAGCTAAATCATGTCCCATAACCTTTTCAATAGCAACCTCTAGACTCCATCTTCTCTCTAAAGAAACATTCTTGTTACGCGATTCATCCAAATTCAGAAGGTTATCCTTTGAAAACTTATCAGATATATTACGATGAGATGAGCGACTACCACCACCGATTTTAAAGAGTCCCAAATCGATTGAAGAAGCATGCTGAATACGAGAAACTTGGTTGACCTTTTGTAAATCAGACAACAAACCGCGTTTTCTCAAAGCTTTAAGGTATAGTTCTTGTCTAGCTGGCAACTGACACCCGTTCGGATAAAAGGCCCCTTTTCCATCTTTTAACCCAAATGTCCATGTACCAACATACCGACCGCCATCACTCCATGTATAAGCCGTCACTCATCGATCAAACACACAAAGTATTTCCCCAATTAGAACCCTAAATGACGAATTAAAATGAAAATCAACAACAATATACTATGGATTCACTTGAGGATGTATATGTACATTGAAACTGATTACCTTATCCTAGCCGATGGTGGTCGCGGTGGTGTGAAGGCCGATAGTGGTCGCGTCGATGGTGTGAAGGCCGGTGGTGGTCGCGGTCGGTTTGAAGCCTGGTGATGGTTGCGGTTGGTGTGAAGGCCGGTGGTGGTCGCGTCGGTGGTGTGAAGGTCGGCGGTGGCAGTGTGGTGTGACGGCCAGCGGTGGTCGTGTGGTGTGAAAGGAGAGGGCTGGCCGGGATTGTGGGTTTAGGGATTGAGAGTAGAAAGTGGGTTTATGGATTGAGAGTAAAAAGGCGGGTTAAGTATATAGATTATAAAAAATTTAAAAAAATGACACACGAAGATGACACGCAAATATGCGTGTCATCCTTTCTAAAAATATTTTAAAAGATGACAAATAATTTATGATACGCGTAAATGCGCGTCATCTTTTTTCGCGCGTCATCTTTTGCGTGTCATCTATTAACAGTTTTCTAGTAGTGTGCACACCGCCACTCGTTAACTGAAACAATGTGATGTCTCATTCATGTAAAAGAACAAGCTCTTATATGTTTTACATTATATCTTCATATATGAAAATCAAAACTTTGTTTCTCACATAGAAACACATTCTTGTTATATAAACTTTTTGTCTTATCTTTTTATATACGGATTTCGTATCATAATACACGATTGAAAAAGCTATCTAGAGATTATATTAGATATGAAGCCTGTATAAAATTTACTTTTTTTAGGTTTGTATATATAATACTAGTTTTAGTAAACCCATGTATTATACGGGTTGAATATATAAACTATTAAATAGAATAAAATTTTATTAATTATAAATCAATATTCTAATATAAAAATGATTAAAATTATGTATAAGTAAGTACTATAAATAATACTTTTTAATTTTTTTTCATTTTTTTCAAAAACAATATTTTTTTCAAAACAAACGTTTTAAAAAACAATATTTTTAAAAACTTTCTTATTATAACTCCTATTTTTAATTATTTTTGTTTATAAAAATTTGACTTTTTCAAATCACTAATTTTAAAATATATTATAACTTTAAAAAAGTTTGATGATTTAGAAAAAAATTATTTTATAAAATTTGTTTCTTTAAAAATAATATAAATAAAAAGATCTTTTTTAATTTATTAAAAACTATCTTAATCTAAAAAATTTAAATAATATTATTAGTAATTAATGTGATTGTTTAATAAGAGAGAGGAGCAAGAAAATTTTGATTAGAAAGAATGTAATGTTGTTACGTGTTTGATCGCGTAGCAATAATTCAATGGTTATTAACCTAAATGCCTGAATTTACATCCTATTTGTTGTGAAATGAGTTCACTTGGATTATGTTTGGTTTTGTAGTTATTTGTAGCTTAAGGAAGTTTATTTTGAGAAATACAAAGTAAAACACGAAACTACAGGGACTGAAGATACAAATATCAAAAGTTACAAAAAAACACGAAATGAGGTACACCGGCGTATCATACGCCGGCTAGGGACGTATAATACGTCGAGCGGCGTATTGCTTGACGTATTTGAGAAAAAGAACATAAAGTTAGACGTAGGAATATTGAGGGTGGCGTATAATACGTCTGGTAAGGGCGTATCATATGCCGAATGCTAACAAAATCCGGATTTTTGGAGTTTTCAAGTTTGTTTAAAATCAAATCAAACCAAATTCGAGGGACAACTTCCCTGCACGAAATCTAAGAAATTCAAGAAGATTTTTGGTGTCTTCAAGCTTCCAACTCATTCAAACCAACATTGATATCATTCAAATCAAGATTGAAGAGTTCAAGATGATGATGTGTAACTAGGCTCTTCTTGATTGCTTTCAGGGGAATCATTTATGCTAAGTAAGACTATTGATGTGTTTTAATTAGGATATTTGTTGAACTTGATCTTTGAATGTAATTCCAAGTTTGTTTAAGTTAATAGATTTTTTATAAATTAAGTTGCTTGTTGAAATTATTAGTGTTCGGTTTCCTAGTATCGTGAACTCATTAAAATTGATAAGTATCTTGATATAGAGGAGTTAATTACATTGTAAATAAGCAAGTTTTAAAAGTTTGATCCTTTGATATTACGTTAACCGAGAGTTGAAGTCTTGAGAATTAGGTTTTGGCAAACCCTAGTTTAAGTATATCAATTGTTGATCTTGAACAATTGAAAACCTGAAAGTGATTATTTTCTCATTCATTGGTAAATTCTTTTTCAAAGTTTGTTGCCTTTTGCACTAGTGTTCTTGAATTCATTCAAAGTTCCAATCTTTAATTTTAAAATTTGTATCTTTAAGTCAATGGAGTTTTGTTTGTTAAACACTTCTCGCAAATTCCCTGCGAAAACAAACTTACTCACCCTTACGCAATATAGGTAGCTAAGACTGGTAATTTAACTTGTTTTTGATCAAGTCTCGACAAACAGATCGGCGTCCCTTCTAGTTATTATTTTATTAGATTAGAAAGATTTGAATTAGTTTACTAAAAAAACTCTTTTACAATATATAAAATACTCTATTCATTTCAAATAAATTTTATAAAAAATGTGGAGAGAGAAGGAGACATCGTCTTAAAATAAATGAGGCTAAAGTCTTTGTTTTATCGGCCTTTTTATAGTCACCTCTCATGTTAAAGAAAAGACTATTAAAGATGTAATCAAAATTTAGCCCAAAAAAACAATAGTCAAGTATGCCAAGTATTCATCTTCTTTAATGGTTGTTTAAATAAAATAAAAATAAAAATAAATTCAAAGAAAACACTTTTTGAATAAAATTTAGGGGCGTTATGTCATCATGGTTAAAATTCTAATGAAAAGTGTGTTGAAAATAGGCGTCATCTAGAAAAGTCTTGTGATCACACGGATACTCATTAAAAGATGTAATGGATTATTGGTATTGATGGTTAGACTTATAGTATAAAATTTAAAAAAAAATCTTTTTGTTTTGGTCAATAAACCACCGTGAGCCTGACCACAAGAGCCCATCTACGCCCCCTCTCACGGAGAGGTAGCGTGTTGTTCACCACACCTCTCGACCAAATACACTCACGACCCGTTTCACAGAGGTGTTACAAACATCCAAAGAGTCATGGCATCATTAATAAAGACTTTGAGGACTTTTATTAGTATCAATGACTTAGAGACCCCACAATCAAGTCAACTTAAAAATAACCTAAAGATGAATTGTTTTTACTTTTTTAAAGTTGACTTGACTTAGCTTCCTTTTTGCATAAGATCGGGGAGGGGCCCGGATAGTTTCACAATTTGACATACAAAGTCTAATTATACACTATTTTACTACGGAATTTTATTACTAGAGATGATCAAACGCGCAAGGAGCTAGACAAATCATTACAAACCATTGTTGTTGAGACCGGATCGGACCGACCGGTTCGACCGGGATTCGGTGCCTGGTCCGGTCCGGTCTGGGGTGACTCGTTTTCTACTGGTCGAACCGGCCGGTTCGTCCCGAACCGCTGGTCGGACCGGGAAACCGGACCGGTTCGGACCGGTTTTAGTTTTTTTTTATTTTAACGGGTAAAAACGGGGTGTTAAACAATAAATTAGTACGTCGGATATACAAATATAGTTAAGTTTTATATATAACTATAAAATATATATATATATATAAATCATATATAAATTACTTATATTTAATTACATATATAAATATAATTAAAATATAGTTAAATCCAGTCCAATCGATCCGACCACCAAACCAGTAAGACGTCCGGTTCGACGTCCGATCCAATTCTAAAAACATTGGTACAAACATACATATCTATAAATTAAAACTACAACAAGAGGACAAATATAATTTGTTGTTGGGGTGTTGACATATTTTCTTTTCTGAAAAACATTAATTACATATTTACCCGAGTTAAATAATTAATTACACATTTTCTCTTTCTAAAACACATATATTTCTATTCTACTTAATCGCAATTGTCGGTGGGGGGATTTTTTTTTCTTTTTCTTTTTTTCTTTCTCCTTTGTTTCGGGTGTGGGCTTGAGGTTTGGGGGTAGCGGTTTTTTTGTGGGTTGTGCCGGTTCGTGCGGTCGACCGGTCCGACCGGAACCGGCGAACCGGGTTGAACCGGTTTTTTGAAAAAAAAATTTTATTTGACCGGGAACCGGTGAGGATGCCGGTTCGGTTCGGTGGTTTTGGCCCGTTTTCGGTTGAACCGGCCGGTTCGTGTGGTCGACCGGCCCGACCGGAACCAGCGAACTGGGTTGAACCGGTTTTTTGAATTTTTTTTATTTTTATTTTAATGGGTCCGACCGGTTCGACCGGGAACCGGTGAGGATGCCGGTTCGGTTCGGTGGTTTTGGACCGTTTTCGGTTGAACCGGCCGGTTCGTGCGGTCGATCGACCCGACCGGAACCGGTGAACCGGGTTGAACCGGTTTTTTGAAAAATTTTTTTAATAGAAAAATATTATTCGATATGGATTAAGGAACACCGGTTCGTTAATTTGGACAATGTTTACTTGAATGATATGTATTTTGGATGTTGTTTTGGATTAAGGAACACTGGTTCGTTAATATTATTGGCGAACCACTATTTGATTTATGGTTGTTTAAACTTTGGATGTTATATTTTGTTTTGGTTTATGGTTGTTTAAACTTGGGTTGTTGTATTTTGCTAAATTGGACTATGTTTACTTGAATGGTATGTGTTTGTAGTTTTATAAATATTTGGAATTTTTTTATATTTTTTTAAATATTTATGACGTCATCCGGTTCGTAATCCGGTCCGACCGGTCCGACCAGTGAACCTCTAGGCCGTCCGGTTCGTTTGCCGGTCTGGTTTTTAAAACATTGTGTGTTTTTATAGGTTTGTTTTGTGGGTTTGAGGTTTGGGGGTGAGGTTTTTCTTGTAAGTTTTTTGGTTTCTTAACACATCTTTTTGATGGGTGTTTTGATTACGTTCATTTATAGTATTCGTTGGCGTTGTCTTTCTCCGGGTTCCTACTTTCTTTCTTTCGTTATCGATACACTGTTAAGGTTTGGGTTTTCCTTTTGTTTGCTTTTTTTGAGGCTTTGATTTTCGTTAGTTTTTCTATATAGGACTGTGTTGCGCTTTGATTTTCGTCTATTTTGTTTATGGTGTTGGGCTTTGATTTACTTTTGGGTTCTGAATGTTCTTGTGTGTTATGAATTTGGGGTTTTGGTGTGTTTTACCTTGTGTATTTTGCTGATTTTATGGTTTCAAACCTTCATTTTGATTTTGATTTAGGGTTACGTTAAAACTCACATAGCCGCGGCAAGACGCGGGGCCCAAACCTAGTTTCATATTTACTCATTTTATTAAAATTGTATATTGATTGATATTGTATTTTTGCTTTACTAAGTAATATTTACACATTTCCTTTTTTAAAAACATCAATCACTTATTTTCTTAAGTTCGAGTCTTTTATATAAAAAAAACAACAAAATTACAACTTCAAATACAAAATTTTAAAACTTCATTTCAAAACAATAATCATCGATAATAAAAGTTATATCTCCAAGTACAAAACACAATCGTCAAAGTTTTAAACAATTATAATAACAAAACATCAATACTAAAAAATCTTTTAGTAAAAACAAGATAAAATAGTCATTAGTGTGTGTGTGTGTGTGTGTATATGTATATGCATATGTATAAGCACATATATAAGCACATGTATAAGCACATGTATATGCACATGTATATGCACATGTATATGCACATGTATATGCACATGTATATGCACATGTATATGCACATGAATATGCACATGTATATGCACATGTATATGCACATGTATATGCACATGTATATGCACATGTATATGCACATGTATATGCACATGTATATGCACATGTATATGCACATGTATATGCACATGTATATGCACATGTATATGCACATGTATATGCACATGTATATGCACATGTATATGCACATGTATATGCACATGTATATGCACATGTATATGCACATGTATATGCACATGTATATGCACATGTATATGCACATGTATATGCACATGTATATGCACATGTATATGCACATGTATATGCACATGTATATGCACATGTATATGCACATGTATATGCACATGTATATGCACATGTATATGCACATGTATATGCACATGTATATGCACATGTATATGCACATGTATATGCACATGTATATGCACATGTATATGCACATGTATATGCACATGTATATGCACATGTATATGCACATGTATATGCACATGTATATGCACATGTATATGCACATGTTTATGCACATGTATATGCACATGTATATGCACATGTATATACATATGTATATGCACATGTATATGCACATGTACACGTAGATGTACACGTACATGTACCACGTACGCGTACGCGTACGCGTACGTGTACGTGTACACATGTACGCGTACGTGTACGTGTACACGTACATGTACGCGTACGTGTACACGTACATGTACGCGTACGGGTACGTGTACGTGTACGTGTACATGTAGGTGTACATGTACACGTACATGTACACGTAGTACACGTACATGTACGTGTACACACGTACACGTACGTGTACGTGTACACGTACGTGTACGTGTACACGTACGTGTACCTGTACACGTACGTGTACCTGTACACGTACGTGTGTAGTGTACGCGTACGTGTGTACGCGTACGCGTACGTGTACGTGTATATGTATATGTATATGTATATGCATATATATGTATATATGTGTGTGTATACACACACACACAGATATATATATATATATATATATATATATATATATATATATATATATATATATATATATATATATATATATATATATATATATATATATATAAATAAGAAAGAGAAAATATATAATTAATTTTATGACTTTAGCGAATATGAAATTAGACAGGTTTATGACGAGGAAATATGTACAAATCCATTAGTTGATTTTCCCTTCTCATTTAATCCATAGGAACGTAAACGTCTTTATCTCCTTTAATACTTCTCTTGAACCCATTTTTTCTTCTTTTTATTGAATAGTTTTTTTATTTCACACTTTTCAAATGCATCAAATGGTTATGACAATAAGGGCGTAAAACAGCTTTTATGTAAAACGAATTCAAAATTTGTTCAATTCATTCCTTCAATTCATTTGCTTAAGATTTTAGAAGTTTAAGCGGAGTCGTGCATCATTTTTATCTCTTTTTACGCTTACTCTGGCAGCCGGAAACAAGCGGCAGTGGTCATCGGAACAACGACGGTAGCCGTCAGAAACCGGCTGCGAAGACAGCCCTACGGGTGGCGGTGGTGGTCGGATAAGAGTTGCTGAGATGAGAATGTTGATTTGGAGGAGATGAAAGTGAAGGCGATGTAAGTTTTTTATTCTATTAATCAAGATATTTATTATTAAATCCACCTATAAATTCAATTGTCATATCAGTATTTTAATTAAGTTTTATTATAGATAAATTTAATTATCATTAAATCACTTCATAATTCGTTAGAGTCCATTGCAAATTAAGATGGATTTTTAATTAATTTTATACTAGAAAAAGTACATTATAATAAACTATGTTTTGTCTTATATTTTAAAAATTACATCATTTTTAGCCAAAATAATGTGATAAGTCGCATATGACACAGTTGAGCGTTCTTTTTTATTATGTTTTGTATTTGTTCACATATCGACATAATTTGAATGGAAAAAAGTCGGATAGAATGTAATGCATTTGCATTCAAAATATACATTCAACGAAGTTTACGTTTAGACGTAAATTTTGCTCGCAGACGAATCCAGTTGATTGCAAATTATACATTATTACGCCACGACGACGTCGCTGCAACGCGTTGTGGGTATATAAGTAGTTGATTTTATAGCACAACTCATGGTGGTATATAATATAAATTGTTATCTATCCCCAAGAGACAAATTTTCCTATATATTTAAACAGCAAGTGAAATGAACAGTATGAATAGTGATCGCCTCCGTCCTCCTCTTCCTATTCAACATCTCCGGCGTAACCCCCAAATCCACCATCGAACCATGCTCCACCACCGACTCCTGCACCGCCCTCCTGCGCTACACCCTCTACACCGACCTCAAAGTCTCCGAACTCGCATCCCTCTTCCAAATCGACCCCACCAATCTCTGGGCTCGAACCGAACCCTAAAACCCAAATTGGGGGTGGTGGATTTGTTGCTGGAGGTGGAGGTCGACGGTGGTGGTTGTGTTGGTGGAGGCGGAGGTCGGGGAGGCGGAGGTCGGCGGTGGTGGCTGCGTTGGTGGAGGCGGAGGTCGGTGGTGGTGGCTGCGTTGGTGTAGGCTGAGGTCGGCGGCACCACCGTCAGATCTCAGGCCCCAAATTCCGGCAACGGTGCACCACCACCGGACAACCACCGCCCACCGCCACCGCCTCGAACACCTTTGCTATCAGTCCCCAAACCATCGTGGATTGTCAAATCAGAGGTAACACCAATGACTAACCTTTCTTAATCGATTCTGATACTTATTAGATTTGTTGCTGATTACTTTCATCTATACATACTTTGTTAATTAAAATCAGATTATCATAGAAATTCGTTGGAGCAAATGGAGTGTTGATTCCAGTATTAGGGCAATCTGGATGTTTGATTATTTCATTATGTCCTATGATTATGATCCTCTGGCATATGATACTGTTTTGGGTTTTTGATTTGTTCTTGAATGTGATACTGATTTGGGTTTTTGTGGTTGTTCTATTTTGTCTTGGCTTCCATTCGTTGGATCGTACGTTGGGTTTATGTCAGGCTGTTCTTTGGTTGTGATGATCCGAGCATGAACAGGTTGTTGTCCTGGCGTGGCAACCGTATGTGAATGGATTGCAACTAGAGGCGGCGGTCGGGCCTGAGCCAAATTCATATCCATGGTTGTCATGTTTAGCATTGGTATCAATTTGTACCTCTATATGTTTAAAATGTAGTTGAATGAACGGTAAGCAACCGTATTGTTCTTAATGATTTGATGCTTGCAACGAAAGTTTCCTTTGAGTTTGTTTTACGCTGTTCGTGAGCATTATAAACCGTAAGAAAATGATACTTTGGTAGATGGTTTATATGTTGGTTATGATTGTGTCACTCTATGATGAAGGGCATGGCTTAAGAGGTTGATGAATTTGGACGGTGTTTGTGACAACCCGAATTTTTTTTTTCTTTTCGGTTAATACTATCGCGAATTAATCCATTTTATTATTTAGTAAGATTAATAATAATAATAATAATAATAATAATAATAATAATAATAATAATAATAATAATAATAATAATAATAATGATAATAATAATAATGTTATTAATAATAATAATTTATAAAAATTTATTAAACTTGGATTTAATAAAGTCCAGGGGGTTATCTTGTAATTTTAGAAACTTAAATTAAAAGTTTTTCACATGAAATAATAAATCTAGTAAAGTTGAAGGGCCATTTCTGTAAATTTCTTAAATCCCAAACCACCCGCCCGTCGACCCCCTCTGTTTCTCCGGCAACTATTCCGGCCAACGCCGGCGAACCCCAAACACCCAAATAACGCGGCTTTTAAACAAATTAAAGGCTACCGACACCTTTGCGAGAATGATTCGAACCTGTTCCACCACTTTGATTTGAATATTACAATCGATTAGGTATGAATTATCTACCTAACACACTCGGCCGAAAGCTCCTCAATAATCGAACACTAAAACTAAAAATAATCGAAAGAAATCGCACATACATGATCATTTTGTCGTTTCAAATCTTCCACTAACCTCAATTTAGTATAAAAACACACAAACATATCGACTTGATTAACTCTCTCTGCCGAAACCTGCAACTCTACCAAAATCCATACTCCGAGCAATAATTACTGAAATTAACATAAGGCTTTCAACCATTACAATCATTCGAAGTTATCTGGAAAGTTAATTTGATTTTCATCAGTGTTTGATCCAAATTCGAGTTCAAGTTGAACCGCGACTTGTTCTTGACTGTTTATATCATCAAATCGATTCAAATCAGGTAATTAATTACATCTATACGTTCGGTTTATCATGAGGAATCATAGCCCTAAACTTAATTTGATTAACAACATCAATTGGTGGTTCAATTTCAAATCAGTTGAAATTAGGGTTCTTGATTTGGGGATTGATTTGGGTTTGTGTTTAAAGGAATTAAAAGCTATGTCTTAACGCGGCCTTGAGCCTTGGTTTACTGGTATGCGTGTGGGTGTGCGGATTGGAGGTCCCGGGTTCGAACCCGGGCACCTTCTTTTATTTTTTTAAAGCCCTTTAAAGCTTTTTAAAATTTCAGAAAAATTATAAAAATTATAAAAATAATTTTTATAAACCTAGTTTATATTTTTGAACACCAAATAATTTTCTGGATTTTTCTTAGTTAAATAATTGTTTTAAAAATATGTTAATAAATATTATTCTTGTTTAAACCTTACTAAAAATGAGTTTCAACTAAGAAAATAATTTCGGTTCAAACAATTATTATTTTAAAATCGTGGTTGCCTAAAATAATTGTTTAAATTTTATATTTAACGCTGTCATTATAAATTATTTCTTTTTAGATAATAATGGGACTCGAAAACAATAAACCTTTATAAAAGTAAAGAACGTTATATTAATTAAAGGTTTTGTCATAATAATTATAGAAATCATATTATCTCGCCAAGATATTTACAAATATTATTACTTATAACAAATTACCATCACAATTGGTTTAGATTAATATTATTGATATTAATCTATATGTTATTCTAAAATATTTAAACATACGTGTATAATCCTTCTAATGGAATCAAAATACAAATAAATACTTTGTAAACTTAATACCTATTAAAAACCCCATAATTCTAATCCTTGATTTAACGTTAATTTCAAACTTAAATCTTGTAACATATATACACCTATTTGTGTACGTGTCACGTGTTAAACCAAACCAACCCGAACCTTACAAATATATTGATTCACAGTGAACACATATTAAAGACTCGATTACAATCAATAATAGGTGTTGATCATGTTTGATCGTGCATTGCCTTATTCTTTGAAGCTTTTGTTGCTTTCATTACATCAACTCAAGGTGAGTTTACAGCCCCACTTTTACTTTATACTATTTTTAGGGGAGAGAAACATGTTGTTTTCATAAACGTTACATTATATTGGATGGTTGTGATACTGCATATACATGATACTATGTTCGTATACTTTGCCCTTCGGTCCGTTACTACGCAAGTAGAAACGTGGAAACAATTTCATTCGGTCCGTTACTACGCAAGTAGAAACGTGGAAACAATTTCATTCGGTCCGTTACTACGCAAGTAGAAACGTGGAAACAATTTCATTTTCGTTGATCAGTATTATTGTAATATCACCGGTTTACTAGTGTGATACCACTAAAGTCCTCACTCTCGAACCGTTAATGTATGTAGTATAGCGAGGCAATTCTGAGTAGATCTACTGGGTTTGACAAACCCCACCCGGGCTAGTCGCGCTAGCACAACGTTCGTCAAACGGATGTTTAATTGACCTAAGTTCTGTTGCTGTGACCTGGTATTCACAGCCGAGGCGTTCAATTTTGATTGTCAGCTTCGGTTCGAACTTCATACACTGAGTAACTGGTTTAGTAGACTAGCTATCTACTGATATTACTTTGTTTACTGTATCGGTTTACTTTATGTTCTGTTTATCAAAATACATACTTGACGGATTACATAATCCAGGATTTTCATACTTAACGGATTACATAATCCAGGGATTACATACTTGACGGATTACATAATCCGGGAATTACATACTTGACGGATTACATAATCCGGGAATTTCATACTTGACGGATTACATAATCCGGGAATTACACCTTTATCGGATTACATAATCCGGGGATTTCATTACTGATACTTATTGGATTACATAATCCGGGGATTTCATTACTGATACTTATCGGATTACATAATCCGGGGATTTCATTACTGATACTTATCGGATTACATAATCCGGGGATTTCATTACTGATACATACTGTTTTCTGAAAAACCTGTGAACTCACCAACCTTGTGTTGACACTTTAGCATGTTTCTTTCAGGTTCACAAGACGCGCACGATTAGGAGCATTCACTCATGCATATCTCACGTGGCTTATTTAATATTTTTCAGTAACTTCCATTTATTCGGTTTGCGCGTGTTGCGCCATTTAAACAATTAAGATTTACTATGCTTCCGCAACTTCTGTTATGTTTACTTTAAAAACTTGGTCTTTGGAATATTAAACTTCAAAAATAAATTATGTTTTACAATTAACGTGTCGTTTGGTGTAACTAATGGCTGAGATCCTGGAAGTCACACGCCTAACGATAATACCCCGTTTGTGGAAATTTGAGGGTGTGACAGATTGGTATCAGAGCCATTGGTTATAGCGAACTAAATTGACATTGCATCTCATTTGCATTGCATTTAGACTATAGCCGTTGCCTTAGTTACACGCATATAGACACGTTTAGTTTTGTTAGTTGGTTTTGTTTGCATGCCTTACTAGCTTTTACCTGCTCAAGAACTGTTTGCTTTGGCGTCTTCCTGTAAGTGTTCGTCTACAGGGAGGGTGACTCCGAGTTGCTGTAAGTCACGGGAAGGGTTACTTACGAGGTTTCCCAAACTTTCGATTACCTGAAAACTTTTGCTTTAACATATCCCTGTGAGCATATGGCTACCGGGATGGTGGCTCCAAGTTGCTGTGAGTCACGGGAGAGTTTGTGTGCATTTGACATCGCCTAAATGTTCTTCGTGATTTGTGTGACACATAGACACCTGTATTCTGGATTTCCTGGCAAAAGGCCCTCGGGCTAAGGCAAGCATATCGCATATATCTCATTGCGAGACCTGGTATGCTTACCTGGGGATTTCTGGGATGAGTGATAAACTATGGTCACTACAAAAGTCTCTAAGGCAAATGAGTCAAATTACCTCGGCGTGTCAACGATTCCTGAACCTTACTGATCCTTTCGTATACTTGATTGATCGACCCCGATATAATAATTACATATTAGGTAATCCTATCGTTGATGACCACTGTACCTGACAAGATATGTTAGCCTGACAGGAGGAACCGGAGTGATCATGCAAAGCAAACTACCATTACGGGTGCACACGTAATTGTAATTTGTCGTGCATGCTAAGTCCGGTGAATTTGATCGGGTGGTAACGTTGTAGTCAGCATAAGTCATCGTATCTACACCGTGAGCAAGAAATAGCTCTCACGAAACCTTACGGTTTGTTCAGAAACTCCCGGAGACCCTATCTTGCCTATGTCCTAGATAACCAATCAGCTTACTCACTGACCAGCTTGCTTGCTAATAATTCGTTAACGCATGTGTTCTAATTTTCGGGACGAAAATTTCTTCAACAAGGGGATAATGTGACAACCCGAATTTTTTTTTCTTTTCGGTTAATACTATCGCGAATTAATCCATTTTATTATTTAGTAAGATTATAATAATAATAATAATAATAATAATAATAATAATAATAATAATAATAATAATAATAATGATAATAATAATAATAATGTTATTAATAATAATAATTTATAAAAATTTATTAAACTTGGATTTAATAAAGTCTAGGGGGTTATCTTGTAATTTCAGAAACTTAATTTAAAAGTTTTTCACATGAAATAATAAATCTAGTAAAGTTAAAGGGCCATTTCTGTAAATTTCTTAAATCCCAAACCACCCGCCCGTCGACCCCCTCTGTTTCTCCGGCAACTATTCCGGCCAACGCCGGCGAACCCCAAACACCCAAATAACGCGGCTTTTAAACAAATTAAAGGCTACCGACACCTTTGCGAGAATGATTCGAACCTGTTCCACCACTTTGATTTGAATATTACAATCGATTAGGTATGAATTATCTACCTAACACACTCGGCCGAAAGCTCCTCAATAATCGAGCACTAAAACTAAAAATAATCGAAAGAAATCGCACATACATGATCATTTTGTCGTTTCAAATCTTCCACTAACCTCAATTTAGTATAAAAACACACAAACATATCGACTTGATTAACTCTCTCGGCCGAAACCTGCAACTCTACCAAAATCCATACTCCGAGCAATAATTACTGAAATTAACATAAGGCTTTCAACCATTACAATCATTCGAAGCTATCTAGAAAGTTAATTTGATTTTCATCGGTGTTTGATCCAAATTCGAGTTCAAGTTGAACCGCGACTTGTTCTTGACTGTTTATATCATCAAATCGATTCAAATCAGGTAATTAATTACATCTATATGTTCGGTTTATCATGAGGAATCATAGCCCTAAACTTAATTTGATTAACAACATCAATTGGTGGTTCAATTTCAAATCAGTTGAAATTAGGGTTCTTGATTTGGGGATTGATTTGGGTTTGTGTTTAAAGGAATTAAAAGCTATGTCTTAACGCGGCCTTGAGCCTTGGTTTACTGGTATGCGTGTGGGTGTGCGGATTGGAGGTCTCGGGTTCGAACCCGGGCACCTTCTTTTATTTTTTTAAAGCCCTTTAAAGCTTTTTAAAATTTCAGAAAAATTATAAAAATTATAAAAATAATTTTTATAAACCTAGTTTATATTTTTGAACACCAAATAATTTTCTGGATTTTTCTTAGTTAAATAATTGTTTTAAAAATATGTTAATAAATATTATTCTTGTTTAAACCTTACTAAAAATGAGTTTCAACTAAGAAAATAATTTCGGTTCAAACAATTATTATTTTAAAATCGTGGTTGCCTAAAATAATTGTTTAAATTTTATATTTAACGCTGTCATTATAAATTATTTCTTTTTAGATAATAATGGGACTCGAAAACAATAAACCTTTATAAAAGTAAAGAACGTTATATTAATTAAAGGTTTTGTCATAATAATTATAGAAATCATATTATCTCGCCAAGATATTTACAAATATTATTACTTATAACAAATTACCATCACAATTGGTTTAGATTAATATTATTGATATTAATCTATATGTTATTCTAAAATATTTAAACATACGTGTATAATCCTTCTAATGGAATCAAAATACAAATAAATACTTTGTAAACTTAATACCTATTAAAAACCCCATAATCCTAATCCTTGATTTAACGTTAATTTCAAACTTAAATCTTGTAACATATATACACCTATTTGTGTACGTGTCACGTGTTAAACCAAACCAACCCGAACCTTACAAATATATTGATTCACAGTGAACACATATTAAAGACTCGATTACAATCAATAATAGGTGTTGATCATGTTTGATCGTGCATTGCCTTATTCTTTGAAGCTTTTGTTGCTTTCATTACATCAACTCAAGGTGAGTTTACAGCCCCACTTTTACTTTATACTATTTTTGGGGGAGAGAAACATGTTGTTTTCATAAACGTTACATTATATTGGATGGTTGTGATACTGCATATACATGATACTATGTTCGTATACTTTGCCCTTCGGTCCGTTACTACGCAAGTAGAAACGTGGAAACAATTTCATTCGGTCCGTTACTACGCAAGTAGAAACGTGGAAACAATTTCATTCGGTCCGTTACTACGCAAGTAGAAACGTGGAAACAATTTCATTTTCGTTGATCAGTATTATTGTAATATCACCGGTTTACTAGTGTGATACCACTAAAGTCCTCACTCTCGAACCGTTAATGTATGTAGTATAGCGAGGCAATTCTGAGTAGATCTACTGGGTTTGACAAACCCCACCCGGGCTAGTCGCGCTAGCACAACGTTCGTCAAACGGGTGTTTAATTGACCTAAGTTCTGTTGCTGTGACCTGGTATTCACAGCCGAGGCGTTCAGTTTCGATTGTCAGCTTCGGTTCGAACTTCATACACTGAGTAACTGGTTTAGTAGACTAGCTACCTACTGATATTACTTTGTTTACTGTATCGGTTTACTTTATGTTCTGTTTATCAAAATACATACTTGACGGATTACATAATCCAGGATTTTCATACTTAACGGATTACATAATCCAGGGATTACATACTTGACGGATTACATAATCCGGGAATTACATACTTGACGGACTACATAATCCGGGAATTTCATACTTGACGGATTACATAATCCGGGAATTACACCTTTATCGGATTACATAATCCGGGGATTTCATTACTGATACTTATCGGATTACATAATCCGGGGATTTCATTACTGATACTTATCGGATTACATAATCCGGGGATTTCATTACTGATACATACTGTTTTCTGAAAAACCTGTGAACTCACCAACCTTGTGTTGACACTTTAGCATGTTTCTTTCAGGTTCACAAGACGCGCACGATTAGGAGCATTCACTCATGCATATCTCACGTGGCTTATTTAATATTTTTCAGTAACTTCCATTTATTCGGTTTGCGTGTGTTGCGCCATTTAAACAATTAAGATTTACTATGCTTCCGCGACTTCTGTTATGTTTACTTTAAAAACTTGGTCTTTGGAATATTAAACTTCAAAAATGAATTATGTTTTACAATTAACGTGTCGTTTGGTGTAACTAATGGCTGAGATCCTGGAAGTCACACGCCTAACGGTAATACCCCGTTTGTGGAAATTTGAGGGTGTGACAGTGTTGACCCTAAATGGCAGGCTGTTTTGTTGCCTAAGATTGTGATCAGGAGCACTACGCGCATTACCACATACTTCTTAGGCTGTGATGATATAAATTTATGTTCGGTGTTTGGCGCGGCAACATGTTTTGCAGCCACATTGAATCATGATATCTGAGCCTAAATTTGACAAGTAGTCCGCTTGAAATGAACAGTATTAAAGAAATCTCCACCGTCCATATTTCATCAACGGTGGGAACTGCCACCTTGGCCAAGGTACCATGTGGAACAGTGTTCTTGCTGTCTGGATTCTTCCCTCTATTGGCTAATGCCTCATTTGGTGGACACGTGCTCGCTTTCTGGATTCTTCCCTGATTCTTGCTTTATTCAATTTTACCTTCTTTGATTCTCATGCATGCTCTGTGTTTATTTCTCTTTTGCTCTACCTCAGCTTCCAGGTATTTTCGCCTCCTTTGTTGCTGTTAGTTTTGGCGATTGTAATTGTGGTTATGGCGATGGCATCTATTTCTGCGACTACGGGGGTGGAGACGGTGTTGGTGTCGCTTGTCACTAGGTTGAGGTGAACCGACGACCGCAGTGGTGATGGTGGTGGTACCGCCGCCTCTGCCCTCTCTTTACCTCACAATCTCTCCCCTACCCGTTTAGGGTTTTAAGATCTCGTCGGCTACGTGGCCGTGACGGTTAAACCTGATGTCGCTCTGCCTCCCCTTTGTGTCTGAGGTGGGATGGATATTAATAGTTTGAGGGTGATGATGATATGAAAGTGTATGTTGTTTTGGCTAGGCAATCTATCTTTTGCAGCCACGACACATCATTTCTGAGCCTTCTAATACCGATTTATATCGTTGTGTGGTGTCGTAATCGATTTTTTTTCCGCCGCGAAGCGCGGTCGGATACCACCTAGTTAATTGTTAAAAGATAACTTATATGTCTCTCAATGAAAAAATTAAAGGTTCAAACCCAACATTATATAGATTAAAGCAATTTTTTTTATTTTTGCGAGGACAAGGGGACTCAAGGTACTTGGTGATGGGCTTGTCATTAATAAATTAAATTCACACTAATGGTATCCATTGACCCATGTTGCGCGTGTAATGGATTGGGCTCAGATTAGGCTTTCAGCTATAGCTGCTAACCATAAATGACTATCACGCCAAAATAATTGTCACCATTGTTGGTTATCGTCATAGCCCGTCATTGTACCACATGCCAATAGAGTAATGAAACGAACAACATAAAACCTGTATACATCTCAAATGAACACATCATCATTGACCTGAAATAACCAATTAGACAATTATGTTTTTAACGGTAGCATCATAACAACATCTCAACTGATTGATCTTCGCATCAACATTGTCTACCCAACATGTTAAAACCAAAAGTTATATGTGCAGCTATGGTTCTTAACCATCATCGACATTAAAAATTCCCAACAACAGAACCTTAAGCTAAAGCTCGGTCTCAGATGAGCTAGGGTCATTATCAGCGACATAACGTCCTTTCCAACAGCGGGCAAACCTATTGATCAAACAATCCAACACAGATTCACCCAACAAATGAAAACCTAAATATAACCAACATTAAAACTGAAGGTGAACATCAACCCAACAGTCTCAGATGAGTTAATCCCATCATCATCGACATAACAAATCACCAAACAAAGAAGTTTCATAGTTATCATCATCATCACATAGCGAAACATCCAACAATAAACTCTCAGAATGTAACACCCCAACCCGAGTAGGGTTAACGTGTCACACAAACAGTAATCAGAGTTTCATGAATGAAAAATTAAAGTACTAAGAAATATTCAAATCCTAACATAGGTCCAAATAATTTAAATAAAGTCTTAAAATCAAAATACTATTAAGTCTTATTAATCCAAATGTTCTCATCCTAACTTCTTGAGTTAACACTCTTCACTCGTTCCCCTGAGCCCCTTGAGTACCTGTTATAAACATAAGAGAAAACCACAAAAGAAAACACGGCCGAGCCAAAGAATGCTCAGTAACGGAAGTAAACAATAGCAATACAATGATCAATAACGATAATAACAAGATGATCAAGTAGAAACTCAAATAATAATGATCACCTAAAAGGAATACCCATATGAGCCGATGACAATAAACACTTAACCATATGTACATTAGCTGCAGTTCTAGTGCACCAGTATGTGAGATAGGAATGTGGGCACACACACCTAACCATCTCACCAATAAACAATAACAATGATATCCTAGGATCGATCCATACGCCTCGTTTAACACTAATCAATAAGTGCAACAACTTAGCACATAATAATAATGTAGAGACGCTATGGTCTAATCGCTCTGCCACAGATAGAGCACGCACTTGTGCCACAATGACGCCCTATGTCCCCATAGGTGGATGTGCTCGGGTATGGAGTGAATAATACAATACAATCAAGTCAAAAGTAGACAATAATTTACACTAAGTTTCATAACCTTTAATCAATGACATTAGCCATAACTAATAATCGAGCAATTCAAGAACATGCGACAATGAGTACAAGCAATTAAATCCTATCGCATGTGAACAATAGATATTTATAATCAATGATCTCATAGAATTTATTAGTCACACAATCAAGTTAGACATTCAAAGTAAAGAACATGAAACGAGAGATATTCATGCTACGAGAGATGAAGTGTAGGAATCCGTACCTTAGCTTATCTATAGTTAACACGAAATTCGATGACTTCCTTAATTAACACAAGTGCCTACACATAAATACTGTTTCTAATAAGATTCATTGAAGTTTGGTTAAAGTATTTGATTTGTAAATCTAGTCTTCTTAATATTTGATTTTTTTATATCTTTAAAATATATTAAAGCTTGAACCAAAAGTTTAAGTCGGTTTATGATCTTTATATTTAGTAAGAAAAATTACATATATTTAGTACTACTTGTTCACGTAAAATCATTTCCTTTTTATAAGTTTTCCTTTATATTATTTAACGTAATTAACTTCCGTATAATCGAAACCAAGGTTATGATCTTTATGTTCCTTAGACAAGCAGAATTTTAAACTTACGCATATCATTATTATTTTAAAACTTGATGTTAGCTAACATGGGTAAAAGATCAATATGTTAAATTTAACATCCATGTATATCTTTGTTATATATATATATATATGTGTGTATATATATATATATATATATATATATATTTGTCATATTAAATCCACATGCATAATCAATCTTCATCACTCAAATAACTAAAACCCACATTCATGATCAACAGTTATCGACTTCATCTTCTTGTTTTCTTTTTCTTCTTTTTATTATATATATATATATAAATAAATTTTCGTTGATGTTTGGATTAATGAAACCGTGAGGAAAGCATCGGATGGATTTAGGAAAACTTGAAGTTACCTCAGGTTAAGAATAATAGAACCGATCGGGTACAAAGTATGTACGGTTGTAACGTTGCTGCCTTCTTGAACTCTTCCCTATCCACGTTAACATGGGTGGTAAGAAGAATTCGAAACAAACCGAAAACAATGCTTCTCATAATCAATAGTTGTAGCAATCCTGATGTTTGTTAACAACTTACATATAGTTTTGTGATTACCTTATGAAGGCATGAAGAAATCTACTCGAACGAAGTTGATCGGTGGTGGCGATGTTTGTACGATGGATGGATCAGATTGAATAAACTAAAAACGCATGAAGAGAATTACACAACCCATGATCTCGAATTAGGAGCAGTGATTTTCGCTCTGAAAATCTGGAGACACTACCTCTATGGAACAAAGTGCGTAGTATACACAGATCACAAAAGTTTACAGCATATTTTCGACAAGAAAGAGCTGAACATGAGACAGCGACGATGGGTCGAGCTATTGAATGATTACGACTTTGACATTAGATATCATCCAGGCAAGGCTAACGTAGTTGCAGACGCTCTCAGCAGGAAAGAAAGAGAAAAGCCTTTGCGAGTAAGAGCTTTAGAGTTAACCATATACTCCGATCTCTTAACTCGGATACGTGATGCACAAATGGAGGCAATAAAAGACGATAATCTGGTGAATGAGAATCTGAAAGGAATGATCAGAGAATTAGCACCTAACTTCGATAACCTGATGTGGTTTGCAAATAGGGCATGGATTCCAAAGTATGGGGATTTGCGCCAGGTAATTCTTGACGAAGCACATAAATCAAGATACTCAATCCACCCCGGATCAGACAAGATGTATCATGATGTAAAAGAATTGTATTGGTGGCCCAATATGAAAGGTGATATAGCGTCATACGTAAGCAAATGTATGACATGCTCCAAAGTAAAGGCAGAACACCAAAGGCCATCTGGACTCCTACAGCAGCCTGCAATCCCAACATGGAAATGGGAGTGTATCGCTATGGATTTTTTTTACGAAATTACCCAAAACATTAAACGGCTACGATGCAATTTGGGTAATAATCGATCGTTTAATAAAATCGGCACACTTCTTGCCTATCAAGAGACGTATGGCATGCATAAATTGGCCAATCTGTACATCAAAGAGGTGGTATCTCGCCACGGAGTACCAATATCAATTATTTCTGACAGAGATAGCCGATTTACCTCGAGGTTTTGGCAAACGCTACATGAAGCCATGGGAACCCGTTTAGACATGAGTACGGCGTATCATCCACAAACAGACGGTCAAAGTGAAAGGACCATCCAGACGTTAGAAGACTTATTGAGAGCATGTGTAATGGACTTTGGTGGGAATTAGGACACTCACCTACCCTTAGTGGAGTTCTCATACAACAATAGTTATCACACCAGTATTAAAGCGGCTCCATTTGAGGCTTTATACGGGAGAAAATGCCGTTCTCCCCTCTGTTGGGCAGACATTGGCGAAAGACAATTAACCGGACCCGAAATCATTCAAGAAACAACCGACAAGATTGGGCAAATCAAAAGAAGACTAGAAGAGGCGAGAAGTAGACAAAAGAGCTATGCGGATAATCAGAGAAAGCCGCTAGAATTTCAATTGGTGATAGAGTATTTCTAAAAGTATCACCATGGAAAGGCATAGTAAAATTTGGTAAACGAGGAAAACTCAATCCCCGATTCATTGGACCGTTCGAGATAACCGAACGCATTGGACCAGTTGAATACCGTCTTAACTTACCATGTGAACTCGGGAATGTTCATAATGTGTTCCATGTATCCAATCTTAAGAAATGCATGTCAGATGAATCGCTAATTATTCCACCGGAGGAAGTTTACGTTGACGACAAACTTCATTTCATCGAAGAACCAAATGAGGTTTTGGATCGGAAGGTTCAGAAACTCAGGCGAAAGCAAATCAGACTAGTTAAAGTAAGATGGAATTCGAAGAGAGGACCTGAATTTACATGGGAACGCGAAGATCAGATGCAGCAAAAGTATCCCCATCTTTTTAAGACTCAGCATAACAGAGACCCTGTAGCGTAAATTTCGGGACGAAATTTCTTAAACAGGGGGAGACTTTAACAACCTGACAAAAATCAGGTCAAACGTCAACTCAATTCTTCGAATTTTAAGCATTAAATTATTACCTTAGTTGACTCGTTTGACTCTCTAAAGATTGACCAATGTTTTTCTTAAGAAGAAATGTCTTGCTGAATTTGGAATTTGCAACACAATACATTGCACCCATGAGAGTCAACGATCAGTATTTGACCAATGTTAACGCAAAACCCGTCGACGGATAAATCGACTGAGACAAAACGTTTAATAATAATAATAATTTATAATAATAATAATAATAATAAATTTTAACTAATAAATAAATAAAATAATAATAATAATAAATTAATTGTTAGTGGATTTTAATGATTGGAAAAATATTTTCTTTTGTCAGCCAAGATTTCCTTGGTAACCTACATATGCAAACTACAAATCCCACTAACCCACTTTGAAAACACACACTTTACTCATACCAACACACAACCTCTCCACCTCACTCTCTCTTCTTCCTCCCATCGGCCAACCCACACCACCGGACCATCACCATCGCCCAACCCATCACCGCCGCTGCCAAGGGGCGGCAGCAGTATCAACACCACCATCGGCCGCTGTCCACCACCACACTTCCACCACCTCACCGAAACCACACCACCGCCGAATACCACCGGGAACCACCCCACCGCCGCCTGTTACCGAAGCCATCTCCACCGTTGCCTACCGTCGAGGACACCACCATCACCACCTGGTACCATCCTTGCCTGATCACCACCCGACACCACAAACACCGCCACCAACCACCGCAATCGCGACCATCACCATCCGACATCACTACCGCGACCACCATTCACCACCGCGACCACCATTCACCACCGCGACCGCCACCCATCACCTTCACCAGCAAACCGCCAACACTCCCCCCCCCCTTGGTCACCATCGCAAACACCCCCCCTCACCTTTGGAATCATCTCACTACTACACTAAGGACTCACATTGTCATTTTGGAGTCAACACCAAGAAGGGTTTTCAAGCCAAAAACCGGTTTAGGGTTCAAAGATGAAATCGAGTCGTGAACATCGTGAGCTAACGCTAGAAACCGAGGTTTTAGACTCGAGGTATAACCACTTAGATTATCATTCGATGTTATGTTCTTGCATGGGTTATCAAGATTAAAATCTTGATTATTTGGTTCACCCATTTGATGATTTTGGTAAAATGAGTTTATTGATAAAAATGGGTTTTGAAATGGCTTGAGAAATCTAAATTTGGGTTAGGAATAAGTATTAGTTGGTAGAATCATGTATGGATTTGAGTTAAGGTTGTAAGAATATACATGGATATATGTATGTGTCATGTATGTATGTATGTATGATGATAGGAGATTTGGTGGATTATGGCATTCTAAGGAACTTGTTAGGAAGAAATATTTGGATGATTATTGTTGGTTATAATGAAATAGAATCATGACTAAGTTGGAAATATTAGATGATATTGCTAAGCAAAAGATTAAATAATGATCAAGATAAAAGTACATAAAAGGAAAAGATGAATACTTGAACATGTTATTATGTCAAAATGAAATAAAAAGGTTTGATAAATAATAAATCGAGAACTAGAAATCTAGGCTTGACTAAGATGACATTTGGACCTCAAGATGATATAAGAATTTGACCAACACAAGACTAAAACAAAAACCATATATGTTTCTACTAATTAAATTTAGTTATAAAATAAAATATAAAGGAAGATTTGTATAAATTCTCTATTTTACAAAATTATTAATTACAAAGACTATAGGTAAAACCATATCGAAAATAAATATATTTTAGATTCATGATTTGAAAATAGATAATTAAGTAATGTAAGATTAGCATAAGGTGTATAATAGGCTAATAGTAAGTATTGGACATCAACGCATTAGGGTTAGCTTATAAGACAGCGGATTATAAATCATAAACATTTTTCTAAAATAAATAAAGCTTTACGAGAAATTTGACCAAAATATTTTTATTATAATATAAATCGGGTGAACATCATTTCCATTGAACAGGAATTACCTCGTATTGACAAATATATGTATATATATTTAGGGTTTGTCTGTTCGAAGGATTTACATATTGGCTTTTCTGAACATACTCAAGGTGAGTACTTCGGCCCCATTTTTATTAAATATTGTTTTACTTAAAATATTTTGGGGAAAAAGCATGATTAAAGATACGAGTTATCTATATATATGATGATTGAATGAGAAAACGAATATATATTAATTGATGGTATAAGTTGGGTCAATTATATGCGTACATATTACTGGACCCCTAAATCCCCCCATAATCATTAACCTCGGGGAGGCCACAGACTTATATGGGTAGATCTATCTGGTTAGAAGGGTCCGCTCTCACGACCAGTCGCTTTGGTCAGGTATGTGAGGGAGTATATATGTTTGGACTGTTGTGGGGCAACGACGTGTTTCTTGGTTTGATTATGGACTTATAGCCGAACTTATCATAGGACCTAGCTAGTCTATGATACATATATTAATTTCTCTATCATCATAATGAAATTGGAAAATAAATCGTTCTTCTGTTAAATTCTGAAAACCCGAATGCTCACCAACTTTTGTTGACCTAGTATTTTCTCATGCTTTTCAGGTCCGTAAGAAATCTTAATTGGGATTGATGCGTAAAGATTTCGGGAAGGTCAAACGGTGTTGGGAGATGATGACGGAAAGCGGGACCAAAACATCTAAGTGTAGATCTTTTCGTAGGAAAAGATTTTTATGAAAACTTGTCTTAACTTTAAGTACGTCTTATGAATAAGTCTAAGGATTTCGTAATGATAATCATGTCTCTTATAATAACCGTTTGACTATAGTCGTTGGTAAAATTCCAACTGCAGTTACCGCCCTTCCACGTGTTCATCTGTGGTATAAATCGGTTTTTGGGGTGTGACAGAAATCTACTCGTACGAAGTTGATCGGTGGGGTGATGTTTGTACGATGGATGGATCAGATTGACAGACTTAGAAGCTGTGATCGGAAAGGTTGTACATCTCATATTATTAGCGAACAAGCCTGGCGACTATCGAATGAACCGAGAAGTTAGTGTTACCTTAGAACAAACCGGTGGTCGTTGTTGATTAAAACGGTAGAATCATGGTCTGTAGTTGATCTAGCGCAATGGTGTTCTTGTGGAGCAAGGTGATTGAAGAGGTTCTTCGGGTGGTTGACGCAGTGAAGCAATAAGGGTAATCGAAGTGGTGAAATTAAGTTGTTATGAGATTTTAGTGGGGTTTATTTTTATCATTATTATAAGGAGTCATGAGATTTGAAATTCAAAATTCATGAGTTAGTTGCAAAGATATACATGAATATCAAAAATTTGTTGGTCGATAATATTATAAAAGAAAACGTGAGTTTATCAGGGTGGTCTACGACTATTTTGTTTTTTTAGTTTGAATATTTATTTATTTATTTTATTGTTTATTATAACAACATTAGCATTATCATTTATATTATATAGTGTATTTCAACTCTACCCCTCTTAAAATTAATTTCGTCCTCGAAATTTTTAATCTAACGTAAGATGAAACCCTATAAAATAAGATATCGATGAAACTAATACTTGTCCAGACACATACAACTTTCAAATAGAGAAATCACAAGCAATTAAGGTTAGAAAACATACACTTAGTTGTCGAATAGGTATGAATACCGAGAATTCTGTCTCCCATGTCGCCTCGCGTTCAGAATGATTTTTCCATAAACTTTAACGAACGGTATATACTTGCGTCTCATTATTCGTTCTTGACGATCAATAATAGCTTCAGGTTCCTCTTCATAAGAAAGATTTTCTTGAATCGTGTGAAGAGGGTAACTAATAACATGCAACGGATGATAGTTGTATCCCCTCAATAATGATACATGAAAAACGTTATGAACATGAGAGAGTTGTGGTGGCAATGCTAAACGATACGAGACTTCTCCAACCCTTTCAAGAATCTCAAACGGACCGATAAAACGCGGACTTGACTTTCCTTTAATTCCAAATCGACGTACTCCACGACAGGGTGATACTTTAAAAAAACATGATCTCCAACGTTGAATTCCAAAGCTCGTCGGTGTTGATCGGCGTAACTCTTTTGTCTAGTTTGAGCTTCTTTCAACTTCTCTCTAGCAATGGCAACTTTATCATTAGTAATTCTAACCAATTCTGGTCCTTCAATTATCTCTCTCCGACCTCATTCCAACATATCAGTGCTCTACATTTTCGACCATATAAAAGTTCAAACGGGGCCATATTTATACTAGCCTGCCAACTGTTATTATACGCGAACTCAACTAAGCATAGATACTCGTCCCAATTACCCGTCCATTCAAGTGCGCATGCTCTAAGCATATCTTCCAAAGTCTGAATTGTGCGTTCAGATTGTCCGTCAGTCTGCGGATGGAAGGCGGTACTAAATCTTAACTTGGTTCCCCAAGCATTTTGGAAACCCTTCCAAAAGCGTGACGTGAAACGCGGATCTCTATCACATACAATCGATGATGGCGTGCCATGAAGTCGAATAATATCTTGCAGAAATACCTCTGATAATTTGCTAACTGAGTAACCCTGCTGGATGGGCAAGAAATGAGGCGACTTCGTGAGTCTATCAACTACGACCCAAATGGCGTCATTCTTCTTGAATGCTTTGGGTAGTCCTGTAACAAAGTCCATGGAAATATCATCCCATTTCCATACAGGAATATCTAGTGGTTGCAGTAATCCACTAGCTCTTTGATGCTCAATCTTTACTTGCTGACAAGTTAAACAATGGGTCACATATTTAGCCACATCTTCTTTCATACCACTCCACCAAAAGTTCTGCCTTAAATCTCTATACATCTTAGTGGCTCCCGGGTGAATAGAGAATGGTGAACTGTGTGCCTCTGCCAATAAGAACTCACGAAGGGTTGAATCATCTGGCACACATAACCTATTCCCACACCAGATAACTCCTTGTTTATCAACTCAAAACTCAGATTGTTTTCCTATCTTCAAATTTTGTAATATCGCCCAAAGTTCTCCATCTTGATTCTGAGCTTCCTTGATCCGTGTGATAATATTAGATTCTATCCTCATCTTGGCTAGATATCCGTTAGATTCACCAAACTGTAACCCGACTTCCATCCTATCAAGATCTGTGATAATCTGTGGTTGGATTTGAAGACATGCCATTCCACCTGCACTCTTTCGGCTGAGAGCATCTGCCACGACATTCGCCTTGCCCGGATGATACTGGATGTTAGCATCGTAATCCTTGATTAGTTCTAACCATCTCCTCTGCCTCATATTGAGTTCTTTTTGAGTGAAAATATACTTAAGGCTCTTATGATCAGTAAAGATGTCACATGCCTCTCCATACAAATAATGTCTCCAAATCTTTAATGCAAACACTACAACTGCAAGCTCTAAGTCATATGTTAGGTAGTTTACTTCATAAGGTTTAAGATGTCGGGAAGCATAGGCAATAACTTTACCATGCTGCATAAGAACACAACCGAGTCCCTTCTTCGATGCATCACTATAAATTTGGTATCCGCCAGAACCCGAAGGTAACGTAAGAATAGGGGCAGATACTAGTCTTTTCTTCAGTTCCTCAAAACTCTTTTCTCTATCCTCGTTCCAAGTAAACTTTACACCCTTTCTCATAAGCTGAGTTAGAGGCAACGCCACACGAGAGAAACCTTCCACAAAACATCGATAATAGCCCGCTAAACCAAGAAAACTACGAACTTCAGTGACGGATGTCGGTCGAGGCCATTTAGTAATAGCTTCCACCTTTGCCGGATCCATAGTGATACCTTTAGCTGATACAACATGGCCTAGAAATGCCACTTGTTCAAGCCAAAAGTCACACTTAGAAAATTTAGCATATAACTTCTTTTGGCGTAAGGTCTCTAAAATCGTGCAAAGGTGGTCTTCATGCTCCTCTCTACTTTTAGATAATACCAAGATGTCATCGATAAAAACAATTACAAAGAGGTCCAAATACTCATGAAACACTCTGTTCATGAGGTCCATAAAGACAGCTGGAGCATTGGTCAAGCCAAAAGGCATGACTAGAAACTCATAGTGACCGTAACGGGTGCGGAATGCTGTCTTAGGAACATCTTGATCTCTGATCCTCAATTGATGGTATCCTGATCTGAGGTCAATCTTAGAGAAAAACTTTGCCCCTTGTAGTTGATCGAAGAGATCGTCAATACGCGGTAACGGATAGCGGTTCTGGATAGTAACCTTATTAAGCTCTCGATAGTCGATGCATAGACGCATACTACCATCTTTCTTCTTCACAAATAATACCGGTGCCCCCCATGGTGAAACACTTGGTCTAATGAATCCAAGTTGTAATAGCTCCTGCAGTTGTTCTTTCAATTCCTTCAACTCTACTGGGGCCATCCGATAAGGTGCCTTAGAAATAGGTTCCGCCCCGGGGATTAAATCAATAGTAAACTCGACTTCACGCTCAGGTGGTAACCCTAGAAGTTCTTCAGGACAGACATTAGAGAATTCCCGAACAATAGGAAAAGTCTTCAATACATGGAGTATCCACTGATGTATCTTTTATAGCAGCTAAGAATCCCTCACATCCATGGGATATAAGCTTTTGGGCTTTCAGAGCAGAGATGATTTTGAGAGACTTCCGAGGTAGGCTCCCTTGGTAAACTAAGTCAGGATTCATAGGATCACCAAATAGCACACGACGAGTTTGACACTCTATGGTAACCTGGTGTCGTGTTAACAAATCCATGCCAAGAATAATATCGAAATCATCCATGGCATAGGAAATAGGTCAGCCTCTCTAACGATTGATTCGATCTGAATAAGACAGTTTTGGTACACTTGAGAAATAACAATCGATTCTCCAACAGGAGTAGAAATCACCAACGTAGGCTCTAGAGTGGTAGGCGTGATCGTAAGGTGCTTTGTGAATAGATTAGATACTATCGAGTGTGTGGAGCCAGTATCGAATAATACAGAAATATCATAGTCACGATAACGAAGTATACCACAAATCGTACCTATGCATTGATAACTAATGAGATACTAATGATGGTAACACTAGAATCAATGGAAGTAGATTATGATTATTAGAATGAAATAGTACGGGAAGATGTACCTGGAGTATTTGCAGCTTCCCCTGCAGTTAGTGCGAATACTCGACCTCCAGTAGTGGGTGGCGCATTGGCTCCCTTAACATCATTCTCTAGTTGGTTCCTCACCTTTGGGCATTAACTAACCCTATGCCTCATATCTCCATAACCAAGACAAGCTCCTGTAAGTCGACGACAAGTTCCGGGATGATGCTTTCCACAATGAGTACACATCGGATGTCTGGAAGGATTGACTTTTTGATTCACCGGTTGAGCTGCAATTGGTTGTTGATAGGGCATCATTTGACCTTGACTTCGAGTCTTACCATGCCATGGCTTAGTGTTCTTCCCCGATCCTTGATTTTTCTGACGATCATTTCCATTTCGGTCAGATCCTTAAGATGACTCACCGCCGCCCTGAATACGAGTCCCATCTCTACTTCGCTTCCTGTTATCCTCAAATTTTAACAAAAAATCCTTTCTCTCCAGGTCTACCCTTTTTGCAGCCCTGACTGCTTCCTCAACATTGTTGAAAGTGGAATGAATAATAGCCTTACGAATCCGATTACATACTGCCCATTGATACTTTTCGGCCCGTTCCTCAGGTGGTCCAGCAGAAGCACCTAGAAATCCCAACAATAGATAGAACCGGTCTGTAAAATTAGTGAGTGATTCATCATTTGTTGACGGATGTTATCATACTCCCGCCTGTATGCTGCTTTATCCACATTCGTAAAATACTTGTCGAAGAATATGGAACGAAAATCATTCCAAGATAGAGTCTCCACGAACTGTTCACCTCCTCTTTCAGCTACAACATTTTCCCACCATACTTGAGCATCTTCCTCCAGCTTATAAGCAGCTAAACCCGCCCTGTACTGCTGATCAACTCTAAGCACGGTAAAAATTTTCTCGATGTGAGCGATCCAGTCTTTGGCCACTACAGGTGTAGCCGCCTTAGTGAATGATCGTGGTTTTTGCTTTTGAAATCGCGCTAGCCAAACATCTGCACCAGTCGGGTTTGGATTCGGGTTCGGATCTGGATTTGGATTTGGGTTTGGATTTGGATTCGGATTTGGGTTTGGATTTGGATTAGGATTTGGGTTTGGATTTGGATTCGGATTTGGATTAGGGTTTGGATTTGGGTTCGGATTACGTACTGCGTCAATCAAAGTCAGTAGTATAGCAGTAAGTGCTTGGGTCATAGCACTAACAAGGTTTGGATCAGGTCCGTCTGACCCGCTAGAATTTCGTGAAGTACGACGGGGAGGCATCTAGAATGAAAACATATCAAATTAATCAGAACAAAGTGAATTAGAAAATAGCCATATAATATATAGAGAATCTAACCCAATGTCTACCCAATCCTCACATCTCTTAATTATTTAGTTTAAGTTTTCTATAGGAAGGAACCTGGCTCTAATACCATAACTGTAACACCCCAACCCGAGTAGGGTTAACGTGTCATACAAACAGTAATCAGAGTTTCATGAATGAAAAAATTAAAGTACTAAGAAACATTCAAATCCTTACATAGGTCCAAATAATTTAAATAAAGTCTTAAAATCAAAATACTATTAAGTCTTATTAATCCAAATGTTCTCATCCTAACTTCTTGAGTTAACACTCTTCACTCGTTCCCTTGAGCCCTTGAGTACCTGCTATAAACATAAGAGAAAACCACAAAAGAAAACACAGTTGAGCCAAAGAATGCTCAGTAACGGAAGTAAACAATAGCAATACAATGATCAATAACGATAACAATAAGATGATCAAGTAGAAACTCAAATAATAATGATCACCTAAAAGGAATACCCATATGAGCCGATAAACACTTAACAATATGTACATTAGCTGCAGTTCTAATGCACCAGTATGTGAGATAGGAATGTGGGCACACACACCTAACCATCTCACCAATAAACAATAATAATGATATCCTAGGATCGATCCATACGCCTCGTTTAACACTAATCAATAAGTGCAACAACTTAGCACATAATAATAATGTAGAGACGCTATGGTCTAATCGCTCTGCCACAGATAGAGCACGCACTTGTGCCACAATGATGCCCTATGTCCCCATAGGTGGATGTGCTCGGGTATGGAGTGAATAATACAATACAATCAAGTCAAAAGTAGACAATAATTTACACTAAGTTTCATAACCTTTAATCAATGACATTAGCCATAACTAATAATCGAGCAATTCAAGAACATGCGACAATGAGTACAAGCAATTAAATCCTATCGCATGTGAACAATAGATATTTATAATCAATGATCTCATAGAATTTATTAGTCACACAATCAAGTTAGACATTCAAAGTAAAGAACACGAAACGAGAGATATTCATGCTACGAGAGATGAAGTGTAGGAATCCGTACCTTAGCTTATCTATAGTTAACACGAAATTCGATGACTTCCTTAATTAACACAAGTGCCTACACATAAATACTATTTCTAATAAGATTCATTGAAGTTTGGTTAAAGTATTTGATTTGTAAATCTAGTCTTCTTAATATTTGATTTTTTTATATCTTTAAAATATATTAAAGCTTGAACCAAAAGTTTAAGTCGGTTTATGATCTTTATATTTAGTAAGAAAAATTACATATATTTAGTACTACTTGTTCACATAAAAATCATTTCCTTTTTATAAGTTTTCCTTTATATTATTTAACGTAATTAACTTCCGTATAATCGAAACCAAGGTTATAATCTTTATGTTCCTTAGACATGCAGAATTTTAAACTTACGCATATCATTATTATTTTAAAACTTGATGTTAGCTAACATGGGTAAAAGATCAATATGTTAAATTTAACATCCATTTATATCTTTGTTATATATATATATATATATATATATATATGTGTGTGGTGTGTGTATATATATTATATATATATATTTGTCATATTAAATCCACATGCATAATCAATCTTCATCACTCAAATAACTAAAACTCACATTCATGATCAACAGTTATCGACTTCATCTTCTTGTTTTCTTTTTTCTTTTTATTATATATATATATATATATATATATATATTAATTTTCGTTGATGTTGGATTAATGAAACCGTGAGGAAAGCATCGGATGGAGTTAGGAAAACTTGAAGTTACATCGGGTTAAGAATAATGGAACCGATCGGGTACAAAGTATGTACGGTTGTAACGTTGCTGCCTTCTTGAACACTTCTCTATCCACGTTAACATGGGTGGTAAGAAGCATTCGAAACAAACCGAAAACAATGCTTCTCATAATCAATAGTTGTAGCAATTCCGATGTTTGTTAACAACTTACATATAGTTTTTGTGATTACCTTATGAAGGCATGAAGAAATCTACTCGAACGAAGTTGATCGGTGGTGGCGATGTTTGTACGATGGATGGATCAGATTGACAGACTTAGAAGCTGTGAATCGGAAAGGTTGTACATCTCATATTATTAAGCGAACAAGCCTGGCGACTATCGAATGAACCGAGAAGTTAGTGTTACCTTAGAACACCTGATTGACGAGAAACAACCGCTTGCCCTACCTCAACCAGAAACGAGAGGCCGAGCTACGACTGTCTCTAAGGCCACCGCCGTCATCACAAGCGTCGACGACCATCGACCATCGCCGCGGTCGACTCTAGGTCAACCCAACACATGAGGCAAGAAATCGGGTCCTGTATGAGCCCAACCGCCCCTTTCGCGTCGATCTAGTGGCCAACGGAAGGGCAACCACCCACGTCCCCACCGCCATCGTCGCCATCACAAATCGAATCAACGCACCAAAAGCTCCTTCTGCGGCAGAGACGGTAGCCGACAGACGAAGGCAGTGCAAGCGGTGAGTGGTTGTTTTCTCTCTCAACAAATGAACCCGAGAGTCCCGCTTTTCTTTCTCTCCTTCCCCGTTTTCTCTCTATAGATATCTTTAAGTGAAAATTACCATATTGGCCATTTGACCAATATGATTTTGAGTAATAGCCATTGACTTTAAAATTTGTAAAAATAGCCAATATATCATCACGTGGCGATACCAATGCATGTGGTATCGCTCACGTGGCAATTGAAAAATTATTATTTTTTGTCTGGAGATACGGCAGCGATACGAAACCATTTGCGTATCGCCAGATGAAAAAAAATTAAATTTCATTTGGTCGGAGATACTCCGGAGATACGAAACCAGGTGTGTATCGCCGGCGGTTTTTTATTTAAAAAATTACTTTTCTCAATTTATAAAAATAATATATATTATTATTTGTTGAATTTCTTAATATATAATAAAAATATAAAGTGCCTTATCATGTAAAAACACAATTTGATAATTAGTCATAAGATTTATAAAAATTGTACAAACATTATCATTCAATATAATAATTAGATAAGTACATGTAGATATACTATAACAAAATCATATAGATTTTTTAAAACAAAAGATGACGAAGATTTTTTTTTTAATTCCTAATATGTAATTGGCTAGTAAATATGCACTTTTATTGTAATATATGCATTTTTGTTATAAGAAGAAAAGTTGTAATGATTTTTAAAACAAGATCATATAGAAAAGTTTTTATACTTGTATTAATATATGTATTATTATTCAACATGTTGTAATGATTTTATTGTAATATTATGTATGACGTTTTTTTCTTCATATTATTGTTTGGTAATCTAATATTCTATAGAGTATTATTTAATAAATTTCACGCAAATAGACAGAAGAAAATAAAAAAATAGGTGTTATTTTTATATTTAAGTGAAATAATAACTGAAATTAATTACAAGGCGATATGCCGGCGATACGTATCGCCGGCCTTATTTTAAAATTTAAATTTATTGTTTTGGCGATACGCCGGCGATACCTAACCATGATATATCGCTAGTAGGCGATATTAATTTTTTTTTTTAATTTTTTGGGCGATACGCCGGCGATACTTCATGTGTATGTATCGCCGATTGGATCTTTTTGGCGATATATCATGCTTTTGTATCGCCGGTTGGAGATATTGTGACACTTGACCACTCGTGATTGGTCTGCTATTTTGATAATTGTATTAGTCAAAGGCTATTACTCAAAATCAGATTGGTCAAATGGCCAATATAGTAATTTTCCCTATCTTTAAAGAGGGGCCAAAAAGCAAAGTTAGCAAACTATCGTGGCCAAACTACAAACCAAGCTAAATATCCTGCTTTTTTTCATTTGTTTTTTAAACATTTAGGGGAATGTTACTATTTTACTTTTTCTAATTTTCTTAATAATGAATATGTCCAAAACATAACAAGATACAAAACTGTTGTTAGTAACAAGATATAATGACGTTTAGGAATTTCAATGAACACATGCACTTCAGCAGATCATGATCGATTGTGACCATTCAACAGTAATAATTTCATAGGAACAAGGAGTGCATGCATTCATACATCGATAAAGGAAAGAATCAATTAATTTAGCTCAAGTGGTTGACTTGAGATACGTGAAGCAATTAAAAATAAAGAGTTTCTGGTTTGAGTCTTACTCGAAGCAAAAAAATTTAGGCTTAAGCTAAGAGTTCTTTTAGGTTATGGGTTTCCTTTAAGAATGTTGTGGGTGTGGTCCCGTCTATGAAACAGATACATGGGCCTAATTAAAATAACATTTATTCTTCGAAGTAAAATCGCATATTTATCGTTCAAAATAAATAAATAGTAGCGGCAAGATATTTGTACGAGTAATGATTTCAAGAATCAGTACCTTGATTTTTATATCGAGTGTCTGAAATGGTTATATCAATTATTGATGATATTAAAGTTGTTTACATACATTCATAACATGCTAATATAAGTTTTCAATTACATTCATAACACACGATCATTCGTGTAATTAAGGTGTTGTTTGTTTCTGAAAAGGTAAAACGTCTGCAGTCTGCAGACCACATCTGCGGACATCTGTAGGAGAAAATGTGGACCAAACCTCTGCAATCTGTATTAAGAAGACTGTTTGTTTTGTAACGTCTGCAGACTGCTGAAATAAACTGAAATTAATAAAAAGTTAAAATAAACAGAAATTTAAATAAACTGTCACAATAAACTGAAATAAAATAAATTGTTAAAAAGAGTTATACAATGCTGAATTAATATAAATTAAACCACAACAATATTTTTAGATCATTCATTCCATATTTTCCGAATGACACATTCATTAACTGCTCAGCAATTTCATCTCGTAACTAAGTCATGTGTTCCCGATCTGATGCAGTACCAAGTCCTTCAACATCATCTTCATCAGCATCAACGTTCGCATGTCTATTTCCTAGCGACATATCGGGTTGATCATATTGTGTAAAGAAATCATCGCTCAAACCCTCTTTCCTTATAAAGTTATGTAGCGCGAAACATGCAATGGTTATATTCCTTTGTGTAACCAACGGAAATGGCGTCATCCTCTTCAATATTGGGAATCGTGCTTTCAACACACCATAAGCGCGCTCAATAACGTTCCGAAGTTTTGCATGTGCATGGTTAAATTTTTCTTTATTTGTTAATGCTCTTATTCGACGAAAATCTCCAAGCCAATACCTCACATTACGATATGGAGCCATAAACCCTCGCATGTTTGCGTATGCGGCATCACAAAGATAATATTATCTGTATAAATATAATTAATTAGAATATTAAACTAAAATAAAAGTATTTAATAAATCATAAACAAACCTGGTGTGTGGAAACGGAAATGGTGCATCTGGATCCGATAATGCCTCTGATAAAATTCTGGAATCATGTGCTACTCCTTCCCAGCCGGCAACGATAAACGTAAAAATCATGTTAAAGTCACAAATTGCTAGTACGTTTTGATAGCAATCTCCTTTTCCCCTACCTCTATATAAATCTTGTTTTCCAGTAGGGACAATAGCATGTACCAAAGTTCCATCTAGTGCACCGACCGCTCCTTTAAAAATCCGTCGTATCCTTTTGTTATGTCCGGAATGTTTGGATTTGGATTGAAAGTAGTTGGGACTATCATATCTTTGGCGAAAACCATCATTCTATCCAATACTTCATAAAAAAAATTTATGAATTATTTGTTTCGAGTGTTGAAATCTACTCTTGATAACCACATAACGTTGATTATGACCGATTAACATAAAAAACATAGCCATCTTCTCCTCGACCGATACATGTTTACTATCCTTTAACGAATAATTAATTCTAAAATGTGCGCATAGTCGGACAAAGGATTCACGAGACATACGTAGCAATTCAATGCATTGTTTTGGGTTTCCATGCAATAACTCTAACGTGTATTTATGTCCCGTCATACTCGAATCATTGTCTCGCATTCGTTTCACACCTCTATTCCGAAAGAAACGGATATACAAGTACATAAGGATTAAGAGAAGTAGTTTCTTATCATAGTCCATAATGATCCTGTGTTAATAAATCATAAATAATCATTAAACATGCACAACCAATAAACATAAAAGCATACAAAGTATTCAACATAACCAAAAAAGCATACAAAGTTTTCAAGCATACAAAATTTTCAACATAACCAAAAAGATAACCAAAAGCAGATAATGCATAACCAAAAACAGATAATGTTTTAAAACCATGTTCTTCACTACTTTATTAGTCCCGTACTTCTAGCCGTCATTTCAATCCACCCCTTTAGTGCCTCAAGAACAGTTGGCAATGCCATCCATATCTCTTTCATGTCTGAGGACGCGAAAATGTTATAAGCAGATAAGAATAGAGGATCCACTGGCTCTAACCCAAGCAACTTTAATTTCTCACAACAATCATGAATCGTTGCCCCTTCTTTGCCATTCATCATAAACTGTAGGGCCTTTCTCATATCCTGTGCTAAATCATCATCATTGGTAGTTGATTTTGAGGTTTTGGCCCTTTTCATTAAATTAGGCTCAGGGGTAGACTCACAAGCCGGCGCGAAAGGAGCATCCGTAACAGGCTCAGGAGAAGCCTCAAAGCTCGTATGATAAGTGCCTGCGTCATCTTCTGTGTCATGTAAATTGGTGTCCGTAATCATAAGTTGTTGTACATGTTGACGAGAAGACGACCCAGCCACTGATGTTTGGGTTGATGTCCACTTGCCACTACCAGTGGCAGTACTACCATCAAACAACTGTGCACAAAGTTCTGGAAAAGGCAATGGAACAACTTTCAACGATGCCGCTTTTGGATGCCCCTAAACCCATGTATAAGAATTTTATAAGTTTTTAATTATAAGTAAAACTTATTATATATATATATATGAACATACCTTCTTAAAATCTTCCCATTCCTCGTTCGTTAAGGTAAACGTATTTGTTTGAGCATTGTATATGTTGCCAGTTTTATTTTCAAATACACCCATCCTTGGTATTTGGCTTTAAGATTGTCATATGCGTTTTCAATTGTTTTTTAGTCATATCTATGCTGAACTTTTCCTTAAGAGCTTTTGCTACCTTACTCCATGAGTCTTTATACAAGCTTAAACCTCTTTTACCCACACTATTTACCTCATCAATGCTAACCTCTAATAAGCATTTTAATTGCTCAGTCGTCCATTGATGTTTATCTCCCATGTCTATTACCAACAAACAAGCAAGCAACAAATCATCAACATCATCAACAGATTCAAGCAACAAATCATCAACAGAAATCAGCAACATCATCGACATCAAGATTCAAGCAGAAATCAGCAACATCATCAACATCATCAACAGATTCAAGCAACAAATCATCAGCAACAGAAATCAGCAGAAATCAGAAATCAGAAACAAATCAGCAGAAGGCGAGGTCGCGATTTAATCATCAAGATTCAAGCACTATAATCATGCAGCAACAACATCAAGATTCAAGCAGAAATCAGCAACAACATCAAGATTCAAGCAATAAATCAACAACAAGATCAACAACAAGATCAACAACACATCAACAACAGAAATCAGCAGAAATCAGCAACAACATCAAGATTCAAGCAGAAAGCAGCAACAACATCAAGATTCAAGCAACAAATCAACAACAAGATCAACAACATCATCAACAACAGAAATCAGCAGAAATCAGCAACAACATCGAGAATCAAGCAACAAATCAATAATTTACCTTAAGATTTAAACTCTAATCGAGCAGAAGGGCGAGTCCAAACGGTGAAACCTAATCGAGCAGAAGGACGAACGACGGTGAAACCTAATCGACGGTGAAAGGGGAGTGGCGACGGGGGGGGGGGGGGGCGACGGGGGGAGTGGCGACGGGGGGAGTGGCGACGGGGGGAGTGGCGACGGTGGAGTGGCGACGGTGGGAGTGGCGACGGTGGGGAGTGGCGACGGGAGCAGGAATGGAGGTGTGGTATGGGTATTTGGGGGAACAGTGGTTTAGGTTGAAATGTGAAGAAGAGGTGAGAAGATGTGTGAAGACTTTAGTCCACCTCTTCTCCAAGAAGAGGTCACGCAGACGTTTTTTAATGAAACGTCTTCAAAAAAACAAACACTCTGCAGACCAGAAACATCTGCCCGCTCTTTTTGGCGCAGACAAAAGAGCTTTAGAAGCTCTTTTCAAAAAAAAACAAACACCACCTAACTCTATAGTGTAATTAACTCTTGTATTAAATACAACTCGTCTTGTTATAAGCTTTGTATCATAAACTATATGTTTAGATATACATTTATATTAACTATTGCAACCCGGTTAGTGTAATTTTGAAAACCAATAATTTTACAATCATTTTAAAAAAATATTATAAATTGTATATTAGGTAAATAAATTAACCAAGAGCAGCGGTTTTATATCCAAGGTACACGTCAAAATTGCACAACGTAAAAATAATTTTACAACCCACTTAAACGTTTAGATATTCTAAACATGCTAAAAAAACAATGTTTTCACAACCCAGTTGGAGTAGACCGGCCGGTTGGACGTGAATCCAGATGTCTAATCGGTTTGAATAAACTATTTAAATCGTTTTTCAGTCGAACTAGTGAATCAACTAGTCGACCTATATTTCAACTTTTATTTTGTTCTTTTAAAATATCATTGACGACTGGTCCGTCAAAATCATTTAAAAACCAGTCCGACCAATAGACCGATCACATGTACGATCCGGTTCGAAACATTGTAAAAAAAGGTTTAAAATATGTTGTTCATTCTCAAAGTAACTACTAGCCAATCAAGTTAGGGGGCCCAAAAAGAGTATAAGAAATCAGAGGCTGTTAAAATACTAACAACACCCACCAATCATCAACACTTGAATTTTTTCCTTTTCCCCCTCATCATCATCCCAAATTTTTGCTCTCCAAACAACAAATTCAACGCAATTTATCCAAATTATTCAGGTATTGTTCTTATCTTTGTTACTAAGTTCATCTTTCTTTATAAATGCTATGAAAGATTGTATCTTTTGCTTCAACTGTGGTACCAGTTCTGCAGCCTGCAGCTTATGGTGGTTTGACAATTAAAATACACACTGCAATGAATATGTCAATGAAGTTTGCTGTAGTTTTGTGTGTGCGTGAGTGTGTGATGCTGTAACTGTAATCTTCAACTAAATTTATAGTAAATTACTAACATTTTAAGTTTAAACACTGACTCGGCGACTTGTTAGGACAGGAAAGCAAACTACAATTAAAAAGATTTGAAACAGTTATGTGTGATTTTCGGGTTGTTGAAATAAAAGATTAAAAATTTCCCAAATTTGACTTAAGATTATATATTAATTCTTTACGGGTTTGAGTTGTGGAAACAGTCTCTTGTAGAAACGCAGGGTGATGATGTGTATATCAAGCTCAAGTTGCCCCCCCCCCCCCCCACCACCACCACCCACAACACACACCCCGTGCATGCGACCCTTTGCCCATTATTTCTTAGTTCTGCACTTTCATAATATCCAAAGGGTTGCTGTCCTAATGATCATGAAAAAAAAGGCTATTGATTTGACTTTTAGAAGTCAAATGTTGACTCTGTAGGACAGGGAAGCAAACCATAGTCATTCTCATTTGGATTTCACTTTTGACATTCCTAGTTTGTTTTAGTTCAATACAATTAACATTGGAGTAACTCTTATAGGAATTTATTTAGTTATTAGTCGGTTGTATACATCCAGATGATCTTGTTAAGTTTGAAATCAAAACGCTTATCCCTTTGAGTGGCTTTGACCCTAGCTGATCATTTCTATTTTTCCTACATTGTTTAGACCTTATTGTGGTTCGAATTTCTGAAGCCGAGAGAACAATAATAATAGAGGGAAAAAAGGGCACTTCTTTACTGCAGAGATCCCAAATGGGATCCCCAGAGGTACTTAGTTACTTACTACCTATTGGTTTACGTTGCAAGCAACCCAATTTTTTTTTCTGTCAAGAAAATGCAAGAAGAAACTATATTTAACAAGAATGATAGATTTACATAAAAATAACACCAAGAACAATGGTGAGTTTTGGAATTCATCCCAAAACTCGCCTAACGTTTTTACTAGTAGTCGAAAACTTTTGGTCCATTTGCTTCTTTTTGAGTGAATGTTTTGGTTCCTAATTATGCTCCAATTCCTAAAGCCATATAGAGCAAGCAAAAGTGTAGCTGACTCAACAAAAGTGCAAGCAGAGGCCGAGCTTTCTGATGCTCGAAAAACTGCAAGAGATCTTGCTTTAAAGATTGAAGAATCAAACTCAAGGGCCGAGGTTATACGGCAGAAACAACAGAAAAACATAATGTGGTATGAACAAGAACATGGAGTGTCATTGAAGAACAAGAAGGATTATCTGTATGCACAAGTGGTGAAAGATATCGAATGCATCACGCAGGAATTGAGCAAACTGAAGTCTGATATGACCCGTGTGTTGGAGGAAAAAAGACATTCAGACAACGGATTCAAAGCCTCAAGTTCTAAAAAGTCAACACTTGTTAGCGCGATGGAAAGAATCAAAAAGGAGATTGCAGAAACCAACGAAGAGATTGTGCTTGTAGAACTAGCACGAATAGAAGCTGCTAAAGAACAAGAGATCATTGAAGCTCAGAAAAAGGAAGAGGAAAATCACTATCAAATAAAGTTAGAGGAAGTCAAAAAGAAAGTCACGAGATTGACCAACATGATGAACTCAAACAAGAGCTACAGTTAACACTTTCTAATGTGATTTTGTTGAAGAACAAACTCGCTCGCGCTAAAGGAACAAAAGGGAGTCCTAATTTGTTACAAACAATCACAGAAGAACAAGAAACAGCAAACGCAGAACTTGAAAGTATAAAAGAGAAGGCTTTAATATTATGGCATCCATGGATGTAATCAGAAACAAACTCAAATACGTTCGAGAAGAAAAATCTTGTTTGGAGAAAGAAGAAGAGAACGAGACTTAAAGCTTCAAACACTAAACTCCAATATATTAAAAGCGAAAGCCAAATTGGAATCGCTTACTGCCACCAGAGAAAAAGCTAAGTTAGTTGCATCAAATATATCACTCACAGTTGAACAACTAAGAGCAGAAACCGAAAGAACAAAGAAAGAAAATCAGATTACCATAAATGAAACAGAAAAAATCAAGTTGGAAGTTTCTAAAATCGAGTCTGATATAGAATTATCAGAGGAAAGATTTGAAGCCATGATGGAAGAGCTCAAAACCACCAAGTCAGCAGAATCTACCGCGCTGGAGAATTTAAAAAAGCTGATAGATTCTACAGTAAGAGCGCGAGAGATGACTACACTAAACAGTTCAACAATAAAGATCACCAGTTTTGAATACGCGTATTTGACAAGAAAGGCGGGTGGTGCAGAAGATATTGCTGATAAAAAAGTTGCTGCAGCTCAGGCTTGGATAGAAGCAATAACAACAAATGAAAGGAGATACTAATGAAGATCAAAAAGGCTAAAAAACAAATTAGAGAAGTGAGTGTGGAGGTAGGTGATCATGGCGTGGGCGTGTATGGAATAGATGCGGGTGGTAGAAATGGGGCTAGAATTTTGGCGACGCCTCGAAGGTCAGTGTACCAAAATGGGAAACATGATGCCTGGGAAGCGAGCAAGGTCACAAAAGTTATTATTATCTCCTGCAACGCGTCAAGCGATCAAATCAGCTTCTTTCAATAAGAAAAGAGAAAGGGTGTCAAGAAATTTAGAAAAGTTATTGGAGGAAAATGATGAAATGGGTGAGTGAATTTGTTGAAGATATAAGATTTTTGATGCTATACAGACATTGTTTATATTGAATAAGAGTTTTGTTTATTGTCACACCCCCGCTTAGAGCGGAAACACGAGGATGCGACGGACGGGATCGTCATAACACTTGGTATAATTACAGAGACATATTACATGCAAAATCCTCGTGTCATGACGTCGCCCGACACAATGGTGACTTGTGTCGTGGTTAGTCAGTTCCACGACTATCATAGTCTTAATAGTTCTAAAAATCCATATATACAGTGTTCAGATATAACAGTAAATGATATACAATACAAATGCAGTCTATTGAAATCCTGGGGGTCTCTGCTAAGGCATCAGCTCTAGCTATCCTCTTTGTTTATGATTACCTGAAAAGATATGCTCAAAAATGGTCAACATAATTGTTGGTGAGTTCCGCAGGTTTAAATTGAAAACATGTTATTGATGCTGTATAGAATTTGATATGGAATCATACTGTAAGCAAAAACCACATAACATGTGTTAGAGACAACCAAACCTAATGACGTTATGCATATAAATTTGTCGGAATATATTCACCCATGGCCTGATTGCTGGCAGCTGTAGTCGGTAACTCACAAGTTCGAAACCAGTAGTACTACCAATACCTCCGTTGGTTCCCAAACCCGGGAATTAATGGTTGTAAGAATCGTAGAATAACACCATGTATGTATTAGAATATGAGAATAGTATCACGTCGATTCCAAGTATGAAAATTGTATGTAAGATTTTACAGCATCGAAAACGGGTGAGCATACTTTTCCCCCAAGTTTGAAAAACATTGAAACAATTATAAAAGCATAAAAAGGGCCACGGAAACTCACCTTGGATTGATGTAATGTATATGAATAAGAACTTCAAAGAATTAAGCAATGCACGATCAAGCACGATCAATACCTATTATTAATTGTAACTAAGTCTTTAAAATGTGTTTATTGCGAATAAATATATTTGGTAAGATTCGGGTTGGTTTGGTTTAACACGTGACACGTACACAAATGGATGTATATATGTTTACAAGATTTCTATTTGTATTAATAAATAATTATCAATAAGTATTAAACTTATTAAACAATTATTTATATATTTCGATTCCATTAAAAAGGGTTTTCATATTATATTTAAATATTTTTAGAATTAATTATAATAATGACGTGGTTTAACTATATAATTTATAATTATCCAAAGATAATTACAAATAAGGATAATCACAATTATAGTATTTTGATTAATAATAAGGTATTAATCTATACCCTTAGTTAAAATATATTTTACAAGAAATAACCCACAATTTTATTTATAAATAGTTTGTGAATTTATAAAATATATTTAAAGATAATATAGCGTTTATCTTATATAAATAATTATTTATAATATTTATAAATAATATTTATATAATTTCATGATTATTTCATAGTTAAACTTGATTTAGAATTTATTTTATAAAAATAAGTATTTTATTATTTTTAAATAATATTTTATAAAAATCTATTAAAGTTTTAAATAAAATAATTTTACAGAAAATTATTTTGTAAGATCTAAAGTAAGGAAAATTAATAAAATTTATTTTATAATTTTTAGAAATTTTTCCATATTTTTAAAGTATTTATAAAGCTTTTAAAAAAATAAAAACAATGAAAAGGAGGTTGCCGGGTTCGAACCCGGGACCTCACACCCACACACACACAGCCTAAACCAGTGAACCAAGGCTCTAAGCCGCGGTATAAACCAGTTCCATTTCCTCTTAAACAGCTTTCACCCATTTCCCCCAAACCCGTACGAGCCCTAATTCAATCTGGACCAAATTGAGCACCAAATTGATGTTGTTAATCGAATTGATGTTGGGGCTTTTGTTCCCTAACCAAAATCGAGTATGTGTGTATGATTAATTACCTGTTTTGAAACTTAGATCGATGGGAACGAGTTAGAACCAAGCCGCGGTAGAGGTGGTGATCGATGGTTGATCAGAACTTGATAGAATTCAAATTAAACTTGTGATCAGCTTCGTGTGACAATAAAAAGTAAAAGCCCTCATTCAATTTTGATTAATGATGCACAGGATATGGAGTTCGACCAAGTTGCAGGTCGCGAGATGAAGATGATGAAATCGAGTGTTTTGTGTTTGTTTTGGATGAAATGGAACTCGAAGGAAGTTTATATAGGACTTAATATTCGTTAGTGCATAATTAATTTAATCGTTAAGGGTGTAATGCGTGATATTGGTGGATGGTCGGTCGAAGTGGGTTAGGTCACATTATCGTCTTCAATTATTCAATTTTAAGTGGTCCACGAGTTCGAAACTTGCATGTGAGAATGTCGGGGGTCTTAATTGGGTTAAAACCGTGTAAAAATCGAGTGTTTTGGCCTCGCCGGAGGCTCGCCGGAGGGTGGCCGGACCGGTGGCCGGGAAAACGAAGGGTGGGGGCTGGGTTTTAGATAATTACACAAATGGTCCCTGAGGTTTTCAGAGTTTATATTTTATGTAATAATGTTTCTTTTGAAGTTTCAGAAATAACAGAACAACCCCTGGACTTTATAAATCTAATTTTTATACTTTTTTTTTTTTTTTTTTTTTATAAATCTTTGCTATTATTATTATTATTATTATTATTATTATATTATAATTATTACTATTATTATTATTATTATGATTATTATTTAAATTTTGTAATTATTGGAATTAGTACGTATTAAACGTAATTGTTTTATAAAAAATTACGGGATGTTACAGTCTCCCCTGCTTTAGGAAATTTCGTCCCGAAATTTTAATCACGAGGAGGCTGAAACGAGAAGATGAGGATACTGAGATTTTATTTGGTCCTCACCTTAACTCTAAGCCACGTTTAGATTCCCAGCGGACTTTGACAATAGGTATCCGGCTTCGCTTCACTTGTATAGAATCTTTTACAAGATTCTTGACATAATGTATTCCAATCTGAACCCTTCCAGAGAATCGCGAGACTCTTTTTGAGATTTGGCATATGGAACGTTAGAACACGATGACGAGTTTCCATGATATTTTAGACTTATAATCACAACTTCCAGAATATAATTTTCCTGGTAAGGTGATGTCTAGAAATCATTAAAAGACCAGCAATGATAAGAAAGGTTAACCGTTGGAATTTAAGAACCCCAAACGTCCTCATATGAAACGACCTTAACGCATATCTTGTGAATATGTATTTCTCCTTTGACCAACCATCGGTCTAAGAATAATACGCTATGCGAAGATCTTGGAATGGGTTCACAAGGATGGTTAAGAATATTGTTAAACAGAAAATGAATCAATCATTTAGAATAACGATTGATGTAACATCATACCTCGGTATACGAATATTTGAAACAGATGTAGGTTAATTTCTCGACGTTGTGAGATAATGTGTCGAATTGAATTTTTATAATGCACCAATTGTCATCACACAGTTAAGATAAGAGGCTCTTGTTCTGGCCAAGTTAAAACTAAAAAGTTTCCATGACCGGTAGGAATGAAGAAGATAGGTCACACACAACAGTCATTTTCTTTCCAACCTTCCTATTCTAAGAACAATACTGTATACAATAATCTCAGTCTTCGAGTAGTTCTATACATCTTAACTTACGCATGTCGAGAGTTTTCCTATTTCCACCGACTAACTAATTTCTAAGCAACTGGGGTTCATGACAAATGAAGGAGTGAATTTGAAGGAACCAATGCTATCCTCTACCAGTATCCAACAGATATGTATTGATTGATGGTAAGATATGTGCCTATAGTAACATCTGAGTCTTCTTGTCTATTTCACCACTAGTTTGCTTGCTCTAATCTCCAACTTTGTCCTACTATTCACAGATCTTCCCAATGTCCTACTTAATTCTATTTGATCTAGATGTTACAAGGTATGACATTAGCTTTGTCAACTTATGGATTCTATCAGTATAAAGAGCATGATTCCAGTATTACAATTTTAACTTTTGCATTTCATTCCTTGGGTAATAGTACTCACTCGCCAAAGATTTTAAACTTATCTCAAGTCATGACTATTGCGGCCTCACTACCTTATACTTGAGTTTAGGCATTCTACCATTTCAGTGCGGTACCCACTAGTGGACAAGCATCATTCTTCAAAGGCCATGTATATTCTAAGCAACCATTCAATTTGCATAATTTCTGAAATGTAAAAGGAGTGACGTCTCACTAGAGATGAGACTAGTGTCACCATGTGATTCCCATATAGACTCTAGGTAGATTAGAACTTATATAAGGGTAAGTGTTATAGATGTTTCATTTCCTATATATTCTGGCGCTCAGAACTTTATCTACAGCACGGTTAGTTAAAAGCAGGGTCAAAATAGTTCAACCTAAGTTTCATGTGAAGATTGTCATTAGGTGTCTAACGGTTGAAGATGTTGAAAGATTTCACGAGCGTGTTTTAAGGAAGGTGGTTATCAATCACAATCGGAGTTGATATTAAAAATATTCCTTAAAGGCTTTGAGGTAATGATTCATGCCTATCTTGATAATAACAAGAAAACAATCTAAGGTTGGTATTTGCCACCAAAATACGGGTTTCAATCCTATTTTGGTGAGATCATGTCATTTATGAAATGTAATTTCCAATGAGAATAATTGAAGTCAATCCTCAAGATAAGGAAGTCACCCCAATCCAGAGGATGAAATTTCATAGAACTAACAAATGGGAAACCATTTATCGAAATAGAGAATCATCAAAGTAAGGGAATCTCCCCTGCTTTGATGAAATAGAATCATTTAAGAGATACGAGTGTTCTTAGTCATAGGTTGACTTGCAAACTCTTGCATTTCCCACGGTACAAGCAGTATAAAGTTTGACTTTACGATGAAAGGAAATTAATATCAATTAGGAATTAGGAAAATTTCAAGTTACATCAGTGTAACAAAGAAAAGATCATGCTAACAAGCTTAAGATCAAGGTTTGAGATAGTAGAGTTTGTTAGGATGATGTTCAAATCTTGAATAATTTAAATCAGGAAGACGAAATCAAGGACAAGAATGATTCGACATTATAATGAGATGTGAACATTCGATTCACAATCGAAGGGAATACGTGGACTTCTCAAGATATGAGATCAGCCATAACCTTATTGAAGACATGTGTACTTATAAGTGGTAACAAGGTTATGATTAGTTTATTCGATTATTGAGGTGAGTGACCACCTATAATATAAATATTCAATTAACAAAGTTTCCCGAGATGTAGGAATTCCACCTACAGCATTGCATGTTCTGGGTGGTGTGACACAGACTTTGACGAGATTTTGAAAACCACGAATAACGAGTCAAAGCTCATTTTGAAAATTATTTGATTTAGGCACGCAATGCCTTGACTATGATTTAAGATTTGTGTGTGCTTTGATAGGAATCAAAGTATAAAAAAAATCACATATGGTTTTACTTATCAAGTTCCAATAACCCATGCTTCGGTCCATTAAGATCATTATGTAGCCTAGTTTAAGCACATTCTTAGTATACCGGTGATGTTTATATATAGGGTTCCCCGCAGCGTTCCCACCACATCCACGATATACTTTGAAATATACTTAAACTAGTTACATAACATCTTAATTTTCCTTAGCATCATCCTAAAGAATAACGTAATATAAGTTTAATAAGAGCCACCGCAACTACACTGATGTATAGGCGGTTTTACCAGTTATGAATGGCTACAGTCAAACCTATACATCGGTTCCACACGGGAATTGATGGCTGTAAAGAAAACATTCCCAAAGTGTAAATAGTTTAATGTGACGTAGCAAGATCCACAAAGCGCATACGTATAGTTTATATGGCGTAGCAAGATCCACAAAGCGCATACGTATAAGTTTATATGACGTAGCAAGATCCACAAAGCGCATACGTATAAGTTTATATGACGTAGCAAGATCCACAAAGCGCATACGTATAGTTTATATGACGTAGCAAGATCCACAAAGCGCATACGTATAGATTACAACCAAACCAATCCTTAGGTCCCATTACTGGAACTAATGGTTGTAATGGATGCTCGGCAAAGAAGAACCACGAAGTAGACCCACAAAGAAGAACCACACCGCCGAAAGCATCCACGATCAATAGCATTCACAAGTACTTAGCATCAAGTATTAGCACATAATAGAGTATAGCCACCAAGTAACATATAAGGTAGCAACATAGCATAGAGTTAAGAGTCATAATAGCATCATGCCTCAGACAATCAGGATCATCACGTAGCCCAGTTTAAACACATTCTTGGTATACCAAGGATGCTTATATATAGGGTTCCCCGCAGCGTTCCCACCACATCCGTGGCATACCTAGAACGATGCCTAAACCAGTTACGTGACATCCGTTTATCCTTAGCATAATTTTAAAGAATAACGTTTTGTATGTGTAGAGAGTATCATTACTCCTCTACATTTATGTATTCCACTTTCATTCTAAGCATTAATCAGTGGTTACTGCAACGCTAAGTGGAGATATTTCTCATAAGGTCAATATTATAATTGGAAATACTATGAAGGCTCTAAGTAGGACAGGACTTGAGTAAATGATAATGTTTAATTGCCTTCAACAAGGACTTATAATGTTTGATTGCCTTCAACAAGGACTTACAATGTTTGATTGCCTTCAACAAGGACTTACAATGTTTGATTGCCTTCAATAAGGACTTACTAGAATTATGACCCTAGCACCCTAGGGTATAGCGTGTGATACTCATGATCGTTACCTCATGGTAAGATTAACCAGACTTCTCATGCATGGTGAATTGCAATTACGTGTGCACCCGTAATGGTAATTTACCTTGCATGGTCACCCTAGCTCCACTTACCCCAAGTTAACATCATAGTATTATCTAGATTCATCAAGCATAAATAATGTAATGTCCTTATGTCCATGAGCCAGTATTCCAATAATAGCATGTAATAGCAAATAAGCATATAAGCACATTAAGTCTAATGGTAACTGCATATCCGTCATACTTTCAGGATTTCAGTCATAACAATGATAGGGTCGGATTCAATATCCGAGATCGACGCTACGCGTGATCACCGAAGTTCCCTAATAATATGATGTTGTGCGCATACAAGCGTAAAGTTCTTAGTATAAAAGTATCCCATGGAGAAAGACTGAGAGTAATAATGTCTTCCCCGGGATGTTCAGATAACACGTTACATGTATAAAATCAGGTATGTAGGAACATACTTGTTGATTATTAGGTATATAGGAATATACCTGTATATTAAGTTCATAGACTTAATATATTTGACCCATTTGCCTTGTAGTTTTGTGTATTGACCATAGTTTATCACTCATCCCAGAAATCCCCAGGTAAGCATACCAGGTCTCGCAATGAGATATATGCGATATGCTTGCCTTAGCCCGAGGGCCTTTTGCCAGGAAATCCAGAATACAGGTGTCTATGTGTCACACAAATCATAAAAGACATTTAGGTAAAATCAAATGCACACAATCCCTAGCATGCATTCTATATGAAGGTTCTTAGGTTATAGCCTAGGTCGAATTCTCCACCTAAATCTCTATAACCAAGGCTCTGATACCAATCTGTCACACCCCCGCTTAGAGCGGAAACACGAGGATGCGACGGACGGGATCGTCATAACACTTGGTATAATTACAGAGACATATTACATGCAAAATCCTCGTGTCATGACGTCGCCCGACACAATGGTGACTTGTGTCGTGGTTAGTCAGTTCCACGACTATCATAGTCTTAATAGTTCTAAAATCCATATACACAGTGTTCAGATATAACAGTAAATGATATACAATACAAATGCAGTCTATTGAAATCCTAGGGGTCTCTGCTAAGGCATCAGCTCTAGCTATCCTCTTTGTTTATGATTACCTGAAAAGATATGCTCAAAAATGGTCAACATAATGTTGGTGAGTTCCGCAGGTTTAAATTGAAAACATGTTATTGATGCTGTATAGAATTTGATATGGAATCATACTGTAAGCAAAAACCACATAACATGTGTTTAGAGACAACCAAACCTAATGACGTTATGCATATAAATTTGTCGGAATATATTCACCCATGGCCTGATTGCTGGCAGCTGTAGTCGGTAACTCACAAGTTAAACCGATCTATCGAGGGTGGGGGTGTCAACCCAGTAGTACTACCAATACCTATCCGTTGGTTCCCAAACCCGGGAATTAATGGTTGTAAGAATCGTAGAATAACACCATGTATGTATTAGAATATGAGAATAGTATCACGTCGATTCCAAGTATGAAAATTGTATGTAAGATTTTACAGCATCGAAAACGGGTGAGCATACTTTTCCCCCAAGTTTGAAAAACATTGAAACAATTATAAAAGCATAAAAAGGGGCCACGGAAACTCACCTTGGATTGATGTAATGTATATGAATAAGAACTTCAAAGAATTAAGCAATGCACGATCAAGCACGATCAATACCTATTATTAATTGTAACTAAGTCTTTAAATGTGTTTATTGCGAATAAATATATTTGGTAAGATTCGGGTTGGTTTGGTTTAACACGTGACACGTACACAAATGGATGTATATATGTTTACAAGATTTCTATTTGTATTAATAAATAATTATCAATAAGTATTAAACTTATTAAACAATTATTTATATATTTCGATTCCATTAAAAAGGGTTTTCATATTTATATTTAAATATTTTTAGAATTAATTATAATAATGACGTGGTTTAACTATATAATTTATAATTATCCAAAGATAATTACAAATAAGGATAATCACAATTATAGTATTTTGATTAATAATAAGGTATTAATCTATACCCTTAGTTAAAATATATTTTACAAGAAATAACCCACAATTTTATTTATAAATAGTTTGTGAATTTATAAATATATTTAAAGATAATATAGCGTTTATCTTATATAAATAATTATTTATAATATTTATAAATAATATTTATATAATTTTCATGATTATTTCATAGTTAAACTTGATTTAGAATTTATTTTATAAAAATAAGTATTTTATTATTTTTAAATAATATTTTATAAAAATCTATTAAAGTTTTTAAATAAAATAATTTTACAGAAAATTATTTTGTAAGATCTAAAGTAAGGAAAATTAATAAAATTTATTTTATAATTTTTAAAAATTTTTCCATATTTTTAAAGTATTTATAAAGCTTTTAAAAAATAAAAACAATGAAAAGGAGGTTGCCGGGTTCGAACCCGGGACCTCACACCACACACACACAGCCTAAACCAGTGAACCAAGGCTCTAAGCCGCGGTATAAACCAGTTCCATTTCCTCTTAAACAGCTTTCACCCATTTCCCCCAAACCCGTACGAGCCCTAATTCAATCTGGACCAAATTGAGCACCAAATTGATGTTGTTAATCGAATTGATGTTGGGGCTTTTGTTCCCTAACCAAAATCGAGTATGTGTGTATGATTAATTACCTGTTTTGAAACTTAGATCGATGGGAACGAGTTAGAACCAAGCCGCGGTAGAGGTGGTGATCGATGGTTGATCAGAACTTGATAGAATTCAAATTAAACTTGTGATCAGCTTCGTGTGACAATAAAAAGTAAAAGCCCTCATTCAATTTTGATTAATGATGCACAGGATATGGAGTTCGACCAAGTTGCAGGTCGCGAGATGAAGATGATGAAATCGAGTGTTTTGTGTTTGTTTTGGATGAAATGGAACTCGAAGGAAGTTTATATAGGACTTAATATTCGTTAGTGCATAATTAATTTAATCGTTAATGGGTGTAATGCGTGATATTGGTGGATGGTCGGCCGAAGTGGGTTAGGTCACATTATCGTCTTCAATTATTCAATTTTAAGTGGTCCACGAGTTCGAAACTTGCATGTGAGAATGTCGGGGGTCTTAATTGGGTTAAAACCGTGTAAAAATCGAGTGTTTTGGCCTCGCCGGAGGCTCGCCGGAGGGTGGCCGGACCGGTGGCCGTGAAAACGAAGGGTGGGGGGCTGGGTTTTAGATAATTACACAAATGGTCCCTGAGGTTTTCAGAGTTTATATTTTATGTAATAATGTTTCTTTTGAAGTTTCAGAAATAACAGAACAACCCCTGGACTTTATAAATCTAATTTTTATACTTTTTTTTTTTTTTTTTTTATAAATCTTTGCTATTATTATTATTATTATTATTATTATTATAATTATTACTATTATTATTATTATTATGATTATTATTATAAATTTTGTAATTATTGGAATTAGTACGTATTAAACGTAATTGTTTTATAAAAATTACGGGATGTTACATTTATAGATATAAGTAAGCCTACATTTAATTTCATCAACTTTGAATTAATCAAATAGTTGGATTTTAACTATAGTTACTCATTATAAACCAGTGAATCTAAACAGGTCAAAACTCAACCCCATTAATCTATTCACTAATCCCGACCAATCTGACAACCCTCTATTAATAATCACGGAGCTTTTCAACGCATCATAGAACCAGGACTCTGATTTTGGGTCAAGTAACAAAGACCCGACCGATTCGGATTTTGGTGGGGAAGAGGAACAATACAACATTAAGTTTAAGCCCGATCGATTTCGCGTAACATCCCTTAATATATTTTAGAGTAAATTACCATTTGGATCCCTGAGTTTTATTCATTTTAACCACTTGCATCCCTACGGTTTCAAAATTGTCATCCGCTCCCTAACGTTTTATTTTTATATCCATTTGTATCCAAAACCCTAACACCCTTAGTATTTCCGTTCGTTCTTTTATAAAAAGACTAAAATGCCCCTAAGAATTAAAAATAAAAATAAAAAATTATGAGACCACCTCGTCTTCTTCTTTTCCACACTCAACCTCCAAATGATACACCACCACATCATTCTCTTCTTCTTCCACTCACTACATCCAGCTCCATCAATGAATAGTTGAAGAAAAAGGGTAACAGGAAGGAGAAATCCGTCCCCTTTGCTCCGTCGTGTGACCACCATACGCCGGTGTTACGAGGTGCGGTCGGGGTTTGAGGTTAGGGTTGTAGCGTTGCTGGCGGATATCGTGGCGGCGGACTAACAAAGCTCAATCTTGAACCCGAACTTCTCGATCCTCTCGAACGCCTCAATCGCTTCTTTCACCTTCTTCGCCCTCGCGTATCGCCTCGAGATCAAAGCAAATGTGGTCTTTTCCAACACCCCTTTAACCTTCATCTCATTAACCAATGTCCATTTCATCTTGAACTGCTTGATCTTACCCAAAGCTTCGATTAACGCATTGTAAGTATTAGAAGTATGCTTGAATCCCTTTTGTTTCTCCGCCCATCGGAAGAAAGAAAGCGCGAAAACTCCAGCTTTGGTTAGCTTCTTCAAAACCTCGGGTAACTAGAGCTGGTGAGAGTTCAATTGAGTGGAGGTTAATAAAGATTCTAGCTTTGATCGATCATGGTGATTTGAGATGATTTTACAGAGCTTTTTTCGGCTGAAATGATGATTTGGGGGTTGATTGCTTCTGGGCAGTGGCAGAGCTTGACCTGCTAAATTAAATTTTATTAAGGGGAGCGAACTCGAGTTTTATATAAAAATTTACACCATCGAGCCAAAAATTTACGAACCAAAGTTTAACACTATCCCGGTCCTAACTATGCTCCGCCCTTGCTTCTGGGTTTTTGATGGGTTTGTTGCAGAAGCTTTTGGTGGTGGTTTGGTGGTGGATTGGTTGTTGGACTCGGTAACTAGCTTTGATTACTGGGTGGATGTGGTGGTGGTGAGGGGGTGGATGTGGTGGTGGTGAGGGGGTGGATGTGGTGGTGGTGAGGGGGTGGATGTGGTGGTGGTGAGGAGGTGGATGTGGTGGTGGTGAGGGGGTGGATGTGGTGGTGGTGAGGGGGTGGATGTGGTGGTGGTGAGGGGGTGGATGTGGTGGTGGTGAGAGGGTGGTTGTGATGGTGGTGATTTGAGAAAAATGATGTTGATGGATGCACCTACAAGTTATTTATGTTATTATTTAATTTTAAGGGTAGTTTTGTCTCTTTAATAATAATTTTAACAGAAATATTAACAGTGTTGGTTATTTGGACTTAAATGAAGATAAAAGTGAAACATATAGATTCAAATGAAGATAACATGAAATGTCAGGGGGCGGATAACAACTTTAAAACCGTAGGGATACAAGTGGTTAAAATGAACAGAACTCAGGATGCAAAAGGTAATTTACTCTATATTTTATTAATACTTAATTAAATACTAACTAGGTGGTATCCGACCGCGCTTCGCGGGCGGGAAAAAATCAATTACGACACCACACAACGATATAAATCGGTATTAGAAGGCTCGGAAATGATGTGTCGTGGGATATAATGAAATAATCAAACATCCAGATTGCCCTAATACTGGAATCAATACTCCATTTGCTCTAACGAATTTCTATGATAATCTGATTTTAATTAACAAAGTATGTATAGATGAAAGTAATCAGCAACAAATCTAGTAAGTATCAGAATCGATTAAGAAAGCTTAGTCATTGGTGTTACCTCTGATTTGACAATCCACGATGGTTTGGGGACTGATAGCAAAGGTGTTGGAGGCGGTGGCGGTGGGCGGTGGTTGTCGGTGGTGGTGCACCGTTGCTCCTCACTACCAACTGTTGCTTGTTTGACATGCACAGTTATTGTGAAAACTGAATGAGAACGACTGCAAAAAGAAAAATTACTTAGGCAACAATACTTCAAAACATATTCACTTATAATTTTTTTTAAAAAGTTAAGGATTAAAAAATTAATTATCCTCTATTTATCTTGCAAGCAACAACATTATAACATGACAAATATAATCAACACATGCTTTGTTCTATTAAATTAATAGTTGATTATACATGTTTATATTAAATTAATAGTTGATTATACATGTTTAAATTAATAGTTAAGGTAAATAATTTGTGATTTTTTGACATTAACTTGTTTACAAGTGATCTTTTGTCATTATTCGTAGGTACCCCGTAGAACAAAGGTAATGGGGCATAAAAAATGGTTTTTGCATAACTGCATATGTGCACTATTTAATAAACAATTAGATATATATATATGCATATTTGCACTATTTGATACACGATTAGATGCATATATGCATACGTGCACAATTTTAATAGATAATTGGATGCATATATACACTTGTATAATTTTTTAAGAAACGATTGGATGTAAATATGTATTATGTTTAACATTATTGTATTGATATGTGCATTTTTTAAAAAATCAAATGCACATATGGATTACTTATAAACCAAACTCAACCAACAACCCAATAATACACAAAGAAATTTTATTCTTTAATATAATATTAAATGTTAAATGTATATATGAAACCGTAATGTATTAAAATTCTTTTTCATCAATAACACAACCTTTAAGTTTAAGTTTGCAAGTTTGGCCAGATAACAAAACCTTGAGATTTACAAGTTTGGACAATAATTTGTTAAGCTTGAATAATCAACCCTGCAAACAGAATGACTTAAAGATTGGACTTCTTACATCTAAAATGAATGTGCATAAATGCATGATCAACTTTTTCTGGAATATTATAGGCATGATATTTAAGTTTAACCTTACAAATTTAAACAATAATTTGAGGTATTTAGTTTACACCTGTGCTGCAAGACGTGTCCTGATGAGATCTAAAGGATATGTGGCAGTAGGAGCTGTTATTCCTGCCATACCACCACCTACAAAATGCACACACGCATCTGCAGCTGCACTTCTACTGTTATCTCTGATACTTGGAATTGACTTCAGCAACTGAAAATGATAAAGAGAAACATGTTAATGGTTTACATCATAATCTATATTATATACTATATAGCATCATCATGATCAGCAAAACACATTTATTGTACTCGAAACCTAATAAATTGAGAAAAACACTCACATTTTGTACTGCTCATAGGCATAGAAGTTAACTGCTGTGTAAGGAAGGCGGTGAACAATAGTAACCAGATTTCCTTTCCAAAAGGCTCTAAGGCCCTCTTCATTAACAATACGTGATGCCTCTTTCCATATGCAAGGCTGCTCAACAGTGCCCCCTCAGAATGCATACCTTGCAACTGCGAATGCAATACAACATTGACCATTATGTAAAGATTACAGTAGTACGGATTTTTAAAAAAGCCCAAACAAATATACCAATCAAAGTTGAGATTAAGTTCTGATTTTATGGAATTATGGGAAATACAGATCAGTAGTTATAAAGCTTCATACTTATTCACCAAAGTAAACATTCTTTCTCCAAACCAACACTTAGCGAGCTAAATGACTTTTTATTTTCTCCTAATCAAGATAAGATTAATCTTAATTCTTTTACAGATCTTATAAATTGTGATTACCACTTTATCTAAGGGGTAAGCTCATATTCCTTCCCACATTTCACAATCCTCATACATCATCAAATTCCATATGTTTTAGCAAACTTAGCACATATGCAACCTTAAGTATAACATTACTTTCACAATATGAATCCAAATTTTGTAGAGAATATTATATTTGTGGTTTCGCATGATATATCTTGAGACAAAAAGACATTATGTCCGTAAGCTTATACATTCAGTGTGAAAAACGTATGACTAAAAATTCTAGAAAAGAAGCGAAATATTCGAAAATTGTACTTAAAAACTGTAAACCCTAAGATCTCCAGGTTCACTGTCAAATATTCATTTCAAATTAACCTTATATCATATAATTAACAAATATTACAACGATCAAGTGAATAGTGATGCAATTACCTGAAACAGAATAGTGAGGCGTGCGAGTGGAGCCGTACACGTTTGCTAAAGCTCCGGCGATAACTCCGGCGAGAAGCTGCGGCACCGTCCCTATCTCCGCCGACTGTTGATGACGTGGCGAAGGAGACGGCGACACCGCTACCGCCTGCTGCTTTTGCAGAAACTTCACGGTGGTGTTGCCGTCAACGATTCCGTCGCGATTAGACATCCCTACTTGAGCTTCCATCAACAGCAGCTTGTGCGATGAAATTGGTCAACAGTTGGGATCGAAGAACACACGAAAAAATTGGGAATGAAGATTGCAGAGGAAGAAACCCCTGAAAAACCCTAATAATAGCTTGCGAATGACGGTGTTTTTGAGGGTGGTGGTTGTTTGAAATTTGGGGTTAGCTCCTTTAAATAAAGCTAGAAACAATCGATACCTGAAGGGGGATCTGCGGGCTGAAGGGGATCTGAGGGCCGAAGGGGATCTGCGGGCCGAAGGTGTCGACGGTGGCCGAAGGGGATCTGCGGGCCGAAGGTCGTGACAGGCCGAAGGGGGCGGTGGCGACGGGGGCGAGGTGGCCACGGAGGCGAGGTGGCGACGGCGAGGTGGCGAGGTGGCGACGGCGAGGTGGCGACGGTGGCTGAAGGGGGCGGTGGAATTGTGGGGAGGAGGAATGGGTATGTAGCTAAAGTTTATATCTTTAATATATATAATAATTCTAATTCTTGAGCTTATTATTTATTTATGAACCTAATAATACCTTAATCACACCTTGAATCTGCTACAAATTAACCCATTCAATCTTTAAATGACATCCATTAGCCCTCCCGTTACAAACAAAGTCAAACTATATTATATATATTAAAGATATAAGGTTTAGCTACAGTAAGCCCGACACCCCCCCTTTCCCCCCTGTTCTCTTCGAATCCGGCCAATCCCGGCCACCTGCGCGGGTATCCGGCGAGCCCCCTTCCCCCTCTCGACTCCTCTCTACCAATCGGAAGCAATGGAGGCTTCAATTCCTCTTAAATCGTAACGTAACAGCGCGAATCGAAGGCAAGGACGGCGGTTGCAGATCGATTTGGAGGCTGTGGTTGCGCGATGGTGATGATTTGGAGGCTGTGGTTGCGTGACGGTGGTGTGCGCTCGCGATGGTGGTGTCGCGATGGTCGTGTCCCGAGGGTGTGCGGTCGCGACGGCTGTGATGGTGACTGTGGTTGTCGCGATGGCGATGGTGGTGGTGCAATTCGGGGGCCGACGAGGCCGATGGCGATGATGGTGGTCGATGGTGGTGGCGATGTGGTGTTGGTGGTGCAGGGCCGCAACAGGTACGTTCGCGACGAGACTCCGCCGATTACGAAAGCGGATCATAGACCCTGTTGTCTACTGATAATGTGGAACTGATATTACTCTGCCGCCAATTTCATTCCCTATGCAAACAATCGCGTGATTTCACTATTTGATCTGTAAGTCAACTGATTTCATCTTGTAGGCTTCTTGTGCAGGCTTAAATCTTGTGTCCAATCATGTTTTAGGGGATGTTTTGATGTGGGTTTTTGAGATTGATTCAGGATTAGATGTAATAGAACATGGTGAAATCATAGAAGTAGTAATATTTGGATGTGCTTCTGCCCTCCCTTTTGAAGTTGCATTGATTACTTCAGATGGTGGTTGTATTATAAGGACTGATTATTAGTTTATTATGCTTTGATAATGCAGTATCTTACACCTAATGCCAACTTATTATTCAAGACTAAATATTGGGATATCTTTGTTCAGGTGTAGGGGGAATTCAGTGAAATAGTGTAAGAAAAGTTCACTTCTGAGGTGTCATAGTGAAGTTTATATCATGGGTTTAGACTCATTGATTTGGTTTTGCCGGCCGGAGGAAAATGGCATTTGGGCAAAGACCACAGGTAGTGCTCTCGGTGCTTATACGCCATGTGGCATTGAATCTGTTGTGGGTTGTATATCAAATGTGGTTTTGATGGGCTTGTGCTTATATAGAACATGGCTGCTCATGAAAGACTTTAAACTCCAGAGGTTTTCCTTGCGGTCGAAGTTCTACAATTATATGTTGGCCTTTTCAGCTGGTTATTGTGCTGCAGAGTCGTTGTTCAGATTACTTTTTAATGTTTCAATGTATGACTTTAGCGCACAAAGTAGCCTTCCTCCATTTGAGGTATTATTCTTGTTGTAGCTGTGACATCCATACATTCAATATTTGTTCACAACTAAAAGGGAAAATTGCTCAAAAAGCTAACCATTTTTGGTCTAATCTCTTTTTCCTCTAACCTCTTTCTTTATTTTTACTAGAAAAATACCTTAAAAAATCCAGTATTTTTTATTCAAGGTAATCTTTAACCTTATCAGCAGTTGATTTCTCAGTGCTAAAGTAAAAAAAAAGTCAACATGGTCAAGTTCACTAATGCAAAAAGGGTTTTTTATTTTTATTATTATTTTTTTTTATTTTTTGTTATCAATATTTGTAACTTTAATGGTTTGCCTTACCTGAAATAGAAATGGGATAAAGTTGGTTACCTTTTTATGCAATTACCCTTAATGAAAAGCCTAACAGTTGCTGCCCTGCAATATGCTCTCTTTAGACAAATTAAGTTCATATGCAAATATGTTAAGATGAAAGAAAAATGTAGTAGGGTAGGTTTCTGATGCTTAGCACTATGTCTTCATGCAGGTAGTTTCACTAGTGATCGAGACCCTTGTTGGAGCTCTTTGATGATCATGACACTTTTGGAAACTAAAGTGTATATTAGAGAGTTTCGCTGGTATGTCCGATTTGGTGTACTTTATGTCTTGGTTGGGGATGCTGTGAAACTTAGTGCCATTCTTTCAATAAAAGATTTATATCGAAGGTTTGTATCCTCTTATTTTATTGTTTTGAGTAAATTTGCACTTTTGCAGTTCTAAATTGGTATATAAACTTTCATATTATGTTAAAACTGCAATTATTGTGCATGATAACTTAATTCCGGAGTACTAGTAGATTTGAAACTGATGCCCCTTCTTCTCACTATTCACCACTATTTATAATTACATCATGAATTGGTAAATGGCAGAAAATACCCTATACTAATCAATATGAACAAATACAAGTACAAGTATGTAATAAGTACATTGCAGTTTATGTGTGCATGTGAAGTTATGTATTTAAGGATAAGTTAGATAATGGAATGATGATGATGCTCATAGCATGATGAATTGAAATTCTGAATAGAAGCATATCATAGTAGCTTTCATGTATTTGATAGGGTTCTCCATTGAACTAGAATATTCAATTTGTTAGATTATAAATCTAGGGGTGGAAAATTGGAGGGTTGGATGGGTTAGATCATAGGCCAAAGCAGGTCATCTTTTGGTATGGGTTAAAAACCGGAAGGTAGTTTTTTCGTATGAATTAAAACTGGTTGGGTCACTGGTTGACCCAAACATTCTTCGTCCAAAATTAATTTTTGTATAAAATCATTACGATTTCAAATATGATTTACCAAATTGGCAAATTTTTATTAATATAAGTACAAATCTAATGTTTTGGAAAAAATGATTTGGGTTGTTCTATGCATTAACATACATTGTGGGTAACTTCCTACCTGTTTGACCCGTTTGACGACGGCTGTGATGGTGACTGTGGTTGTCGCGATGGCGATGGTGGTGGTGCAATTCGGGGGCCGACGAGGCCGATGGCGATGATGGTGGTCGATGGTGGTGGCGATGTGGTGTTGGTGGTGCAGGGCCGCAACAGGTACGTTCGCGACGAGACTCCGCCGATTACGAAAGCGGATCATAGACCCTGTTGTCTACTGATCATTTCTTGGTTTATTTTGGAAGTGTTTAAGTTGACTGAATTGAGTGTCGCTGCAGAATCAATACTGCAATTGATGAAGAAGATGATGATGATGAGCACGAAGAAGAGGATTTTGATGAAGACCCAGATCCTCAGGACCTTGAATATGTCTCCCAAATCAAAAGAGTGAGGTTTCATTACTCAAAATCCCCAATTTTATGATTGTTCGGTTTAGGTTTATTATGGTTTCATGGATAAATAGATAATGCTTTGGTAGTGTAGGTTTTGGAGCTTTTGAAGAAGAACAGAGATATGCTTTTTAGTGAGGTAACCACTTTATATAAATTAGGGTTAGTGTCTTGATCTTTAGATAAATATTAGTACTTGGTGTATAGTTTTTAAACAAAAACGATATCAATTTCCACACTTGTGTGTCTTTAACCCATTATTGAGGTTTACATAATCTGTAAGAAAGAGTAATTCAGGTGAATGAAGGGAAAATCCCACGAGACCGTGTTGCTCTTCAAATGCTGCCAGAAGAAATGGTTCAATGGCCTAATTTAGAGGTAACTATTGGTATATATATGAAAAACTTGTAATCACTGGGACAGATGTTATATGTTCTGACATGTTATGTTATGTATGTATTGTGAAAAAGGTCGAAGCAACAAAAAAAGGGCCACGGAAATCATTATACGCTACAAAGATTATTTAGGATTGTTGAAGCTATAGTCAATATATAGTTCTTAGAGTTTTGATATGGTTTATTGATTAGTGGAGTAAGTTCATATGGTTTTTAATTTCTCAAATTTGGAAAAATTGAAGATTTGGGCGCAGGGTAATTTAGGTGGTGGTCTTGGAGGCAACATGACAAGATATAAAACATACAACCATTGACAGTCATGCATTTTCAACCGGGTTAGTTTGTTATTGTGTAGTTTTTATATTTAGTTCTGTTTAGTACAGTGGTTTAGCCAAGTTGTAGTAGCTTTCTTTCACTATTAATCTCATTATATTGGATTAATAGAGTTGTTAATTTTGAATATACAAACAACAAATCCCGCGGCATCGCGCGGGTATGTTTGCTAGTTAAATCCAAAGTCAAAGTCAAACAGCCCAGCCCAGCCCATGTAAACCTTTCCCCACAAGGCCACAACCAAAAATAATTAATATTGCACAATATAGCACGTTTGCGAATTTTATTACGGGTCCTAATGGGACACAGCTGGGGTTTTGGTGGTAGGCCGGTTCAAACGGTCACGGTTAGGGCTTGCGGTCACATTTGGCACCTAACCGTGACCGCAAGGGCTTGCTGTCACGGTTTATGTTTGGCCTACCCGTGACCTCGTGACAACAAAACGACAAAATGGCGATAAATGGCCTGATAAAGTTGAAAAGCGGTCACCAAAACCGTCACGGTTTGGCCTAACTGTGACCTCTAGGGTACGAGGTCTCAGTTTAAGGTACGAGGTAGACGTGATTTTGACAGAAGGGTCGGGAATCGCGCCACGAACCGTCATGTGGAGGCCAAACCGTGACGGTTTGTGCACCAGATGTTCACCTTAAATACCTTTCCTCTTTCAACACTCCACATCTCATTCGAATTTTTTCATCTCCACAACTCATTCGAATTTTTTTCATTTGAGCTTTCATTCATCCAACACTCGAGATTTTTCAGCCTTCGTCATTCCAAAAACACATTAATTCGAAAACAATGTCGGGTTCGGGAGATCATTATCAAAAGCCGAAGCTTCCAGATTTGAATGAGGTGCCACATATCGAAGATTCGAACCAGGTTGAACTAGTATATGTTTTATTATAACTTATTATTTGAAATATCTAACCATTATCTTTTTTAGGAATATTACGTATACAGGAGTCACCCTCCGTGGGGGGAGGAAACCAACCCGTCGAACACATTTGCTCAAGAGGCGTACAACTCTTTATTTGGACCGACAGGTTACGGTGAAGGGTACAGATATCCCCCTTGCAATTCTTACGGGCATGCGCTGAACACGTACCACTCACAAACAGAGCTAGATTACGGACATCCCCCGTACCAGTCAGAACTAGAAATTACACATGTGTCGGATACTTTTAATGGGAATGACACAAATGAGAGTGACGGTTCGGTTCACCTCAAAGAAAACCATGGGGACACCGCGAAGCATGATGAGGATGAGGATCGGATAAGAAATGCTACGGTTTCTTGTAAAACCGATAAAGTACGAAAAGTTTTTATTCTTTTGGTTGGTTCCGTACAAAGAGAAAATTATTACTTGTTGGATGTACGACCGCCTTAACTTTGGTGAATTTACAACTAATAGGGTTGAGGGCCAACATGCCAACTTCAAGAGCTACCTCACAGGGACCATTAATACTTTGCACACACTTGTCGGATATGTTTGTGACCACGTGCGCGGCCAGGAGATTGAAATTTGTAAAACATTGAGGTGTCCCGTGTGAAAATTAAAAAAGACCATCGACTGTCATTGTTTTCAAAGTTGCATTATAAAGTGTCCATTTTTTGTCTTAGCCTCCTTGAATCAGAGTTGACGAAAATGGAAATGATTCAGGAGTCTGGGGGTTCATGTGGACACCAGTTGTTCACGTCCATGGACTTGCCATGTGCTGTCGTTTGGAGATATACATCCGAGAAGGTTATATGTTTCTTAATACATTTTTTACTGTTGTCACACGATTGCATATTTTTCACTAATAATTTAACCTTTAAATCCAGTCACAAGTATTCCACTCGATGCGGTAGATCCACACTGGAGGAAGCTTGATTTTGAGCCAGCGTACGTCGCGCCGCCTGAACCCGACTACGATGTGAAATTTGATGACTTGAAATAAAAGGTTATGTCGTCTCCCAATCCTCAAGTAAAGAAAAAATTGTTTAAGAAAGTATTTGACTCTTGTTTAAGAGCAAGTCAAATCTTAAAGAACCTGAGGTGCGTCATGACCGACGTGGTCGTCCAAATATTAAGGAGCAACAAAGAAGAGCGGACTCCAATACATCATAGTATGAGGCTGCT